>SJYX01023009.1:90544-142931 GCA_006410675.1 Oreotragus oreotragus | reverse complement strand
AATGCTGGGGTGGATGAAGCATGAGCTGGAATCAAGATTGCCAGGAGAAATACCAATAACCTCAGATATGCAGATGACACCACCCTTATGGCGGAAAGTGAACAAGAACTAAAGAGCCTCTTGATGAAAGTAAAAGGTTAGTGAAAAAGTTGGCTTAAAGCTCAATATTCAGAAAACAAAGATCGTGGCATCTGGTCCCATCACTTCATGGCAAAAAGATGGGGAAGCAGTGGAAACAGTGTCAGACTTTATTTTGGGAGGCTCCAAAATCACTGCAGATGGTGATTGCAGCCATGAAATTAAAAGATACTTACTCTTTGGAAGGAAAGTTACGACCAACCTAGACAGCATATTAAAAAGAAGAAACATTACTTTGTCAACAAAGGTCTGACAGCAGCAGCAGCAATCAAGGCAATGGTTTTTCCAGTGGTCATGTATGGATGTGAGAGTTGGACTATGAATAAAGCTGAGCACCGAAGAAACGATGCTTTTGAACTGTGGTGTTGGAGAAGACTCTTGAGAGTCCCTTGGACTGCAAGGAGATCCAACCAGTCCATCCTAAAGGAGATCAGTCCTGGGTGTTCATTGGAAGGACTGATGCTGAAGCTGAAACTCCAGTACTTTGGCCACCTGATGTGAAGAGCTGACTCATTTGAAAAGACCCTGATGCTGGGAAAGATTGAAGGCAGGAGGAGAAGGGGACGAGTCAACAGAGCATGAGAGGGCTGGATGGCATCACCGACTCGATGGACGTGGGTTTGGGTGGACTCTGGGAGCTGGTGATGGACAGGGACGGCACCACCGACTCGATGGACATGGGTTTGGGTGGACTCCGGGAGCTGGTGATGGACAGGGAGGCTTCATGTGCTGTAGTTCATGGGGTCTCAAAGAGTCAGACATGACTGAGCAACTGAACTGAACTAAGTCATACTTTTTATTTCATTGATGAATCATTGATGATTTGCATTATTTTTCTTTTAACTCAGCTCCTTTCTGTGCTCGTCCTAACCACACTGGTTAGAATTAGTGTGGGTGGGATGGGTGATCAGTGCTCCTGCTGGAGGCAGGGTTGAGTGTAGTCTAGGTCATATAGGACCCCTCCTTTCATAGAGAAGGTTGGCAAGGTTGGGGGTGGGGAGCGTCTCTCTGGGAGTTTGTGAAAAACTTACCTTGTCCTTCATTGAGTTCTTTATGATTCATCACGTATAAGAGAAAATGAAAATGGTGTAATTTTCAAGGGCATTGATTAAATTACAGTTACACTTTAGACCCAGGTCCTCAGTAGGGTGGCCGTGCTGGGGGGTCGTTCAGACTCGCTGTATTTTCAGGGTTAAATTCACATGACTTGGTGTCGAGCTGAGGGGAGGAGACGGCAGTGAATACCATGGGTTTCCGTCCGTGCATCTGGGTGGAATTGTGGGGTCACTGGGAACGGCCCTGCAGGGGGAGGGTCACCCTTCTTGCAGGCTCCATGCTATCTCTGACATCCGGTGTCCAGCCCTTCTTTCTCTGTGGGGCCCATAGCGTCTCCCAGGTTTTCTTGAAGCCACCTTGCCTTGTTTCTTTCTCTCTCATGTGTATCTTTGGGATCCAGATGGGGTTCCCACATTTGAGGAGGAGCACGGAGGAGAGTGGGAAGGAGTGAGCACAAGTGGAGAAGGTTTGTGCTCAGGGAGGTGGGTTTGAGTAGGGCTGTCAGTGGTCGGCAGCAGGGGCCACCATGAAGGGGCGCAGAGAGCAGCTGTGGCGGNGGGGGGGGGCGGGAGGGCGCGTTTGCTCTCAGGAGGCTGCAGGGCTCCAGGCTGCTGGCGGCTGCGCACGTGCTGAGACATCAGATTCGGGCACCTGAAGGGAGAGCCAGGCCTGCGACTGAGCCACTGGGAAGACAGGGAGTCCTGCCGACAGGGGTGGGGCTGGGAGCACGGTGGTCCGAGTTCAGGGAGATGCCAGTCGGTGTGCAGGTGGCGACCAAGGTGGGCGATGGATGGGACATGCTGAGACTCGAGTGCTGGGGGCAGCTGGGGCTGACACACATGCCCAAGCAGCAGCCAGCAAGTCTGCAGCTCACGGGGTGGTCCATGGGAAGGTGTCTTGGAGCTGGACTCTGCAGACACAGTCATGTATGGTGTGACCTATGTGCTTGGGGCCTGCAGCATTTAGCTGGAGAGCTTGGACAGGGCCACGTGAAGATAAATCTTAACCCTGGTCAGTGTCCTTTTAGTGCTGAACACACTGACTAGGCACCACAGGGCCCTAGGGTTTTAGGAGCTCAGGAGGTTTACAGACGCTTGGGTGGCTGTGGAAAGTTCGATGAGGAAAGTGAAACTGGATGGCGGTGGGCAGTGGGGGCCAGTGGGCAGAGGGCAGGGAGGCGGGGCGAGGGCTGGCAGGCCACGGTGGGCCCCCCGGGACCGGCGCGTCAGGGGCTGTCTTCCAGGAGCCGTGCGACTGCCTTCAGGCGGTTCAGACTCGCTGCTCTTCGCAGGACAGTGTTCCAGGTAGGCAGTCGAGGTAGATGTTTCCTGTTCAAGAGAGCTAGAGAAACAAAATAGGTGAACGTCAGTACAAAATTAATTATTTTGAGATAAAAAGCACGCACAGCTAAATATTTGAAAACAGTACCCTGTGCCCACTGGTTTGACATCCTGAAATAAGGTTTTATTTTGAGCTAAATAACAGTTTTTTCCTAAAAGCGTTAGTACCATCTAACACGATACACCAAGCCGCATTTGCAGGTAGGATCTCTGTTGATGGTGATGAGAGGCCATGGCTTCCTGTAGCAAGCCCATTCCTTCCCCAGCCTTTTGTTTACGCAGAAACGAGGTAAACTGAAGAGGGCAAGAAATTAAAACCATAGAAAAGATCATCTGAAAACATAAAGACAGCGTTTGTAGCCTACTCTAAAATACGTATGAAAAGCTCTGTACACATGAATCAGTGCCTAAAAGTGCTAAATTCAAAAATTCTCGTGAAAAATTTCCTGTTATGGGAAATAATCGTAATTCCACTGCATTGCTTTTATGGCTTTCTGCAGTATAATGACTTACGGCTGAAGTATTTTAAGTAGTTAAAAAAAAATTGTAACAGCCTAAACTTTTCAGTCCTGGAGTACAGTCAGTTAACAATGTTGTGATAGTTTCAGATGAACAGTGAAGGGACTCAGCCACATATATGCATGTATCCATTGCCCCCCAGACTCTGCTCCCATCCAGGGCTGCCACATGACATTGAGCAGAGTTCTCCATGTTTTACAGTAGATGCTTGCTGATTATACATTTCAACTATAGCAGTGTGTCCATGTCCATTCCAGACTCCCTAACTGTCACCCCCGCCCCTCCATCTGGGGCAGTAGTTAGTTCTGTAAGCTTGTCTGTTTCTGTTTTCTAAGTTCATATGTACCATTTCTTTCTAGCTTCCACATTAAGGGATGTCATACAATATTTCTCCTTGTCTGTCTGTCTTCACTCAGTATGACACTCTCCGGGCCCGTCCATGTTGCTGAACATGGCATTATCCCATTTTTCTTAATGGCCGAGTAACGTTTCGGTGCATGCATACGCCGCGTCTTTGGCCGTCCCTCTCCTTGGACACTTCGGCTGATTCCGCGTCTCGGCTGTTGTAAACAGTGCCGCGGTGAGCACTGGAGTGCACGTATCCTTTCGGATCGTGTTTTTCTCCGGGTATGTGCCCAGGAGTGGGACTGCAGGGCACGTGGGAGCTCGGTTTTTAGTGTTGTTTTTTTTTTTTGGTTTTTAGTTTTTTAAGGAACCTCCATACTGCTCACCACAGCGGCTTCACCAGTTTACCATTCCCACCTGCAGTGTTGTAGGGAGGAGAATCTAAAGTTTTAATGTTCTAATTTTGCTACATTTTCTTCCAATATAGATCCTGAATAGATTATTCTGCTGTTTATTTAAAAAGAAAACCCATTTACTCAGAAAAACATTGATTTTTAAAATCTGATGTTTCTAAATTGTGCTGACTTTTATGAGCAAATCAGTCTAGCTATCAAAAAAACAGAAACTTTTTTCCTTTATACATATAGATATACTATAGAAAGCATACAAATATAGAAATAGATTGAGATTTTGGATGATTTTCTTTTGCTTCCTGTTAGCTCTTTTTTGAGGGGAGTGTCATCTAAGGCTCTGGAGTTCATGATGTCAGCTTTGATGCACTTTCATCTAGAAGTGTCGAGTATTAGGAGCCCTGCTTTCCTTTGGGAATCATCACTTTAAAGACACTGTATTGAATGGATTTATGGTCACAACATTGTACTTTTAACATGTTTGTTCATTTTATTTCATGTAGTTAAAGATATTTTCTTTGGAATTTTCGTTTTAGAGACTGTCATGGAGTTCCTTGAGAAACTGTCTGACAAACTCTCTGAAAGGTTCGTTTGTTTTTTTTTTTCATTCTGCTTTTTAGAGTACTCATGATTTAGCTTTTCTTTTTTTTTTTTAAAGACTTTTAAAGATTTATTGAAAGAATTAGGAAGTAACCCGTGAAGAATATAGGTGTTGGAATATCGGGTCAGATCTTACTCTGACAGTGAGCTGTGCTTTGAAAGCTCACAGCTGTCCTCTGGGGGTGACTGTCCTGAACGCTTGGGCCGTCCTCTGTAACTAACCAGTTGTCTTCAGGAACTCATCACTGAGATGGACTGTTTAAAATCTCCCAGACCTTTTTTGAAACTATGTATTTTAGCCTGTAATGAGTTGATCCCCTAGTCTTGCTCTTCTTTGGGCATAAATAATGGGTGGCTCTCGTCTGCTGTGTTGTGTGATAAGAGTGCCCAGGGTTTGTAACTCAAGGCTCTGCTCTTGGTGGTCCCTCTGCCACGTTGCCGGCCTTTGCCCTGCCCAGCCCCCCTGGCCTGGTCCTCGCCACTCTGCTCATGCTTCTCTGGGGGCCGAGCCCCCTGGAGCCTTCAGACCCCCAGCACGAGGCTCAGCGGGTCCGTGGAGGACCGCAGTCTTCTCTCCTGCGGAGCTGTCTAACCCATGCGCTCCTTGACCGCACCCGCATGTTAAATTTTAGCTCCAGTTTTCAGTTTCCATTATGAATTTGCCTTAGAACCCAGTCCTCTCTAATGTGCATCATAGTGTTTAGTTCTGAAATGATCTTTCTTATTCTTAATTTAGTGAGCTGCTGTGGCTTTGTTAGAATGGAGTAGTGCCAGTTATGCAGTTACTTGAGAACTTCTTCTACTTTGCTTTGCTAGTTAAGCTTTATTTGTTCTTTTTTCACTTGTGCGTAGCTATAGATATTTCAAGCAAACATTACCTTAAGATTTTTTAGTGAAGATTTTTAAATTATATTTAGTGAACTATATTTTTTAATTATAGAATGATTACAGCCCAGCTGGTTTTTTGATAGGGGAAAATGATAAATGGTAATCTTAAATCTTCTTTTAGAGAAACTAAATTGTTAGTCTCCTTTTTAAAGAATAGCAAAAAGTAGTGATTTGAAGCTTACTGATGAATACTTTGCATGTTCTGTAACACTTAAATTTTCCAAATTTTTTCCATTTTAAGACAAATATCAGCTTTTTAAGGTAAAAATTACAGTAGTTTACTGATGAACATATCACTGTCGCTTCTAACACATGTAAAATTTGGATTAATACTAGTTTACATTTTTCCTACAAATTACTACTACTGTCATGATTACTGGAAAGTAGCAGAAGTAAACTCGTCTTTTATAATCTACTTGTGAAAATTTTGTCCTCGCAACTAATGATAAACCTGTTTTACAGAACTATGAAAGATTTTGAGATGATTCGAGGGATGAAAATGAAACTAAACCCTCAAAATTCTGTAAGTGACCGTGCGGAGTTTCTTTTCCTTTTACTATTTATCTGTCTCCCTGGGTGTTAGTCGCAGTGCCGGGTCACCCTTGGGGCGGGCTCTGCAGTTGCGGCTCGCGGGCTTAGTTGCTCTGTGCCGTGTGGGATCTTCGTTACCCAGCCAGGGATCGAACCCACATCCCCCATGTTGGCAGGCAGATTCTCCACCACTGGATCACCAGGGAAGTCCAGAGGTATTTTTATTATATACAGTCTGCTGGCTGAGGGCTCTGTCTTTTGGCGCTGGGAACCATTCCCCGCTCTGCGCTGTCGGCCGCGGTCGTCTCTCTTCACCCCGGCTGACGCGTGTGCTTGAGGAGCTGGTTTTCTGGCAGGTGTCCTGCTCCCTTCTTGCATCCCAACTGCCTCCCTGATGCCACGGCTCTGAGTTAGATGCCGGAAGGCCCTCCGGGCTCCTCCAGAGAGAGTTTTCTGATGGGCCTTGCCCCGCTTTGTTTAACATTTTCAGAGAGTTCTCAGACTGCCTTCCTATTTCCTAGCTTTCCCCTCACACCCTCCTTGACCTGCGGGCCCTTTCTCTTCCGCTGCCCTGGGGCCCCAGCCATTGTCTTCTGCCCCCACCGAGGCCTGCAGTGCCCCGGTGCTCCTCTCACTTGCTGCTTTGCTGTCCCTTCATTTATTTTATTTTTATTTTTTACTGAAGTGTAGTGATTTACAGTGTTGTTCTTTACTTTTAAACTGTGGCTGACATCTGTGGCTCCAATACTTTGGCCACCTGATCCGAAGAGCTGACTTATTTGAAAAGACCCTGATGCTGGGAAAGATTGAGGGCAGGAGGAGAAGGGGCCGAGACAACAGAGGATGAGATGGTTGGATGGCATCACCGACTCAATGGACATGAGTTTGAGTAGCTCTGGGAGTTGGTGATGGACAGGGAGGCTTGGTGTGCTGCAGTCCATGGGGTCACAAAGAGTCGGACACGACTGAGTGACTGAACTGACTGATTGACATCTGTGGGCCAGCAGATGCTGTGCGTCTGGAGAAGAGATGGTGTTTAAACCGAACCTTTCGGACCCGGCTCGTAAGAACAGACTCCCTGTTCATAGAGCTCTGCTCAGAGCCTGGAGTTGTGTTTCTAAGCAGTGTACTCTCCAGGAGGTGCTGTTGAGTGACTCAGAGGACAGCTCATGAAGGACTGTTGCACAGCAGGCAGAGCTTGGGGCCAGGACACAGTAGGAAAAGGGAAACACAGCCTGCCCTCCCTAAGCTTACACCTGGGGCGGAGTGAGAGTGAAGACAGGAAGAGTCAGCCTGCACGGTCCTGCCGGGTGGGGGCTTGAGAGGGAATAGTGCAGGCAGGCAGTTGGAGGGGCCGTCTCTTAAGGCCTGGGCAGTGATGACCCCTCCGGGGAGATGACACAGAGCAGCCCTGGGAGAAGCGAGAGGCCCACGATAGCCAGGGATGAAGCCCAGGCGGAGAGGAGCGCAGGCGGCCGGCGCAGGCCAGGCCTGGCTCACAGGGGGTGGACTCGGGTGTGTGAGGGGCAGATGGAAGGTGGGGACGCACTGGGGGCAGCACACGTGGGCTGCGCACCTGAGCCAGGCTGACCACGTCCGGCCTGGCTGCTGCCCTCTGTCAGCTGCCAGCCCGCCCCCCGGGGGAGCGTGGCCCCTGCAGGGCTCCCAGCTCTGTCACCGCTCTGCAGCCGGCATCAGGAGCGTTCGTTCAAGTGCTTCTTTATGACACGTTTTCTTTGCCACGTTCAGGGTTAATTCTGCCGCGGCTCGGTCTGAACTACTGCTTTCATTCCTGGGATCCATCCTAAGCTTCCTGTTTAGGTCCAGAAAGGGCCCTAGTCTTGCCTTTAGTTTCCCGACCAACCTGCACTGTCTTGTGGATTAACATATGGGCCACGTCTGGGGTAGATTTCAACGTGGCTAATTTCATCTATTAATGTCGACTTCGTGTAGTTCACATTTTAGAATGACATTTGTCTGCCTTTTCCCCCAGTTCTGCAAGTATAGCTGATTTCTGCCTCTCAGCTCATTGATTATAGGAAAGGCAGAGTAGAGAGTAAGGAATGAAACTCTTGCCAGATGATGAGTTCCTAGGGTTTTTAGAAAACTTCCCTGTTACAGTAACAGGTTACCTTTTATAAACTGGCTGCATTATTGATGAAAACTGTGAAATCATCCCAGCTTTCCTAACGGTGAGCTTCTCTGCTGCAGGAATTGATGCCGTGGGACCCCCCGTACTACAGTGGACTGATTCGGGCTGAGAGGTGTGTGTCTGGAGAAGTGCTCCCATGTGAGAAGGCAGGATCCATGTGTCTTGAGCATCTGCCCACTAACTGGGCAGCTCTGCTTTCACTTGGCGCCCATGTGGCCAGTGCCTGCCCGGCGGCCACTCCCTGGTCCGGAAGCTGCGCTCTTGGGTCTGTCCCCCGCAGCCTGTCCCTGGGCTTCTGTGGTTTCCCTCTGTAGACCCTGTGAGTGTCTCCCCGTCTGCCTCTACCCCTGGTGTCTCCCTCACTACCGTAGTAATCAGGCTGCTGCTCTTCTCAAGAAAAACAGGCCTGAAAACCCCTCCAGAGTAGAGACCCACTTCATAAAGTCAATCCTTCCTTGACTCCTGGTTTACAAATGAAGAGTGAGCTGCACTCCCCTCTAGAAGCTGAAGCACGCAGAAACGCGGCTGCTTCTCCCCGGCAGGTTCAACATTGAGCCCAGTCTCTACTGCCCATTCTTCTCCCTGGGTGCCTGCATGGAGGGCCTGAGCCTCCTGTTCAACAGACTGTTGGGGGTCTCGTTGTACGGGGAGCAGCCCGCGGAGGGCGAGGTGTGGAGTGAGGACGTCCGCAAACTGGTGAGTGCCGGGGCAGAGCACGCTCCCGTCTGTGGGGCTGGTACCCTGGCCGCAGCGCGTTAATCCAGGCTGCTGCTCTGGTCCAGGATGCTGTGGAAGAACACTGGTCTCTAGAATCCACCGGTGCAGGAGGGGAGGGTGAACAGGTAGCAGCGGAGTTCTTTCTCTGAGAAAATGCTTTTCTGAGGAGTTGGATAGAAGGTTGAGCCCCTGTGTGCACCGGCGGCTGGGCTGAGGCCCACGTGCTGGTGTGAGTCCTGGACGGTCACCCCGAGCCCGGGGCCCTCCCACTGGGGCCCACTTTGTGTGAGCTGCCGTGGTCGATTTTCCTGGTGGGGTCTGAGGGTTTGTGGCCCTCAGGCTTAGCGCTCTGGCTTAGCGCGCTGTACCTTCATCACCGTTTCTAAGAAGCGCGGACTGTCTCCTCGTTGCCTGGCTGTGTTTGGTGATTGTAGATTAAGCTTAGCTACTAAACAGCCAGCAGTCTGCTGTGTGTCACGCAGATGGATAAGCTGCAGCAATGCCACGAAGGGAGAAAGTGTAACAGGAGAGTGCCAGGACCCAGTGCAGGCGATGGAGGGGCCGTTCAGGAGGGCGCCCCCCGCACTGGGCAGCTTTCCCTAATGCCTTGAGCAGTTCCTGGCACCAAGTGGATGCTTCTTGGAGGCTTGCTGGAGTCCCGCATAGTTGAGATTCTCTCCGGTAGAGGCCCTGCTTATGCAGAGGTGGATGGAGACCCGCTCTCCTTGAGCTGTGCCTCGCTGGGCTGAAGGAGGAGGCGTCGCTGCCTGCTCTTCGGGCGAAGCCCACGCTGCCGTGGTTGGTGTGTGGGCGTCCTCATCTCCTGGGCTGCGGGCGGGGTCGCTGTGCTGCCGTCCTGGGCTGGCTCAGGCCCAGGAAAGAGCCATGGCATGGGGACTGTGGTCAGGACTCGGGTGGTTGGGAGGGTTCCTCTCCCATCAGAGTTGGCCAGTCAGCCCAGAGACACAGCAGAAGAGGCTGAAGGCATGGTGGACCCTTAGAAGCAGAAAGTCATAAAATGTCTGCACTGCTGACTGTTGGTGTTTTGTGTGTAGGTTCTGGTGTTTGGAATGTGTTTCTACTTTTGGAAGTTCTGATGGCTTCGTTCACCAGTAAATCAACCTTTTTTTCCTAGGCCGTGGTTCATGAATCAGAAGGACTACTGGGATATATTTACTGTGACTTTTTTCAGCGAGCAGACAAACCGCACCAGGTGATGCTTTATTTACAAACCAGTCTCTCTAATGTGATCAGTAGCTAATGTGTACTAATGTTAACTTTAGCTGTCATTTTTGTAGTTACTAATATTTAAAAGACATTAACAGTGGTGACTAAATGTGTACGTTTGAAATTGGGTAGAATTTAAAGATGGCAGAAGTTACGAGGTAGTTACAGAAATGTGTATCCGCTGTTTTCGTCTGGGTCATGGTAGCAATGATTGTGGTGATGAGTGCTGTTTTAGGAGCCTGTCTGTGTGCCTGCCAGCGCCCTGAGCCCTTCTCATGCACGGCTTTGAAAGTTTCCCTCAGTCTTTTGAACTCCGACCTGATGAGATGAGGACACTGAGGCCAGAGAGCTGAGGTTGCTTGCCTAGAGTCACGCAGTTAGAGGTGCGGGGATTGGAGCTGTCCGTACGTGGCATGGGCCCGCCCTGACACTGCACAAGGTGTGTCTCTGAGGAACCTTGTCAACCTCCAGTTCACTCCTTGTGTGAAACCGCAGGCCGGGTTTGCAGATCAGTCAGCTTCAGCAGTTTTGGGCAGTTGGATTGGAACTGTCAAGAATTCAGATTATAAAGTTGAAACAAATAATGGTACTGTGTCTTTAATAATGATGCACAGTTTCCACAGCAGTGATAACAGACGCTAGTTAATGCTCTGGCGTTTGACACGGTGGAGGGGAGGCTGGTGGAGGTAACCAGTTCTCAGGAGACATGGCCGGCAGGTCTGCACGGTGGGGCCAGAGTCAGGGCCATTGGCCGCTGCATCCTGTGTCCTTTGCTGTGCTTGAAGGGCTGGAGAGTCCAGGTTCGTGACCTGGGTTCAGGTTTGAGGTGCCACGGCCCTAGCTGTGTGTCCCTGGACGCCCGACTTAGTATTTCCAAGACTCGGTTTGTTTTCTCGTCTGAGAAATGAAATACCTGCCTCATAGGCTTATGTGAGAATAAATGATCAACTTTTGTATGTGGACTGAGAAAGTGACTCGGGTTCCGTGCTTTGTGACAGTTGAGAGCTCGTCACTTCAGGCGATGAAGCCAGCGGTGGGGTGTGTGGCCTGTCTCATCACCGGCCACAGAAGGGGCTCACCAACACCAGCGTCCCTACCCCTCGTGGCTGCCTTTCTCCCTGCCCTGAGCGTCTCGAGTGTCTGAGCTCAGTGGAGACCATGTTTTGAGCTCCTGGAACGTCAGCTCAGCACATCTTTGGAGTGAATGAATGTCAACATAAGCTCAGAGTATTGTTGGTGTTTTTAAGAAAGTAACGTTTCAGCAAAGGAGAAAGTGTTGGGAAAAAAGTATAAATAAAAGAATAGAATTAGGATAACATTTGTACTCACTCATTTTGATAGAACTTTGTATTCATTAAGACTTGCTTACCTTTTAGCTTCTGATCATTTCTTCACTCGTCTCGTTTTCTTAAAGGATTGCCACTTCACCATCCGAGGAGGTCGTTTAAAGGAAGACGGGGACTACCAGCTCCCCGTGGTGGTCCTTATGCTGAACCTGCCCCATTCCTCAAGAAACCTGCCCACGCTGTTGACTCCTGGGATGATGGAGAACCTTTTCCATGAGATGGGACATGCCATGCACTCGATGCTGGGACGGACTCGATACCAGCACGTCACTGGTGAGCAGGAGCTCGCTCAGTAGGACTTCGTTTATTGCAGTTCTTTAAATACGTGCTTTTCATCTAAGTTGGAAAAAAGCCTTTTGTTTAGAAAATCCATGGTCATTGATCAGGTGGCTTCGTCGTGTCCTTCCACCTGTGATTCGACCCAGCCCGCATACATTTTTTCCGTCCATGACGACAGTTCTCACCAAGGCTGTCTGAGTGCCTGTTTGTACCATTTTACATTCTGCTGTGTTTTATGTGGAATTTACATCAGTGGCTGTGAATGTGAACAAGCATGCCTTCTCAGCTCCAGCACAGGCTTAGCAAGTGAACAAGTGAATGTACATGGCCTCTTTTTATCCAAAACTAGTCAGAAAACTTCAGGGCATGTTGAAAGTTATGGCCAGGCCCTTCCTGTCTCTCTTCTGCATCCCCTGCATAAAGCCATGGTTTTCCTGCTGATGTTAGCCCCCCTCCTCATCATCCTCTCTAAGCTTGCCATCAGACAGGTCAGCCCTGCACCGCCTGGGCAGGTGTGGTTCTTAGTATTCAGCAGCTAACTTTACACACACAGTATTTGGGGGAGGAGGAGATATTTTGAAAAGACTGCAGATGGTCTGGACGGAATCATAAAGTGCCACCAACATATTCTTATAGGATTTGTTACTTTAAGTAATTTTGAGCTTGAAATCTTGCCTTTCTATATTGAGGGTTGACTTTGTTCCAGAAATAGTAGATAAAATGCTTTTAAAACGAATGAAGGGCACTGGCTTTGGAGATGTATAACTCGTGTGTCAGGTGCAGCCCAACACACAAGGAGCTGAAGACAGTTTTGTTTGTAGAGGGTGTGAGCTGTTGCTTTACAAGTGCTTTACCCAGCTGTGCAAATACTTTGTTTTGCTTCTGATACATGGGAAAATGTATGAGATGAGTACAAACTTTCTTGCAAATATGTGCAGTAATTTTATAGAAGTGAAATATTGGTTTAATGAATTAAAGCCTATCGTAGTTCATCAGAAGTACAAATAAAAATGTGAACGAGTGCCTGTGGTGACATGGACATGCTGCCACGGTTCCTGCCGACCTCTCCTCTCGCCCCTTCCAGGGACCAGGTGCCCCACGGACTTCGCCGAGGTCCCGTCTATCCTGATGGAGTATTTTGCCAATGATTACCGGGTGGTTCACCAGTTTGCCCGACACTATCAGACAGGCCAGGTAGGGCTGACGCGTGTGTGTCCTTGGGTGTGGTAGGGGCGGCTCCTGGGACCCGTTGGCTGGCACTGAACGCTTGCTGCCTCTTGAGAATCTTCTCCAAACCAGACTCCTCCTCCTGTGACCTGACTCGCTCCCTTCATCTGTCGCTGTTGTGCGTGAGGGGGACAGGCAGCTGCCCTTGTCGTGCACCAGCGGTGTTCGGTCTGGTCCACACACCATCCCCCTCGGAAGGCGCTGCGTCCTGTCTCCAGAGGGGCCAGGCCGTCCATGGAGCCTCAGTGCTGCCTCGGAGAACTTTTGCTCTCCCGGCCCTTTCTGCTTCTGAGCACTTGTTTCTCGGTCTGAATCTGTTGTTTCATGAACTGTGATGTCACATGTCCCTGATACGTTTAGTTAGTGTCTGTATGAGGCCAAGTCTGAAAATCCCGTGAGTTCGAGTTGTTGTCTAGTCGCTCAGTCGTGTCCAACTCTTGCGACCCCCTGGACTGTAGCCCACCAGCCTCCTCTGTCCATGGGGCTCTCCAAGCAAGAATACTGGAGTGGGTTGCTGTTTCCTTCTCCAGGGGATCTTCCCTACCCGGGGATTGAACTTGCCTTTCCTGCATCTCCTGCGTTGGCAGGTGGATTGCTTCCCACCAAGCTACCAGGGATAAGTTTAACTAGCGCCTTGTCGTGTTAGAGATTTTACTTCTATAGAGGAGGGCTAAGGGAGCTGTGCTCTGCAGTGAGTTAGTGCTGAGCTGACTGTCTGCATCGCGTGTTTCCTGTCCGCCTGCCCCGTCCTCTCAGGGCTTTGATGGCGTGCTGTTTCATTAGGTGGCATGTCCCCTCAGTGCCCGGGTACAGTCGCATTCATCTTTGAATCCTCAGCATTTATTTATTTAACTTTTAAAAATATATCTGTTACACTGTATATATTATGTAACAGGAAGTACAGTTAAAGCAATGAAATGAATTAGGAAAAAAGATGATAAGTCCATTGGATCTGGAACTCACTTGTTTGACAAACAGATGTAAGACCCAGGTAGGAAATCTTTACATAGCAAAACTAAGTATCTTTGCTCACAGGAGAGTCTCTCAAATCCTAATTTTTTTTTTTTTTCATTTAAAATTTACTATAGATCTTTATTTGCAGAATCCTCAGCATTTAGGATTGTGCCAAACACAAAAGAAATGGAAGGACTGGGCAGAATCAGTAAAAGGGCCACCTTTGTGACGTCTCTTTCCAGCTCTATCTCTGGATGCGTGATGTGAGTTGGCCGTTTCTAGTCTTTGGACTTGGTTGTGTCTGTTGTTGTCAGTGTAGGGTAATGGTTGAGTTCTGGAGAGCTGCTCTGAGTTACTCTCTGTTGTAATCTATTTGAGTCTGTTAAAAGGACGAGATAAAAGGATTAGTAATCCAGCCACCTACCTGTTCCTCAGCCTGCAAAGAGCTGCACTGGGGATTATGTAAACTCAGCCAAGAATACAGACGCACGTAGCCCCTCGCATGGCCGCGCGTCCACCCCGGCTCCACACTGGGGGCTGGGAACAGGGAGGAGACCTGACTGCGCTCCTGCTCAAAGCCCGAATTGGTGGACACTGAGGGACAGTGGTGTGGGGGTGGCCGGTGAAGGGTGGGGAGACCAGAGGTGGCCCCTGAGAGCTGTGCAGAGGTGTCTGAGAAATCAAGGGCAGCAGGAAAGGAGCTGTCTGAGGAGCTTAGGCTTGTAAGAGGCCTGGACACACGCATGAAGGGGGACTGCAGCTGAGCAGCATGGACCCTTCAGAGTAAGGCTGAAATTCACCACAGATACTGAGTTTACAATTACTGTTGTCCCTTTGCAGAGCAGTCAAGAAAACAAAGAAGGGCTAGAACCTCTGCTCAGAGGGTGGTGTACCATCTCTGAAAAGTTCCTATTTTAATCCTAAATTCTTCTTCAGTCAGAAGAACTGTTTTTGAACAAGATTGCTTCAGGAAGAGTATGAAGTCCACCACTCCTCTTCAGAGATGAGACTGGAGGAAAGCAGCAAGCTGCTCTGGATTAATTCCAGGCTCAGACTCAGGAGGGATACCCAGCGGGCTGAGGGGTCACAGACATAGTGTCCACGGCAGGAAACCATCCTGTGATTCCATGGAGACGGGAGAGCCCGCAGAGGCATGGGGCACAGGTGCACGGGGGGCTTGCTCTTCCCGACGCTGATTAAACGCCAAGCGACTGGATGTTTTCATCCCGAGGGCAGTTCTCGCCCAAGGGCAAGAGCTCATCCTCCCAAATCTAGGCCTCTGTAGGTAAGTAACATGAAGGCCCGGAGGAGCACTTGTGGGCGCATCTTTGTGCTTCGTTTCCTGCCCCGCTGGTCTCCCCGCTGGCCGCCTGGTGCATCCAGAGGCTCTCAGAGTGGGGATAGTGTCTCCGTGTCTTATGAACCCCTCCCGATCTTTTATCTGAACTGAGCATCCCAGAGCCAGCAGGTTCCTGTGGTCGAGGAATTAGAGGCATGCCTCTCAGGTCCGCAGGTGCCTCACGGCTGCCGGAGGGAGCTAACCCAGGGGTGCTCATTCAAGGTTCAGACTGTCGTGACAGTGTCAGGGCTGCAGCAGGGCTTGTTGCGAATCAATCTTAAAACCAGTAGCGCAGAAATACAGATGCGGCAGCAGCTCACGTGAAAGGGTCCAGGTTTTCAGACGTGAACCCAGTGCGGCTCGGCGATCTGGGGGACGCTCCTTCAATCCCGGTGCCCGTAGGCTGTGTGGCAGGGCCCGTGGTGGCGGAGGAGCTGGGCTGTGTCTTTCCTCTCTGTGCTGGTGGGCTGTGGCCTGCAGCCTGGCCCCTTCCAGGTGCTGCCATCGAGCGCAAGGTTATCGGTGAACGGCCGGCTTGTCTGGAAGCACGGCTCTGTCCTCCCTTAGACATCTCCACACACAGCTCCTTTGCCTCCTGGCAAAATGCACAGGAGGTAAAACACGCCAGGTTAACTGCGTGTCGGCGATGTTCTGGGGTCAGTGCGCTCAGGCACCATGCTCCCCTCTCGCCACCAACCACTACCTCCGCCTGACGCTAATCCATCCTGCAGAGCTGGGGCTCTGCGCATCAGACACTGAGTCTCTTCTCCCTTCCCCAGCCCTGTCAGCCGCCAATCTGCTCTGTCTGCATGAGTCCGACTCTTCTGGGGACCTCACCGAAGTGGATCATGCAGCATTTGTCTCTTGTAGTTTATCTCATTTAGCACAGTGTCTGCAGGGTTCATCCCAGCAGTGGCCTGGGTCAGAACGGCTTTCCTTTTTAAGGCTGGGTTGCCATCTTTGTGTGGATGGACCACACCAAGATGTTCAGCCTTTCTTCTGCTGATGGACACCTGTGTTGCTTCCATCTTTTAGCTGCGGTTGGTTCAGCTGCTCACTGCTCAGAGACAAGTGCTGGTGGGAATGGAAGGTTGCTTTAATCAGGAGGCGGCAGCCTGGGGAAAGGCGGATTCCTGTCCCAGAACCCCCTCCGGAGAGTCTGCTCAGCCATGAGGGTTTCTAAAGGGAGGGAGGAGAGTGATCACAGTTAATCTTTGAGGTAGGGGTCAGAGTCATAGCCAGCCCTACTCCCGCCCCTGTGTGCAGACTGGTGGACTCCTCTCGGTCTCTCCTTAGACTGTTCACACAGTCTTTGCTCGTGAGGCTCCTAAAGGGGAAGTGATCTGGTTGTCTGTCAGTTCCTTGTTCGTCATTTCCCCTTCTTTAAGGAAAGAAGCAGGAGGTTAGGGAGGCATTGTGTAATCCAAAGATTGGACGGATGCGCTGGGGCTGGAGGTGAGTGAGTGCTTATTTTTGGCTGTGCTGGGTTTTCGTTGCTGTGCGGGCGTTTCTCTGGTTGTGGCGAGGGGCTCCGCTCCTCTCTGGTTGCGGTGCCGGGGCTTCCTTGGCTGTGGAGCACGGGCCCCAGGCGCGTGGGCTCAGGAGCACAGGCTCAGTACTTGTGGCCACAGGCTTATTTGCCCCGTGGCATGCCGGGATCTTCCCGGATTAGGGCTGAACCCGCATCTCCTGCCTTGGCAGGCGGGTCCTCTACCACCGAGCCACAAGGGAAGACCAACAGTTGCTGCATTTTTCTGCATCTTTTGAGGTAATTGGGTGGTTCTTTTCTGTTTATCTATTTATGTCATGAATGTTGGTATTGATGCTAGGCCCCCTTCACATGCCAGGACTGGGCGACATTGGTCCTAACTTATTCATTGTAACACGCATGCCAGGACTGGATGACGCTGGTCCTAACTTACTGTTACTTGTTTCTTGTAACACAGCACTGGCTGTGGTTTGCTCATATTTTGTGTCTGGAGGATCTTTTGCGTCTGGGCTGGTGAGGGATTGGTTTGTGGTTTTCTGGGTCCTCTCACTCTCATGGTGTGGGCATTAAGTAGATCCCGTTTCATAAGATGGGCTGCAGAGCTCCTCCTCCTTACGGGCACTTTTATGAAATAGTAATAATCTGTTTCATGAAACTTGGTCAGAATTCATCTATAAAACCGTTCAGGGTCTGTCATTTTCTCTGTGGGAAGATTTCTTAAATGACTGATTTCCTTCATAGTCACAGGACTCTTTGGCCTTCTTTAATTCTGAAGTAAACTTTGCTAACTTGTAATTTTCTAGAAATGTATCTGTCAACCCAAGTTTTTGAGTTTATTGGCATAAAGTTATCTTTGATGCTTCAGGTCCTTCGCTTCTGTCTGCCTTATTCCTAATATCCTCCTCTCGTTTTCTTCTCTGTTAATCTTGCAGAAGGTTGGTGTCATTGTTAGTATCAGGAGTCTTTACCGAGAGCTCACAGTCGCCTTGTTTACACTCCTGTCTTGTTTGTTTCAGTTACTGTTTCTGTTTTTATGGTTATTCTCTCTCTTCTTCCCCCAGTTTCTTAAGGTGGACACTTAGCTGACTAGGTTTCGATTTTATCTGACATGCGTTTACACTTTAATGCTGTAAATTTTAGCTACATGATACAGTGTTTTAGCTGTATGCCATAATTTTCATACAGAATATTTCGAATGTTGCTTATTTCCACTGTGATTTCCTCTTTGGGTTGTTTCAAAGTGTAGTTTAAATTTTTTAAATCCTTGCAGAGTGTCTGTGCTCAGTTTTGTCCGACTCTGTGGCCCCACAGACTGCAGCCTGCCAGGCTCCTCTGGCTATGGGGTTCTCCAGGCAGGAATACTGGAGTGGGCTGGCATTCCCTTCTCCAGGGGATCTTCCCGACCCAGGGATCAAACCCACATCTTTGTGTCTCCTGCATTGGCAGGCAAGTTCTTCACCACTGAGCTCCCTGAGAAGCCCAGTCTTTTTATTATTGATATCTGATTAGTGCAGCTGGTATTGATTTTTGCATCTTATTGATACTTTATGGCCTAGTGTGTCGCCAGTTTCTGAAATGTTTTGTTTGTGCTTGAGGACACTGTATGTTTTCTAATTGTTAAGCTTGGGCTTTCACGCCCTTCTGTTAAGTTATCCTCTCAGTTGTGTTGTTTAAATTTTTGACAGCTAACTTTTATGACCTAGCAAAAAAGACTGAGAGATGGAAGGAAGGCTTCCACTAGGATGCAGGTTATATCATTTTTCCGCTTAGTTTTGTCTCTTTTATTTTTAACTGTTGAAACTTTATTTAAAGCAGTTTTAGGTTCACAGCGAAATTGAGGGAAAGTGTACAGACTTGGCACCCCTGTCCCCACTCAACGCACAGCCTCCCCATCGTGGTCAGCATCCCCATGGGGTAAGGGGTGTGGGGAGGCGGGATGAACTTACCCAGACATGTCACCCAGACATGTCACTGTCTCCCTGAGTCCACAGTGTCTGTTCTGTGGGTCTGGACAAATGTATAATGACGTGTGTCCGGCGTTGTAGTACACAGAGTAATGTCAGTACCCTACAAGTAATTTCATTGACTTTTGCTCTGTTTGGGACTGTTTTGTTGGATGCATAGAGTTGAGCCATTCCTTTCTTCCTCAGGTGTTAGCCTTTTGACCTTCATACTGCTTCTTGTCTTAGCGTGTCTTCTTTCTTTTCTGGTGGCTTTGTAACCCCCACCTGTATTACTGATCACCAGAGATGTTGTCAGTTCAAGAGAAGCTACACTTTTTCCATAATTTTGTCTGTTAGCCTCACTGAAATGTTTCTTGCTCTAGTAATATTTTTCTATTTGTCAAGCAGTAAATAATAGAAATTAACATGATTTTGTGGGGCTTTTTTCTTATTTAATTTGTCCAGCAGTGGGTGCAGTAGGTGGCACATAGTCTATCCATGCTTTGTAGAAACTGAGGTTAAGGAATTTGTCAGAGGTCGCCCAGTAATACTCAAGCCAGGATGCTGACGTTGTGGGTGTTGTCTTTGTCCCATTTTCCCTCGTTGAAAGATCCTCCGAGTCACAGGACACGGTTTGCGCTTCTTGCACAGCGCGTTTCACAGGTGCCGGGCCCTTGCGCTGCGTTACGCAGGGTGCAGGTCGGTGCTGTCACTGCAGCCTGTCGTGTGTTGCAGCACCCCGAGCCTGAGCCCGTTGCCTTCGTTTGTGAGTCAGCCCGAGGCTAAAAGTGCCTCAGATCTGTTTCCAGGGAGTCACACCGCCTTGCAATAAATCTTCTCCTGTCATCCTCCCAGGAGAAGTGAACACGGACTGAAGGTAAAAATTATAGAGCAGTCAGAACTGGATTCCTTTTGGCAGGTTAAGTTGTTTTGAAACGTTTCTTCTTTTCAGCTTTAATGCTTCTCAGGTATGTCTAGACAAGACCATTGAACCGGAGGGCAGGGACGGGTCTGACCCCAGCCCCACTGCCCTGCACAGGTGGCCTAGGTCAGTCAGCGCTCATCTGAGGCTTGTCTGCTCTTTTATATAAAATAAACAGAAACTAAAAACCAATAGCTCCCTACTCACATCAGAAATTCTAGTCAAATTTAGTAATATATGCAAACTGAAAACAAGGTATAATTGGAAAATTTTTTTTAGAAAAAATGGAAGCTAGACTCTTGCACGTCGCAGTGTTTCATGTTGACTCGAAGATTTTGTGAGAGCCACGTGGCTGCAGTGGGTGTTTCTCTGTGCCGTCGCTGACACTGTGTAAGCATTTCTAAAGGTCCTCTCCTGGTGTATCATCTCAGTTTGTCAGAAAACACCAGTGAATTCAAGTAAGAGGTGATGCCCTTTGCTTTCGGTTTGGAGCTGGAACTTGGTCTCTTTGGGCCCCGGCAATGTAGCAAAGCGGGCAGCTTGAGACGCTGTATCAGCTTTTTCCTGCCGTAGACACATGCCGAGGTCCGGGCGCGGAGCTGGGACCTGGCTTCGCGCGGAGGGTGCTGACTCTGGGTGGTGCCCTCGGTGTCCGGCCAGCTGCCTGAAGGCCTGTTGCTGTTGAGAGTGCCCGCGCCTCAACACGCCTGCCTTTTTAGACCCAGCATGTTCCCAGGGGTCGTCGGTGGTAGGAAAACAAGGGTTTGTGCAGAGGATGTCTTCACTTTGAATATTATGCAGCTTCTATCATAATATGTTTTCTAAATACTCATAATTGCAATGACTTGGCTCTGTAAGAGTTTGATGCCAGAACTTGTAATGTGATGGACCGGTGAGCTGTCGAGTGAGCGAAGATACCTGGCAGATTTATGAGGCTTCGTGCTTACAAGACAGGCTCACGGGGGACCATCCAGAGGACACAAGTCAGGCCGAGTCTGCCAGCATGCTTGCACTTCTGACAATATTTCAGAATCTTACCCCAAAATGTGCCTTCTGAATGTAATGGGACATCTAGTATTATTTTCATATTTCTGTTCCTGTGTGCGGGCGCAGATGGTGCAGCTCTGTTCATTCCCAGAGTGCAAGTGAGCTGCCTCTTCCCTTGCGGGGGTCCACAGGCTCTGTGCAGCTGGGAAGCTGTTGTCCAGGCCTGGACACTGAAGAGGGAAGAGGGGACCATGCCCCTGAGGCCGCCAGGCCCGCCTGTCTGGTCCCCTTTGGCAGTGTTTAGAAGATACCCAAGCTGCCTGGAGGCAGTGATTTCTTCCAGTTAGTCTACACTTTTCATCAGTTGAATAGCTGTTACCTCACTGAATCATCAGGCTTCCCTGATAGCTCATTTAGTAAAGAATCGTCTGCAGTGAGGGAGACCTGGGTTCGATCCCTGGGTTGGGAAGATCCCCTGGAGAAGGGAAAGGCTACCTACTTCAGTATTCTGGCCTGAAGAATCCCAGGACTAGTCCATGAGGTCACAGAGAGTCGGACATGACTGACTTTCACTTTCCCTTTTCACTCACTGAATCTTTAGTCATTTTTTGTAGTGGTTTTCTTTTTTTTTAAATCGTTTTCTGAGTCAGGGCATCTCACACTGTAATATGCATGAAATACCTGCGATCTGGTTAAAATACAGGTTCTGACCCGGGTGTGGGTGTGTTTCCAAGAAGCGACCCATCACTCTTCTGTGATGGCTGAGTGTGCTGCGGTCACCCTGGGGTCCGAGCCAGGCATTTGGAGGAAGCTGTTACCTGAACGGGACTCGGCCCCTGTGGGCCCTGGGGTCTCGGTGAACACCCCAGCCTTGCCGCTGACTGCCAGCAGGCTGCATTGACGCTGTCGTAGTCACGCAAAGCCGGATCTCAGTTCTTCTGGATCTCAACACAATTATTTTTAGATAACAAAGGACAAAGATAATTGTGGAGGGATTCATATTGAATTATTGAAACAAATGAGGGTTGCCCTAACCCCAGCCCTCTTGTCCGCCTCTGGCCTGTTTGTGTCGCAGGTCCCAGTCTGCCCTGTGTCCCTTCAGGCTGCTTCACGTGGGGGCCGTGAGCCCTGCGCTTGGCTCCAACTGTTTCTGGTCTACGCACAGGGGTGGTCTGCTGGGACTCCGCCCACACCGCACCCCCAGACACACACACTTTCTGTCTCTCAGGCTGGAAGCTGCGCTTACCCACAGGAGTTTCCATTGTTTGAAAAAATGCCGTCCTTCCTCTCGGACTGTTTTTTTAATATGAAAATAAGACCATTAAAGCTTTGTGAATCTGGAGAAACCCAAATACAGCAGCAGTCCCGTGTACGTGATATAAAGGGAGGGTCAAGAGACTGGAGCTTCCCAATGCAAGCCGCTAGTGTGTCTGACGTCACTAAACCTCAACATCTTAAGATGCTGTTGGAAAAAAGTCTTGGCTTAGGTTCGGAAAACCCAGGACTTTCCCTTGCACCGAAGTTACACTCTGAAGCTTCCCCTAGGCCTCATCTTCACTCCTGAAAACTGCCTTTTTCAGCTGGTTTTGCTGTTCTTGTGGCCAAGTGGAAAGAGAAGAGAGCGGCCTGGCTGGCTGAGCCTTCACCGCGCACTGCAGCAGTCAAGGCCGTACTCGTGTGTGTTCACCTGTCCTGAGGTGTGTCCTGAGTGTCTGCTGTGGGCCAGTCCTGACCTGGGCCCTGGAGAGACCTTTATGGATCTAGAGATACAGTGTGCACACACACGTGCACACACATGCACACAAGCAGGGTGGGGCCTGCTCCCCTGCCAGCAGACAGATCACATTACCACTCATGGGTGGTTCTTCTCTACAGCCACAGTGCAGTCACCTGCCACAAGTTTCTTACATAATTTGTTTCTCTTTAGAAGGGCTTTTAATTTAATTTAGATTATAAATAGAGTTGTATAAAATGGCAGCTGTCTTCAGTAAGCACCAGTATTGGTGATTTTAAAGTAGACTAGTTGACCAAACTACTACTTCAACTATTACTTGTTTATTTCTAAGAGAATGTGCAATGTTCTATGATTAGGCCTAACTAGGCCCCAAGAGGATGCCCTAAATTGTGTAGGGACGTTAATTATACTGAGCTTCCAGGCCCTGCAATTCTTGCAGGTTGGAAAATAAAAAAAGACGCAGTTCGTTATTGTGGTTATTTGTTGGGCTGTCAGTTCAGCTCCAGTACTGGCAGCTCCACAGGTCTGGACTTATCCCTTGGCTCTGTCATCTTTGATTCCTGTTGTCATTCAGTTCAGTTCAGTCGCTCAGTCATGTCTGACTCTTTGCAACCCCATGGACTGCAGCACGCCAGGCCTCCCTGTCCATCACCAACTCCTGGAGTCCACCCAAACCCGTGTCCATTGAGTTGGTGATGCCATCCAACCATCTCATCCTCTGTCATCCCCTTCTCCTCCTGCCTTCCGTCTTTCCCAGCATCAGGGTTTTTTTCAAATGAGTCAGTTCTTTGCATCAGGTGGCCAAAGTACTGGAGCTTCAGCTTCAGCATCAGTCCTTCCAATGAATATTCAGGACTGATTTCCTTTAGCATGGACTGGTTGGATCTCCTTGCAGTCCAAGGGACTCTCAAGAGTCTTCTCCATATGCTCTTAAAGGTCAACGGAGCACTTGAGTGGGCTTTCATTGCTAACACAGGAACAGAAAAGGCAGCAACTTTTCCTAAGGTTTTAACTAGATTTTTAAAGATCAGTGCCAATGTCTTATTTCCCTACAATCCTATATTTTCATGGACAAATGTCTATTTGACAATTATGATTTTTTGAAATTCACTGGAGTGTATTCATCCTTTATCTTGTCCACAAAAAATTTCAAAGTTGTTATTTTTAAACCATAATGAAGTTGTTTTTTTTTTTTAATTTGATGTTATTTTGAACTTTCCTGCCTCAAAAGTTCATAGTGTAATGACTTATTACGCAGTTTACTCATGTGCATATATTCTTTTGTTTTTTCAGTCGCTGCCCAGAAATATGGTGTCTCGTCTTTGTGAATCTAAAAAGGTCTGTGCCGCAGCGGACATGCAGCTTCAGGTGGGTGTATGCCTTTGTTCTGAAGTTTTCCAGGGTCATTATTCAGAATAAACGTACGACTTGAAATTCTTGCCAGTGCTACCCATTTATTATAATAATTATGCTTCCAAAAGATCTTTCATCTGAGTTCAAAGAACTTGATTGACCTTGACTCATTTGGTCCTCCAACAGTCCTTAGGAAGTGGTAGTCAAATAAGGTTATTTCCCAGTTTCAGTGGAAAAATCAAAGCATGGAAAAGTTACGTGACTTCTCCTGAATAGTGCATTTCAGCAAACCAAGTTAGATCTCTTTGTTCACTCTCTCTCTTTTTACTGTGATTTATTGATTTTTGTAGGCTACACCATGCAGTTTGCGAGATCTAGGTTCCCTGACCAGGAATTGAACGCAAGCCCGTGGCCCTGAAAGTGCAGAGCCCTACTGGACTGCCATAAATTCCCTCACTTTGTGTTTTTCTTAAAAATGTGTGTTTTTAGATGAGAAGTTTCAGCAGTAAGAGCTGTTAGTTTTTTTAATAAAATTTGAAGCCAGTGCTGCAGGTTTCCACATAAAGACTAGAGACACTCTGTGAACCGTCTGGATGCCAGGTCTGCGTGATCCCAGATGCCTTGGGTGTTTGTAATTTTTGAGATTGTTTATAGAATTCTCCCTCTTCATCAGATCTTGAGAGTTATGTGAACACAACTAAAACGCCCTTCTTTCATCTCAGGCAGTATTCACTTTATAATGATCCAGTACCTACTTAAAAGTGTCGTCACTATGAATTGCTTTATAGTTGTGTCAAATCCAGTCCCTAGAAAGTAATGAAGGAGCTCTGTTTTTTTTGGACCTTAAAATATACATTTCAGTGAAGATGCTATTGCTATAGACGAAACCGTGGATTTACATTATTCATTTGTATCATATCTATTTGGAAAAAGATTTCTAAATTATTAGAAAGGTTAACATTACTTGGCAACAGTCTTCTGATTTACATGTGTCTGTCGTCGGCATCCAACCTTTTAAAAGGTAGTGTCCTGCCACCAGGACCTGGGTATAAAAGGTAGTGTCCTGGCCTCCTTTGCAACACTTGTTCCAGTGATTTTCTTTTAAAAGAGAAAACCAACATTTTGTACAATCTCCCATCCTCCAGAAAGAACAAGAAGAGAGAGGAAGAGGAGGGGTGCTGAGGGCTGTCAGAGGAGGGGAGGAAGTCCCTGCCCTGAGGGCCTCCTGCTGCTTTCCTGTCCCCTGTCTGTCCCTGAGCGGCGGGGACAGGCCCCCGCCGACCCTGAGCCGCAGGACAGCCCAGGGAGAGGACATGAACTGTCCCAGGGCTCTAAGCGAGTAGCTTATAGTGCTTTTTAAGTTGTGCTTTTCTTTCTGTGCGTTACTTTAACAACAGCCCCTGTTTTTGGGGGGCTCCAAGGTTCTTGGTCCCAGGCACACGGGATCCCCTGATGGGCTCATAGCTCGGCCTTGTTTGCTTCATCAGCAAACGAGTATGAAACATACGCACACTAAATTTATTTTGCTGTTTTTATAGTTTTTAAAAAACATCATTCCATGCTTAGGTCTTTCGTTTGTGAAAGGCATAATTGAAGAAACAAAACTTTTGAATTCCAATTTGTTTATAGATAGGGCCAGAAAAACCCACTGCAGTTGAAGTTAGAATTTAAGAATCTCAATTTCTAATGGTTTATTCTGTTGGAATATGGATGTAGATCAGTAATGTGGGCCCCTCTGAGTCTTTCTGTGCATTGTTACTCTTCATAGAAGATGGAATTAAAAGAGCTGTATTTAGTATATATTTAAGTTGCCAGTTAGAGCAAAGCAATATTTATCTTTAAGAGATGTCTGTGTTTTTCCAGGGAAGGTTTAAACTTGACTTTATAATTTAGAGCCATAATTCTATATCTAGATGAAGCCAGAAGTTAGAGGTCGTTTAACTTTTTTCTTTTATCCAAACTGATCCTCGCTGCTTTTAGGTCAACAGCTGCACATTCTCTGCAGATTCCAATTTTGAATCAGAAAGATACATATCAGAAGCATAATTGCATGACAGGATTTTTTTTCCTTTGAAAATAAAACATTTTCTACTTGTTTGCTTCAGGTAAACTTCCATCAGTATTTAATATTCAAGTTAAATGTTGCGGAGAAAAAGCACTTTAGATTTTTTGTACAAAATTCAGTTTTCAGAACTTGGTAAGCAAGCAGCAGTGTGGCTTTGTTCTCCTATCGGGTTTCAGTGGCCTCTGTCCTCTCCTGGCGGGAAGCGAGCCTTCCCTCCTGGTCACCTCCTTAAGCCGGGGGGCCCCGCCCGGCAGCTGCGTCCTATGTGCCTGGACCCCGGGGTGGGGTCGGCCCGGTCCTGGCCCCAGACACTCCTACAGCTGCTCCTCCATCCTCTGTGACAGCCGCTTCTTCCCCCTCACCCGCCCTGCCCCGCCCCGCCACCTCTCGTCACCAAAATAGGTCCTCACCCTGTCATTTCTCTCACTTAATTATATCAGGATTCCAGAAAGAAGCCAAAGAGAATTTTTCATGTTTCCAACTATAAATATGTTTCCAAAACTATGTAGAGTTTTGCAGTCACAAATTTAATTTGCTGTACTATACCAAAAGTGCCTTATAGACAGGGTTCAGGATTTTTTGATATTCTTAACCATGAGGAGGTGGAGAGCATCCCTTTTCATCACTGGTGTGGTATGACATGGAAAATACCCCACGACACTGATGAGCACGTGGCCCACTGCGGCCCCTGGTTGTTGTGCTGCGCGCCCTTCACAGCTCGGCTGCCACCTGGCAGATGTGCGCGGTGCCCAGACTGAACAGCGCCTGCACCCCTCAGGTCTTCTATGCCGCCCTGGACCAGATCTACCACGGGAAGCACCCGCTCCAGAGCTCGACCACAGACATCCTCAGGGACACACAGGAGCGCTTCTACGGCCTGCCCTACATCCCCAACACTGTGAGTCTGGCGTGTGCCCTGTGTGTGCCATTGGGCAGGCACAGGTATCAAGTGGGGGGCTGTGATCCTGAACGGCTCTGCTTGGTGTGGAGGCTTCCTGCAGGGCGGGTGCTGGGAATGCCTGGTCGCTTCCGGCCCCCAGCTATCCTTGACGTGCTCATTGTCCTCCTGCCAGCAGCATTCCTCCTGGGAAGGTGGGGGTGAAAAAGGCCACTGGAGTTCGTCTGTGGATTTTTTTTTCTGTTATTTTTCTATGATGAGAAAACTACTGGTGTAAGATGATGGCGATGCTTGCTTCCCAACCATTGTCACTGCAGAGAGAGTCCACGCTGGTGGCAGGAGTTGGAGGGGCGTGGTTCGTGCTCTGTAGCGTGGAGAGCAGGCATGTCGCTCCTGTTCACTGAGGACTGGGTGCCAGATGCCGGCCAGCTGCTTGGCCCACAGCTCCCGACCCTCCCAGCAGCCCCGTGAATGAGATGGCTTCCCTACCTTTGGGGGCGCACCTGAGGCTCATGCACGTGACCTGTCTTGTCTGAGAGCATGTAGGGGTGAGCGATGCTTCTGGGGTGCAGATCCGGCTCAGCAGCCGTGTGTTCTCATCTCCCGAGTTTCTTAGGAAGCTGGGGTAGGAGAAGAGTGCCCAGGGCCCTGGCATGAGACTGGCGTGTTCGTACCAGTCGGGGCCTCACGGCAGGTGGTGGGAGCCCGACTCCTAGTGGCTTCAGCAGCAGGAGTGGGTGTCGGATCCCATGACTGCCAGGTGCGCGGTCGGTCGGCCTGGTTGCCAGCTAGCCGAGTTGAGTGAGTTCCTACCTAGTGGTTTTAGGAGGTTTCTCCTTTCATATCTCATCTCTTTTCTCCGGAGTTGTCTTGTTCTCAGGCAGACAGCCCTGTCCAGGTGACGTGGTGACCACCAGAAGGTCCAGCTTTGCCTTCTCAGAGAGCGAGCTCATTGGAAAGCGCTCCATCAACTGGAAAATGCCAAATAAATGTGGTTTCATTTGTTGCAGGGTTGAGTGCCAGCATGTGTTGGCACTGAGAGTTTGCGTTAGTCAGGAAACTGTGACCATCCACTAGATCATCAGGTCCTCATGCTCAACCTGCGAGGGTGGCGGGTGCTCCTCTTTACCAGACAGGCAGAGTCACTGGAGGTTTCATCTTCATGAGACTCCCATCTGCAGCATTTGATTGGCTTAGAAGCTTCATGACGTGTCCGAGGTACACAATGCTTTTCACAGTACTGTGTGTGTGTGTGTGTGTGTATGTGTGTGTGTGTATTTGATTGTCTTAGGAGCTTCATGATGTGTTTGAGGTACACAATGCTAGTCCCACTACCATATGTGTGTGTACACACATATACATAATTTATTGTTTCAGTGTATGTGTGTGTACACACATATATAAAGTTTATTGTTCCAGTGCTGTGTACTGTTGCGTACTTGGATAATAAAAGTTAGCACCTTTTTTGGTTAAGTAATATATAAAAATTTAACCCATCTCTGTTTACCAGCAACAAACCAAAAAACTATAAATATGGTATTACAGCAAGAAAAAGTAGAAGGTACCTATCAAAACTGGCCTGTCCAGTTTTGATTTTTGATATTCTTACTGTTTCTTTGATACTTATAGAAGGAGAGAAGAACACCTCCTCTGGGAGGACTGTGCCCAGTTTCTGTGGGAGGGGTGCTGGGTCTTTGCTGCTGTGGGCTCTTCTCTGGTTGCAGCGTGCAGGCTTCCCACCACAGTGGCTTCTCTCATGAACACGGGCTCCCGGGCTCCAGGGCGCAGGCTCAGTAGCTGTGGCTCCCCGGCTCCCGGGCTCCCGGGCGCAGGCTCGGGAGCTGTGGCTCCAGGGCGCGTGGGCTCAGTAGCTGTGGCTCCTGGGCGCAGGCTCGGTAGCTGTGGGGCGTCGGCTCAGCTGCTGCGTGGCACGGGCTCAGGTGCTGCGTGGCACGTAGGCTCTTCCTGGATCCAGGATCGACCTGTGTCTCCTGCACTGGCAGGTGTACTCTTTATCACCGAGCCCACCAGGGACGCCCCCAAAATACCTTGTTCAGAAAGTATGTTGTGTTTAATTTCAGTATCCTAAGTAAATGAAGAACGGAACCATATTTACAGAGGGAAAGATCTGGTATAAAAATACCGATTTTTCTCCAAACTGTACACTTAATGTAATGTCCTCACTTGTTGGCTTGACCCTAATGGGCTGACTGTGGTCTCCTGTGGAAGCTGATGGCTCAAGAACAGCAGCAGAAGGGTGGGCTTGTCCAGTCAGGACCACTACCCAGGAAGCTGGAGGATTTAGGACTGGGTAGCGATGCTGTGGGGGTACAGAGGGCACAGAATGGTGCAGCCAAGCCCAGTGCCTCAGGCAGGCTCGGTGCGTTTACGGCCTCCTGACCATCAGCCGACAGCCCTGCAGCTGTGAGGGCCGAGGAGGGACTGCTCAGTTTCAGTGGTGCCGTCCTAATAGATCGTCCACTGGGAAGAGATGAAACCTGGATCTGTCCCCTTCTGCACACTAAAGTAAAGCAAGTTAAAGATGTGAGGAGCAGAGGCTTAAATTTGGGGGAGAGAATCTATCTGAGCACTCCTTTTTGTTCCTGTTTGGACTCTGGTGTCCTGCATACGGCATGGAAGACTGTGTCCACTGCATGCAGGCCTGAGTCTTCTGTTCAAGAACCAGGTGAAAACAGGTAAGGAGCTACAGGTTGGCACAGAGGTTTTCAGCATTATAACTGGAAAAAGATTTTTTTGCTTTCGAAATTGTTATTGTGGTTTTAAAAAACAGGTGACATAAAATGTACCATTTGTCAAAGAAATATTTTTTAAAGTGCTGTGAATGTGCAAGAGATGCGACATGTGCTGTGCCCCCTAGAGTGACCTTGGGGTTGATGGAGGTGAGGAGTGGAACGAGTCCAGAGCCGGCTCACTCTCACCCGTCAGGCACGTACGGACCACAGATGTTGTCTGTGCTTCTCGGTGTTCACCACTGTCTGGTGTTGACCGGGGTGTGGCCTCATCTGTGAGGACGGTGCCTGGTGTTGACCACAGCGTGATGTCATCTGTGAGGATGGTGCCCGGTTTGTTGACTGCAGTGTGGCCTCCTCTGTGAGGACGGTGCCTGGCGTTGACCACCGTATAATGTCTGTGAAAGTGATCCAGAGGCTTAGCTCCTTTATGGACTTCAGAGAAAGTATGGTCTCAGGTCCCATGTGCCGAGACCAGTAGAACTATAAAGAGAAGTGAATAGTGAGCCCCAAATTCAGATAGTCTTACCCTGGTGCAAGGAGGGGCGCACCGAAGTTTTAGGAATGCTCTCTCACTTAAACCGATCAGCAGCCGTGCAGTCGGTAAGCGGGTCACTCAGCAGAATGCGGAAGGGCATTCTTTGTGTGCAGCCCGTGCGGCTCGAACTGGGAACGGGCTGTTTTGCCTGCAGCGTGTGAGGTGAAGAATGGGCTTGGGCGCCCTGCAGGGAAGTTGTTTCCCTGTGGGGACCACACTGCTAGCGGGCAAACGGAGCTGGCGGGCTGAGGACCAGCGTGGAAGGTCCCTGTGAGCCTGGGGGTGGGCTGGGCAGACAGACCCCACTGGGCGCTGGTGCTGTGTAAGCCAGGAGGGGTGGTCCCCGTGTTGGAAGGGGCCATTGGGAGGAGGGGTGCAGTGTGGGGACTGGTGCAGGGGTCCAGTTCAGGCTGAGTGGACGATGCCTGTGAGCAGACGTGGGACCTGGGGCTGCAGGCCAGGAGGCAGGGCCGGGCAGCCATTTAGGAGAGGGAGGCGTGCGCCCGCACAGAGGATGCTATGAGTGGAGAGCCTGCTGGGTGAGAGGGGGAGGTGTGGGATAGCCCATCCTGTCAGCCTGTCTTCTCGTTGAAACAGCTTTTTTCAAGTACGAGCAAAAACTGAAATTTTAAATGTGTTTTCTGTTCCGTTTCTACTACTAAAGAGTACCACCTACTCTCTTTTTAGGGTTAGGTAGCTGGGAGCATTGCTTGTAGGACATTGACCATGGATTTGTGTTCATAGTAGACACACACTCAGCAGATGAGTCACACAGGATCTGAGGGTTTCCTGTCTGGAAGCTGCTCAAGTTTCGAGCAGATTCTTAACCTGTGTCGCTGCTGTTGTGGTTCTAAGTGCAAAGGAGCAGGGCCGCCGATCCACAGGTCAGGGTGGAGTACGGCCAGCTGTGAGCCAGCCTTCATCCAGCATGCTCTCCTCGGCCAGCTCTCCCTCGGGCTGCCTGACCACGCAGAGCCGGGGCCAGCGGCAGCGGGCGGCGAGTGGAGACGGTAGGCACACCGGACTCCTGTGCTCGCATGCAGTGCTGTGCGGCAAGTGGAGAGGGTAGGCGCACTGGGCTCGTGTGCCCGCATGCAGTGCTGTGCTCTGCTTGGTTTTCTAGTCTCAGAAGGTAAGTCACAGGCACACCTGCCTGGGGAAGATGCCCCTGCTCCCGTCGGTGGGACTGTGTTTTCATTGGAGCTTGTTTGCTGTCTTGTTCACTTGATACCACTTTTGAAGAACTTCTTTCTCCAAAATAGATATGTGAGTGTGTATAGAAATTCTTATCCATCAGAGGGCAGACAGACTGAAAACCACAATCACAGAAAACTAACCAATCTGATCACATGGACCAGAAACATTTATATGAAAACTATAGAGTCCTTTTTGAAAAGGTGTTAGCAAAAATATTAGTATAAAAATGTTTATAGTGTCTGTGGTCTTAAATCTGTATACCTACATGGAGGAAAGTTTCCACATTCTGAAAACACAAATATTGTTTCAGTGTATTTCTGGTATTAATAACAAGATGAGGTGGTTTGATGGCATCATTATGTCAATGGATGTGAGTTAGCAAATTGCAGGAGATAGTGGAGGTCAGGGAACCCTAGGGTCCATGGGGTTGCAAAGAGTCAGACACAACTGAGTGACTGGACAGCAACAGCAACACCTTCATTAAATCATCAGTCTTCTTTCCTTATTTTGTTTATTGATTGTTCCCAATCTCTTGCTCCGCAGCCCCAGGCTGTCCCAGGCTGGTCCTTGTCAAACTCTTTCCCCTATCAGATCAGGCACATCGGATGCACAGCTGTATCCTGTGGTGGCTTTTGAGCATCTCATGCAAGGATGCTTTGTGTGTGGGTTCTATCTGCTTTATCATCAACACCAAAACTAAACCTGCTGTTTCACTGAGCACTTACAGTGTGTCAGATGGCATACTGAATAACGGATGTCATGAGAAAAAAGGTTTTAAATTCCATATTTAGATTAAAAAAAAAAAAAAAACTGAAACAGCAAGGTCAGAGAGCTTCTCTATACACCAGGCAGAGTCTGGGTTGTATTCAACCCTTTTTGTCATTCATTGAGATATTGCCCACCATAAGGAGCAATCTGCAGGATGCAACTGCTACTGTGTGTCTGGGATCAAATGCAATATTTTCCCAATCATTCTGCTTGTGATTTCTCTGAGATATTTTTCAAACAACAAAGACATTCTGCTTTGTGGGCTTAGTCTTCAAGGGGTTGCACTTTCAGTGTTGTGTCAGTTTAGCTAATGCTGCATTACAACCACCTCAGCACTAGCAAGGTGAAACAAGAGTCATGTTATCAATTTTACAATCCTGTGGGCTGGATGGATGTTCCTTCTGGTCTGATCTCCACTGGACTTTTCATGCATCGTTGGTCAGCTGTGAGCCAAGCTGGTTTCAGGGCTTGGGACGGTCTCCCTGGTGTTTCTGGTAGCTAGTCGGCTGTCAGTAGGATGCCTTGCTCCTCCTCCACTTGGCTCCCACAGGGCATCTTGGGCTCCTTCATATGGCAACCCTAGGATTCCAAGAACAGCAAGTGAGCAAGCCCTACTCACAAGTGCTCTTAAATGGTTCCTTGAGGTATTTGCTAACACCCCATTTGCCAAAGCAAGTCACATGGCCAACTCAGTTTCACATGATAGAGAAAAGAAGTCTGGCACAGAGCAAGGTGGAGTGCTTTCAAGCACAGAGACATTTTGCAATCTATCACAATTATGATTCACTGTTTCTATTTTACTTTCTATTTCACACACCCTGGAAATAAAGAAGTTGTGACAATCCTTTCACGTGAGCATGCCTTCTGCAAAAATTCCATGATTACTTTCTGCAAGATGTCTCCTGTGGGGATTGTTACAAACCCTGTTGCCCTCAGGTGGAACAAGAACACTTTTAGGATTTAGTGCTCATGGAAAATCTCACCCTCATCATTCATAAACCTTGTTTCCTGAGTCATGTCAAATGTCCCCACCCCTCTAGCCCATTGCTTGCTGGATATCACAATTGGATTCAAAATCTCTCTGCTGTTCCTCTCACTGTGATCCTGTGGTTAAAGTGACATACTCATTTAGGTGGGCATGCCCTTAGGAATGGAGTTATTACCTTCTCTAATTCTCTGGAAATACAGTTTAAGTCATAGCCTCTAAATAAGGTATATGCATATTTTAATTGAGATACTTTCTTGATTCTTCTGGAATTCTGGTATATGTAACTACTTATTAACCAGATTCTCATTGCTGTTAGAAACATAAACACACACACACATGCACACACACAGCAATCTACAATATATCTTCTAAGTGATACCAGAAAATAGGTATATATTTCATCTTACTCACTAGATAACTGAAGCTGAGAATTTATTTATATAAACTGATTTAGAATCAAAGATATTGGTTTAAAATTGAGCTTTACCAATTAATGACTGGGCAAGTTTGTCTAAACTTAATATATTCAATCTAAAAATAAAGCTAAGTTAATACATACCTCATGCTACTTGGACTTCCCTGGTGGCTCAGATGCTAAAGTGTCTGCCTGCAATGCGGGAGACCTGGGTTCAATCCCTAGTAAAAGATATTGGTTTAAAATTGAGCTTTACCAATTAATGACTGGGCAAGTTTGTCTAAACTTAATATATTCAATCTAAAAATAAAGCTAAGTTAATACATACCTCATGCTACTTGGACTTCCCTGGTGGCTCAGATGCTAAAGTGTCTGCCTGCAATGTGGGAGACCTGGGTTCAATCCCTAGTTCAGGAAGATCCCCTGGAGAAGGAAATGGCAACCCACTCCAGTACTCTTGCCTGGAAAATCACATGGACGGAGGAACCTGGTAGGCTACAGTCCATGGGGTCGCAAAGAGTCGAATACGACTGAACGACTTTACTTTCTTTCATGTTACTATAGCATGAAATTAGACAATGTGTGTGAGAAAGCACTCTAAGGTTATCAGTTCAGTTCAGTTCAGTCACTCAGTCATGTCCGACTCTTTGCGACTCCATGAATTGCAACACGCAGGCCTCCTTGTCCGTCATGAACTCCCAGAGTTCACTCAAACTCATGTGCATCGAGTCGGTGATGCCATCCAGCCATCTCATCCTCTGTTGTCCCCTTCTCCTCCTGACCCCCAATCCTTCCCAGCATCAGGGTCTTTTCCAATGAGTTAACTTTTCGCATGAGGTGGCCAAAGTATTGGAATTTCAGCATCAGCATCAGTCCTTAAAGAATATTTATGGAAGTCAGTGTGTTTCAGTGGGAAACTGTAGAGCTCTGGGTTTATAAGCTCAGTCAGTCTTGGACTGGAGTTAAACGGGGTGGGGGGAATGAAGAAAAAAGGGATGTATCACTAATTTTTAACTCCAAGTTCAACTGCATAAACATCTTTGGACACATACAGCCTGCCAGACACAGTGACCAAGAGTGCTAAGGAAGTTAGATCTTGGATTAATGGCATTTACCAAAAAGAAAATTTAAAAAGTGATTTTCCCAAATAAATTTAAGCATCCAATTTTCAGTGTTTGGACTAGAGTACTTTCTTTCAAATATCTTTGCTGTAGAATTTCTAATATTGGTTTTCTTTAAAGCAAAATTTTTATCCAGAGACTTGATAATAGAGGAAAAGTTGGGCATGGAAATATTTTTGTTGTTGTTCAGTTACTAAATGGTGTCTGACTCTTTGTGACCCCATGGACTGCAGCACTCCCAGGCTCCCCTACCCTTCACTATCTCCCTGAGTTTGTTCATTGAGTCTGTGATGCTATCTCACTGTCTCATCCTCTGCCACCCACTTCTCCTTTTGCCTTCAATCTTTCCCAGCATCTTTTTTTTCCCAGGGTCTTTTCTAATGAGACAGCTCTTCGCTTCAGGTGGTCAAAGTATTGGGGCTTCAGCTTTAGCCTCAGTCCTTCCAATGAATATTGAGTTGATTTGACTGGCTGGATCTCCTTGCAGTACAAGGGACACTCGAGTCTTCTCCAGCACCACAATTTGAAAGTATAAAGTCTTCAAAATCCACATGTTCATGTTTAATCACACACCTTTACTTTCTTCACTTGTAAACCAAACTGGGTGGATGGAGAGGATTCCTTCCCAGCTATCCTGTATCAGTTTCTTTACGTTGATTTCTGAGTTATCACTGGATTCAAGCCTGTGAATGAACAGATAATCCCCCCTTCAATCCATCTTTAAGATCTTCCTCGTGCAAATATTTTCTTGTTCATTAACCATTCATGAGCATTTCTTCAAAGCACATTGAATTATTCATACACAAATAGATGTTCGGGAACTCTGTGACTGCGAATGCTTAGTATGGTCTGATAGTGAAATATGCTTTGGTAGTTCAAGAATTTGAAGTTAAAAAATGTCTCCTACCTAAAGAATGGTTTGTGGAAGAAGAACAAGATTTTGGCTTCCCAGTAAACAACCTCAAAGTGAAGATGATACCTTTGCCTCAGTTTGGAAAATATAAAATTTAGTAATTCCTGTAATAGTTGTTATACACACACAAACATACACCCACATACATACAGACATGGATGTATATATTTTCATGAATTTTGATAAAATTTGGCCAGTTAATTTTTTCTCTGCATGTTTTATCAAAATAAATAATCAAAACAAACAAAAATCTGACTTCATTATCAAAGCAGCATCCCTGTACTCTTTCTTGAGGAGGATGGCAACAAAAATGGTAAAACTAGTAACAGCGAGAGAAAAAATTTTGCCCATGCACACAACTCAAAAACTACTGCTCAGTCTTTTTGTCCAAAAGCAGGCATTTAATAACTTCAATTAAACTTTCAGTGAACTTCAATTGAGAGCCTTCCTGAAGGCCTTTCCCTAAAGGAACCACTACAGTATCATAAAACAGCTTTGTCTTTCTTTTATTTTTTCTTTATTTTCTCGCTCTCTCTTTTTCTTTGACTCTTTCCAGCAAAAGAGCAAATCAAGTGATTGGCATTCAGTGAAAGAGGAACCACCTTACCTGCAACAGGCAACTTCATTTCTCAACACAATTATTTTTGTAATTGCTTTTTTTTAAAGGGGGAAACCTATATTCTCAGTAACAACAATAGCAATGGAAAACTAATTATAGATCCTCTTTCTTTCTGTAATTTAGACTGAGTTGTATTCACAAAATTATTTTCTGCCAGAAAAAAAAATAGTGCTTCTAGCTGCATGCTTCATTTTGAGGGCAATGAATATAGAAAGACTGACTTCTCCTAATTTCTCTGAGAATGCAGTGAATTTAAGTGCTCAAAGGAATTGGGCTGGATGCATTCTTATTAAAACTAGGAAATATAATGAGGAATTTCAGCCAGCTATCTGGGTTGACATAAGACCCAGAAGCAGCAGGGAGAAAAGGAATGTCATCTGAGCCTCATTTAAGAAACACGACATAACACTAGGGTCAAGTCTGCAGAGAGATGGACTACGTCACCCAGAATTCGGCGTTCTCGAAGGACATCTTATCCTTCGTCAAGTATCTCCACTGACACCATCTGTAAACTGCAGGATTATTCCTTTAGCAACTTTAAAAATAAATCTGTGGCACTACAGGCAAACTGTCCATTTCTAAAATGTCAAATTAGTCACTTTTTTTTTTTTTATGAGACATTCTTCCTTGAATTGAGCCTTCTGCTTCTTTGACAGAATAAAGTTTTTCTACAAGAATAAGCAGTTACCTATGTGCATTANGTGGCACTACAGGCAAACTGTCCATTTCTAAAATGTCAAATTAGTCACTTTTTTTTTTTTTGAATGAGACATTCTTCCTTGAATTGAGCCTTCTGCTTCTTTGACAGAATAAAGTTTTTCTACAAGAATAAGCAGTTACCTATGTGCATTAACAAATTCTGAGCAAAATAATGGCTGTTTTCACAATCCAAGTGTTCCTTCTCCCTTTTAAGCATTTAATGAGGATACTTGGTGTACAGGCAAAAAAAAAGAATCTTTTAAAATAATCTTTTTTAACACTTTTTAAAAAGGATTTTTAAAAATTATTCATTTTTGGTCTTTGTTTTTTTTAGTTGCATTGGGTCTTTGTTGCTGTGCTTGAGCTCTCTCTAGTTGTGATGATCTGTGACTACTCCTCATTGTGGTGAACAGGCTTCTCGCTGCAGTGGATTCTTTTGCTATGGTCCACAGACTAGGTGTTTGGGCTTCAGTAGTTGTGGCACATGGGCTAAGCTGCTTCATGGCACACGAAATCTTCCCAGATCAGGGATTAACCCCTTGTGCCCTGGACTTGCAAGTGGATCCTTATTCACTGCATCACCAGGTAAGTTCCGTTCCCCTCTTGAAAGGAACATTTTAATCAACTTATTAAAGAGAGCTTTTATTCATTTCTACTAGAATGAGTACTGTGTATGATGAGGGAGCTGCTACTTATTGGCTATCATGGTTCATGAATGTGCTGTACATCTCATTTTGGGAACATTATTAAAACACCCTTGGTGGATTCAAGTCAATGTATGGCAAAACCAATACAATATTGTAAAGTGAAAAAAAAAATTAAAATTGATAAAAATAAAAGACAAGTTTAAAAAAAAACTTTATTCTAAAATAGTTTTAAGTTTATAATAAAACTGAGAGGAAGGTACAGAGATTTCTCATAGATTCCCTGCCTCCATATATGAATAGCCATCCCCATTATCAACATTTCTTACAAGAGTGTCACTTTTTTTTTTTTTTAATTAAGAATGAACCTACATTGGCACATAATAACTACCCAATGCCCATAGTCTTCCTTGGGGCTCACTCTTGGTGAGTTTTATGAGTTTTTCCAAGTATATAGTGACAAATATCCATCATTAGAGCATCATGCAGAGTGGTTTCACTGCCTTAAACGTCCTTTGTACTCTGCTTATTCACTTATTTGTCCCTCACCCTGGGAGCCACTGATCTTGTTTTGGCTCCTAAGTTTTACCTTTTCCGGAATGTCATATAGTTGAAATCATACAGTATGGAGTGTTCTTAAATTGGTTTCTTTTCTTAGTTATGTATTTAAGGTTCCTCCACATCTTTTTGAAATTCCCTGCTGGCTCAGTTGATAAAGAATCCACCAGCAATGTGGGAGATTTGGGTTCAACCCCTGGGTTGAGAAGATTCCCCTCGGAGAAGGTATGACAACCCAGTCCAAAATTCTTGACTGGAGACTCCCCAGGGACAGAGGAGCCTGGCAGACTCCAGTACATGGGGTTCCAAAGAGCTGTCTCGATAGCTAATTTCTTTTATTTCTGAATAGCATCCCAGGTCTGGATGTGCCACAGTCTCTTTATCCATCCACTACTGGAGGACATTTTGCAGATGCTAGAATATATTTTTTTTTTCTCTCATTTATTTCTGCTCTAATCTTTATGATTTCCTTGAAGGGCATCTTATTTACTTCCAAATTTTAGTAATTATGAGTAAAACTGCTATAAACATCTGTGTGAAGTTTTTCTGTGCATATAAGATTTTAGCTCTTTTGTGTAAATGCCAGGAGCATGGTTGCTGGATTACATGGGAAAATTGTGTTTTTGTTTTAGCTCTGTAATTAATCACCATATTATCTTCCAAAGTGTCTGTACCACTTTTTATTCCCACAAACAATATATAAAAGTTTCAGTTGCTCAACATCCTCATCAGCATTTGGTATTGTCAGTGTTTCAGATTTTAGCCATTCTAACAGATATGTAGTAGTATCTAACTGTTTTTTGCTTGCATATTTTATTTTGAATTTCTCTGATAACCTATGCTATAGAACATCTCTTTATGTGCTAATATGCCATATACATATATATATACATACATATATATATATATATTTTTTTCCATTTGGTGGGGAAACTATTAAGGTCTTTGGTTCATGTTTAATCAAGTTGTTCAACATCTCATTTTAATTTCTCTCATAGATGTGTCACAAACTAAGATACTCATTTTGTACCTTCAGAAATTCAGGTACAGAGAGGTTAAAAAATGATTTCTGGTTACACATAGCCTGAATTAAAATTCCTTCCTGAGAAGGTTTGTCACCCATGCTCAAATGTTGTTATCACACTGCCTTCTGGAAATAATGCTGAAAGTTATTAGAGACAATTAACACTTGGTACCCCTGCACTGTGCAGCTCATGTCAGCTCACTCCAGTGCTGCTCCTGGATGATCTTACAGATTCTATTCCTCCCTTGATCTCCTTACCTCATAATTATTGAATCTATTCTGATTGTGATGGGAGGCACTTATGCTGCTTCTATCCTTCTCATATGGGGATAAGTACTAATATTATTTCCCCTTCTTAGGAGTAACTAGGTTCAGGCCCTTCTTTTCAAGTTACTACTAGCTTGCTTTCCAAGTGTTCAATGTCTTCCTTAACCTCAATCCAGACACAAAGGTCTTCTTACTTATGGACAGATTTTCAGAAGCTCTGACAACCTGGACTTCTATGTACCACTAATTATCCAGGTTATGATGATAGCTGATGTTAATATCATGCCTGATAGCATCTCGCACCCCCCAGCTGCCTCCCACGTTCCAGTCACCATTCCCCTGAGAAGACTCACAAATAAAATAATTATAGAAAGTGTATAACTGCAGATCACAGAAGCTAGAGGCCACATTCTGGTGGAGGAATGGTGGTTTTTCATGGCAACATCATGGATAAAGATATGTCGAGAATCCCATTCTTAGATCTCTTCCAAATGCTCTCAGCATTGAACAAGAGCAGGTAGGAGGACAGTGGCAAGTCCAGTCTTCCTGCAGTTCCTGTCACCTAGGTCCTTTCACACAAGATCTATTCTGTCAGTTCAGTCTGACTCAGGGTCATAGCCTGGAGGCTACTGAGGACAACATTAGCCTTTAAATCTTCTATTCCTGATGTTAGGAAAATCTTCAAGTATTTTCATTTTTTTAGGTTTTATTTCCTTTGATAAAATTGAGGCAAGACTCAATGTTGACAACAGTATATTCATCCCAGAGAAAAACAATGAAAAATCATAACACGAGATACCATGGGCAATTCACCTTCATGTACACCTGTGGCAGATTCATGTCAATGTATGCCAAAACCAATAGAGTACTGTAAAGTAAAAATAAATAAATAAATAAATAAATAAATATTAACAAAGAAAAAAAAAAAGAAATTGAAAATAGAGGGGAAAAAAAAAAGATAGAGATACCTGTAGCTTCAAAGGCCTTTTGCAGTCTTTCTTCTCCTGATTTTATTTCTAGGGTCCCATGGCAAAGCTGAACCCAGGTTGTCCACAGTGGGGAAGTGTGTCTCAAGTCCCATGGGAAGAAAACACACCTCTCTTCCCAAAGAGATCCCTTTGCTTCCATGACTGCTTTACTCACCTGTCCTCTCTTCTCCTAGTGCTTTCTGGGGTCACCAGAAAAAATGGGTTTTACACTGAGTTCACCCAGAAGTGGCTCCAGATAGGAGACTCTGAGTGAAAGATTTTATTTTGGAAATTGGGAAGTGACCCCAGAAAGCACTAGGAGAAGAGAGGACAGGTGAGTAAAGCAGGCAGGGAAGCAAAGGGATCTCTTTGGGAAGAGAGGTGTGTTTTCTTCCCATGGGACTTGAGACACACCTCCCCACTGTAGACAGCCTGGGTTCAGCTTTGCCATGGGGCCCTTGGGTACAGTATGGAGCGTGCTGCTGTGTCATCCTGCCTAGGGGCTGAGGAGGCAGTCTTCTTGTCCTTCAGTTCCCATTGGTCAGTGGTGGAGGGGCACCACCGGGGCCTTAGCTCGCTCTACTCTGAAGGTGAAGGTATAAAAGCCCCATAGATAGAGAGGCCTAAATGTTGCATCAGGAGACTTCTGGAAAGTACTGGAAAGGTGAGTGCTAAGAGGAGGTGCACAGAGCACCAGTCAAATCTAGTGCAATGTGTTGCTTTTCAAGCTCAACTGGAAGTTCATTGCTGGATGCCCAACCACTTTCAGGAAGCAATGTGAGGAGAAGGAAATATTGAGAGCTTGAAACCATAGAATAGAGACCTGCGTTTCAATCCTAATGTGCAAGTAAAGAACCATGTAATCCGAGGGAAATGACTTGATGTTCCTGAACCTCAGTGAAAAATAACAATAGTTTCATGCAATTTGAGAAATTCAAGGAAATACTGTGTGTAAAATTTCTGGCTCTTTCTTTGACCATATTACTAACTTTCCTTCTAAGTGATAGCCAGGGTTGTAAAGCATCTGCCCTAGACCCTGCCTAGGCTTTTTCAACAGTTTTCATTTCCAGTCAGAAAAACACTTCTTTCCTTTAGGCAACTGATTTGCAGAATAGTTCCATTCTTCCCATGACACCTTATCCCATCCCCTTCTGAAACGGATGTATTTTTAGCCTTCTATACCAGCTGGAAATCCTCTGATGAATACAACAGTGGCATTTGTACATTATGAATGTCATATCTTGACCAAAATTTCCCACTAAGGTATGAGGAATGGAACCTCAGTACTTAGCATTTGATGGTGCTAAGGATGGAAAAGCATGTTTTATATGTTCTTCAATCAAAACATTGAAACAAGACCTGAGTTGTGAGGACTTTCCTGGTGGTCTAGTGGTTGAGAATACACCTTCCAACGCAAGAGACATAGGTTCAATCCCAGATTCCACATGCTGCAACTAAGACCTGAAGCAACTAAATAAATATTTTTTTTAAAGGAAAAGCAGACTTTTTTATAAAGAGCAAGGATGGGGTATAGATCAACAAACAAAAAATGAAATATGAATTGCGTATTTGCCGGGAGCCAGCATGAGGAATCCCACCCGTGACAAGGTCATGAGGAAGGAAGCCTGACAAAACGCAAGGACGTGATCAGGCTTCAGGGGTTCCCCCTGGAATTTCCTGAGCATCCACCCCCCAAACCCAGAGTCTGCCTGCTTTCCTGTGTTATGCTTTCCACCTACTCTTCTGACATTAACAGGGGGCTGTCCCCCACCACCTTTTTCTGGAAAAAAATTAATTTAGAGCTTTTAGATAATAAATCTCCTGGGCATATTACAAGTGTTCCATCCAAAAACCCCTCTGATGGCTTTCTAGCCTGTCTGCAGGACTCGTACAGCTGAGCATGTGATTGTTTGAGGCCTCCTGACTGCAGAAGGCACAGAAAGCTTAAAATATCCTAGGAATGTAGGGGCTTCCGAGGAGTCAAAATCATTAGAATAGGACTGATTAAAGGTTTCATTTGTTGAACCAATACTTGCTGCCAAATTTTCATATCATTTATTTTTAGATATAGTTGGTATATAGAAAAACAAGTAGTAGACCCGGTATTAGCAACATTAGATCTTTGAGTTGAGTACTTTCTTTGTTATAACCCACTGCACCTTTGTTCTACAGGAATGTAACTTTATTTAGTACTTTGAGGGTGATGCAGAGTAAAGAAAAAACACTTCTAGGGAAAAAGAGTTTTCTGGTTGATAGACATTTATCTAGGAAGAGAGCCATAAAAATGTTAACAGGCCTCTTGGCCAGAAGATAGGTAAACCACCTGAGACCTTTTGTATATGGGAGGGTATGCAATAAGAAAGCCTTGTCTTAATGGGGGTCAGAACTGCTGCCCTTGCATAACTCTGCATATTCCATTATTTCTTTATGTACAACTTGGGGTATATAAGCTTATTTTGAAAAATAAAGTCTTTGGAGTCTTGCACCGATGCTGGGCTTCCCGATGTCGTTCTTTTCTTTTTCCGGCTGAATTCCCATCTGGGGAGTGGAGGTTCTCCATGTCTACTTACTTGTCCTGGCTTCTAAGATCTGCAAGAGAGAGAGCCCAAGGCAAGGAACTCTCCGATATTCAAACGGACGCTGGTGGCCTAAGGTAGATGGTGCAAGTTCCTTGTCTGGAACTTATTGGCTTTCCACGTAAACCAAGTTATTCAGCCTCCTTTTCTCTGCCTAAATTTCCTAATCTAATCTTATATCTCTAAATAAGTAAGTTTTTCCTCACCTACCCATCTCCCCTTCGAATCACCCTGGATCCACCGTGGCTGGACCCCGGCATATATTGAAATGAATAATAAGGCCAAAGCATTTAAAGAGTGTAGGGTCAGGTAATTTGAGGCAGATGGTTGACAAAGGGAGCAATATATAGTGCTTGAATACTTTATGGAGACACTTTCACAGACTTGTTCACATCTGTATGCTCCATCATCTAGAAAGAGTATAATATCAGTCAGAGTGATTGGATGAATGGGTACCATAGTGAATTATCTGAGGGTGTCTTGTGAGATATTTATGGAGGGACAGCAATGCAAACATGGGTCAAGAATAAAGCTATTACTTCCGAAAGCAGAAGGTATTCTCTCAGAATTTTTTAATTTTTTATTTGCCTTGTCAATCATTGCCTTCCTTCACAACAGCAAACTCATCTTACCAGTCCTTGTGCAAATCTGACATTTCATTAACTCTGTCTCACCAGTTACCTTGTGTTTCCATTGCTGGAGACTTTCCTTCCTTTAGATTANTACACATCTAGATGTGTATAAGAGACAGCTCCTAGTGCTTTCTGGGGTCACCAGAAAAAATGGGTTTTACACTGAGTTCACCCAGAAGTGGCTCCAGATAGGAGACTCTGAGTGAAAGATTTTATTTTGGAAATTGGGAAGTGACCCCAGAAAGCACTAGGAGAAGAGAGGACAGGTGAGTAAAGCAGGCAGGGAAGCAAAGGGATCTCTTTGGGAAGAGAGGTGTGTTTTCTTCCCATGGGACTTGAGACACACCTCCCCACTGTAGACAGCCTGGGTTCAGCTTTGCCATGGGGCCCTTGGGTACAGTATGGAGCGTGCTGCTGTGTCATCCTGCCTAGGGGCTGAGGAGGCAGTCTTCTTGTCCTTCAGTTCCCATTGGTCAGTGGTGGAGGGGCACCACCGGGGCCTTAGCTCGCTCTACTCTGAAGGTGAAGGTATAAAAGCCCCATAGATAGAGAGGCCTAAATGTTGCATCAGGAGACTTCTGGAAAGTACTGGAAAGGTGAGTGCTAAGAGGAGGTGCACAGAGCACCAGTCAAATCTAGTGCAATGTGTTGCTTTTCAAGCTCAACTGGAAGTTCATTGCTGGATGCCCAACCACATTCAGGAAGCAATGTGAGGAGAAGGAAATATTGAGAGCTTGAAACCATAGAATAGAGACCTGCGTTTCAATCCTAATGTGCAAGTAAAGAACCATGTAATCCGAGGGAAATGACTTGATGTTCCTGAACCTCAGTGAAAAATAACAATAGTTTCATGCAATTTGAGAAATTCAAGGAAATACTGTGTGTAAAATTTCTGGCTCTTTCTTTGACCATATTACTAACTTTCCTTCTAAGTGATAGCCAGGGTTGTAAAGCATCTGCCCTAGACCCTGCCTAGGCTTTTCCAACAGTTTTCATTTCCAGTCAGAAAAACACTTCTTTCCTTTAGGCAACTGATTTGCAGAATAGTTCCATTCTTCCCATGACACCTTATCCCATCCCCTTCTGAAACGGATGTATTTTTAGCCTTCTATACCAGCTGGAAATCCTCTGATGAATACAACAGTGGCATTTGTACATTATGAATGTCATATCTTGACCAAAATTTCCCACTAAGGTATGAGGAATGGAACCTCAGTACTTAGCATTTGATGGTGCTAAGGATGGAAAAGCATGTTTTATATGTTCTTCAATCAAAACATTGAAACAAGACCTGAGTTGTGAGGACTTTCCTGGTGGTCTAGTGGTTGAGAATACACCTTCCAACGCAAGAGACATAGATTCAATCCCAGATTCCACATGCTGCAACTAAGACCTGAAGCAACTAAATAAATATTTTTTTTAAAGGAAAAGCAGACTTTTTTATAAAGAGCAAGGATGGGGTATAGATCAACAAACAAAAAATGAAATATGAATTGCGTATTTGCCGGGAGCCAGCATGAGGAATCCCACCCATGACAAGGTCATGAGGAAGGAAGCCTGACAAAACGCAAGGACGTGATCAGGCTTCAGGGGTTCCCCCTGGAATCCCCTTAGCATCCACCCCCCAAACCCAGAGTCTGCCTGCTTTCCTGTGTTATGCTTTCCACCTACTCTTCTGACATTAACAGGGGGCTGTCCCCCACCACCTTTTTCTGGAAAAAAATTAATTTAGAGCTTTTAGATAATAAATCTCCTGGGCATATTACAAGTGTTCCATCCAAAAACCCCTCTGATGGCTTTCTAGCCTGTCTGCAGGACTCGTACAGCTGAGCATGTGATTGTTTGAGGCCTCCTGACTGCAGAAGGCACAGAAAGCTTAAAATATCCTAGGAATGTAGGGGCTTCCGAGGAGTCAAAATCATTAGAATAGGACTGATTAAAGGTTTCATTTGTTGAACCAATACTTGCTGCCAAATTTTCATATCATTTATTTTTAGATATAGTTGGTATATAGAAAAACAAGTAGTAGACCCGGTATTAGCAACATTAGATCTTTGAGTTGAGTACTTTCTTTGTTATAACCCACTGCACCTTTGTTCTACAGGAATGTAACTTTATTTAGTACTTTGAGGGTGATGCAGAGTAAAGAAAAAACACTTCTAGGGAAAAAGAGTTTTCTGGTTGATAGACAGTTATCCAGGAAGAGAGCCATAAAAATGTTAACAGGCCTCTTGGCCAGAAGATAGGTAAACCACCTGAGACCTTTTGTATATGGGAGGGTATGCAATAAGAAAGCCTTGTCTTAATGGGGGTCAGAACTGCTGCCCTTGCATAACTCTGCATATTCCATTATTTCTTTATGTACAACTTGGGGTATATAAGCTTATTTTGAAAAATAAAGTCTTTGGAGTCTTGCACCGATGCTGGGCTTCCCGATGTCGTTCTTTTCTTTTTCCGGCTGAATTCCCATCTGGGGAGTGGAGGTTCTCCATGTCTACTTACTTGTCCTGGCTTCTAAGATCTGCAAGAGAGAGAGCCCAAGGCAAGGAACTCTCCGATATTCAAACGGACGCTGGTGGCCTAAGGTAGATGGTGCAAGTTCCTTGTCTGGAACTTATTGGCTTTCCACGTAAACCAAGTTATTCAGCCTCCTTTTCTCTGCCTAAATTTCCTAATCTAATCTTATATCTCTAAATAAGTAAGTTTTTCCTCACCTACCCATCTCCCCTTCGAATCACCCTGGATCCACCGTGGCTGGACCCCGGCATATATTGAAATGAATAATAAGGCCAAAGCATTTAAAGAGTGTAGGGTCAGGTAATTTGAGGCAGATGGTTGACAAAGGGAGCAATATATAGTGCTTGAATACTTTATGGAGACACTTTCACAGACTTGTTCACATCTGTATGCTCCATCATCTAGAAAGAGTATAATATCAGTCAGAGTGATTGGATGAATGGGTACCATAGTGAATTATCTGAGGGTGTCTTGTGAGATATTTATGGAGGGACAGCAATGCAAACATGGGTCAAGAATAAAGCTATTACTTCCGAAAGCAGAAGGTATTCTCTCAGAATTTTTTAATTTTTTATTTGCCTTGTCAATCATTGCCTTCCTTCACAACAGCAAACTCATCTTACCAGTCCTTGTGCAAATCTGACATTTCATTAACTCTGTCTCACCAGTTACCTTGTGTTTCCATTGCTGGAGACTTTCCTTCCTTTAGATTAGAGAAACTCCTTCAACAAAAATGACATCTCTATTCTATAACCAACCCCAATATTTCATGTCTCCAGAGTGCCTTTGAATAGCATTTCATCCTGGACACACACACACACACACACACACACTTGGTCTATAAAAGTCCTCTGATAATTTTCTCATTAATGAAATTCTCATACACCTTCATTTTGCAGAAGCTAGTGTTACTTCCACCAGCTCTTTACAGAATTTGGTTTGACTCATTATTATTATATCTAAGTATTATTATATATATAATATATTATACTCTATAGTATATCCATTATACTCTATGGCTTTTTAATTAAAACATATCTTGTGTATTTACTTTTGCTTTTTAATAATTACAAGGATCATGTATGTGTGTTTGTGTTCTGTAAATTTAAAATGCAATCTATAGATGCAACATTCATCTTTAGATCTGAAAAGTAAATCATGTCAAGAAAGATCTATAGTCCATATATATGGATTGGAAGACTCAATATTTTCAAAATGTTCATTTTACCCAACTTGATCTATAAATTCAACATAATCTCAATTAAAAAAAAAAACCAGCAAGTTACCTTTTAGATATCAATAAGCTGATTTTTAAGTTTATATAGAGAAACAAAAGACCCAGAATAGCCAGCACAACATTGAAGGAGAAGAACAAAGTTGTAACACTGACATCACCCAACTTCAAGACTCCCCATAAAGCTATAGTGATCAAGGCAATGTGACACTGGCAAAAGACTAGATGAATAAATCAATGGAACAAAATAAAAAACCCAAAACAGACCCAGACAAGTATAGTCAACTGTTCACTGACACAAGAGCAAGGCTATTTAATGGAGAAAGGATGGTCTTTACAACACATGGCACCAGAACAATTGGGCATCTATATACCAAGCAATACTTTAAATATATACATCCAATACTTTGGCCACCTGATGCAGAACTGATTTATTGGAAAAGACTCTGAGGCTGGGAAAGTTTGAAATCAGGAGGAGAAGGGGGTGACAGAGGATGAGATGGTTGGATGGCATCACTGGCTTGATGGACATGAGTTTGAACAAACTCTGGGAGTTGGTGATGGACAGGGAAGCCTGGTGGCTTCAGTCTATGGGTTCGCAAAAAGTTGGACATGACTGAATGGCTGAACTGAACTGACACCAAGCAATAAATCTAGATCCAAACTTAATTCAAAATGGGTCATACACAAAAATATAAAAGGCAAAACTATAGAGCTCCTAGAAGACAGCATAGGAGAAATGCAGAGAAATTTGGGTTTGGAGATGATATTTTAGCTACAGTATCAAAACCATGAGCCAGTGATTTAATTAACCTTAGCTAGTTAGTTCAGTCGCTCAGTGCTGTCTGACTCTTTGCAACCCCATGAACTGCAGCATGCCAGGCCTCCCTGTCCATCACCAACTCCCAGAGTTCACTCAAACTCATGTCCATTGAGTTGGTGATGCCATCCAACTGCCTCATCCTCTGTCGTCCCCTTCTCCTCCTGCCCTCAATCTTTCCCAGCATCCAGGTCTTTTCAAATGAGTCAACTCTTCACTTCAGGTGGCCAAAGTATTGGAGCTTCAGCTTCAACATCAGCTCTTCCAATCAACACCCAGGTCTGATCTCCTTTAGGATGGACTGGTTGGATCTCCAGTCCTTTATAAAATATGTGTTTCAAAGATGCTTCCTCAGTTTGTAGATCATCTAATTCTGTCAAAGATACTTTTAAGAGAATGAAAAGATGATCTACAAGTTGAGGAAGCATCTCTGAAACACATATTTTATAAAGAGCTATATCCATACTATACAAAGAACTCTTAAAATTCAACAATAAGAAAATAGAAAACCCATTAAAATAGGGAAAAGTTCTGGAAGCCTCACTAAAAAAGATATACAGATGGAAAAAAGCACATGAAAATATGTTCAACATCAAATGTCTTCAGGAAATTGCAAATTAAAACAATAACATAGCACTACACATCCATCAGAAAGGCTAAAATCCAAAACATTGGCAGCATAAAATGCTGGCGAGAATCTGGTGTAAAAGGAGCTTTCATGCACTCTTGGTAAGAATACAAAACAGGCTTCCCTGATGACTCAGTGGTAAAGACCTGGGTTCTGTTCCTGGGTCAGGAAGATCCCCTAGAGAAGGAAATGGCAATGCACTCTAGTATTCTTGCATGGGAAATTTCATGGACAGAGGGACCTGGCGGGCTACAGTTGATGGGGTCATAAAGAGTCAAGCATGAATTAACGACTAGGCAGCAACAAGAATACAAAATGGTACAGCCACTTTGGAAGACAGTTTGGAGATGTTTTATAAAAAACTAAATATAGTCTTACTAAATAATTCTGTAACTGTGCTTCATGGTACTTACCCAAGTGAACTGAAGTTTTGTGTCCACACAAAAGCCTACATACAAATGTTTGCATAATTGTCAAAACTCGGACACAACCAAGATGCGTAAATAGATAAACTGTGGTACATCCAGACCATGGGATATTATTCAGAAATAAAAAAACAATAAGCTATCAAGCCATGAAAAGACCTGAAGGAAACAAGGGCCTGTTGCTACGTGAAAGAAGCCGATCTGACAAAGGCTACATACTGTGTGATTACAATCATATGAAGTTTTGGAAAAGGCAAAGTTAAAGTGACAATAAAAAGTGGTCAGTAGGGTCTGGTGTGGGGAGAAGGTAAGATGGATAAATAGGTGGAACACAGGGGCTTTTTATGGCAGTGAAACTATCTTATATGCTAGTATAGCGGTAAATATATACCAGTCCCCAGGGATGGGGAAGCCTGGTCAGCTGCCGTCTAAGGGGTCAAGTTTTGGAAAAGGCAAAGTTAAAGTGACAATAAAAAGTGGTCAGTAGGGTCTGGTGTGGGGAGAAGGTAAGATGGATAAATAGGTGGAACACAGGGGCTTTTTATGGCAGTGAAACTATCTTCTATGCTAGTATAGCGGTAAATATATACCAGTCCCCAGGGATGGGGAAGCCTGGTCGGCTGCCGTCTAAGGGGTCGCACAGAGTTGGACACGACTGAAGCGACTTAGCAGCAGCAGCAGCATGGAATGTATAACACAAGGAGTGAACCCTAAAGTCAACAATGGACTTCAGGTAATAATACTTCCATATTGGCTCACCAATGTAACAAATGTTCCACACCATTGCAAAACATTATACATTATTAGGAAAATTTGGAGAGTGGTAGTCGTAATGAGGAATATGAGAAATCTTTGTACTTTCCATCATTGTTCTGTAAACTTAAAATTGCTCTAAGAAAACAAAGTAGGATAAAAAATACTACCAAATCATTCACAATAAATAAATGGGTCATGCCTTTACACCCTGAAGTTTTAATACATTAATCTTTGGAAAATTTGAATTTTATTATTGCCTTACAAATTTAAAAAAAGCAACAAACAAACAAACTCATGAAATACTACTCCCCAGAAATAAATACCAGTATGTTTGATAAATGTTTAAGAAATGAATGTTATCTATTTCTCTGGTAAATTGTTCAGTTCTGACGTTTAGTTAACTTTGATCTTGTCTTACAGGAGTGCAGGTATTTTCAAACCAAGTTCTGTTTTTCTCTTAAGTCCATTTCAGTGTCCTGTGTATAGTTTCTGTTGAACACATTCTTTTATTAATTGATTCATTGATCAATGTGGTGCCTCTCTCCGAGCCTCCTTCTGCACTTATGGCTCCTCAAATCTCAGTCCCACATTTATGATTACTATCAATTGAGTAAAAGGAAGTGTTTGCATAAACAGAAAGCTTTGTGATTGCCTCAGAATGACTGCAAGAAGCAGGGGAGAAGGAAAGAAACAGAACAAATATTGACAGATTCTGATGCTAGTCTCCCCCTCTGTCTGTGACTTGTGGGCCAGACAGAGATCTCTTCTAAGCCTCACTCTCTTCTCCTATGAAATGGGTCATTATTTAAGCAGACACATCACCCTGTTCACAGCACATTAGGTAATTCTTAATTCTTTATCTCTGTACCATTCTTTTAGCTGACTCAAGAGCTCTCAGTATTGCACTGGACTCCTGCCAAACCAGTTAAATAGGTTTATTTTGATTCTGCCTCTCAGTTTAAGCTGTTCTTTCTGACCGAACAAGCCCCGGAGTTGAAGGCTTCCTATTTATAAACAACGTGACTCTCCTTTTTTGGTCAGAGACTCTATTTTTAGCTTTAGCAAAATCACCAAGATTTTGTGTCTGTTAAATTCATGCACCAGAGTCTTTTTTTAAACCAAAAAGTGGGATGCAAAATCATTTCCTGAAGAATAAAACTTTGCCCTTTAAATTTTTCCTTAAGTACTTTAAAGACACATAGATAATGAGACTATCTACTAGGATGTTGGAGCTGAGAGGGACTTAACAAATTATCTGGTTCACCTCCTCTATTAAGGATGTGAAAATTGTGTATCAGAAAGAAGCAGTGTTCAAGGTCACAGCTATCAGAAATTAGATTAACATCAAAGTGCTTTAGTCTGTTTCACACATAAAAAAGAGCAGATAAAACTGTTTATGAGATTATTATTGATAAGTTATGGATAAATGCTTAAATTCTGCTATTCATCTGGAGCCTGTGGGTGGAAGTTTGTTAAAATTAAAATCTCTGAATCTGATATTCCAAAGGGTATAGCTTTAAGGTAGATATAAGTTAGAAAACATGTAAGTATGGTATTTCCTTGAAATTTTGTTTCCTTGTGGGCAGAGAAGTAATAATATAAGGGTTCTAGCCATGTTAAGTATTTCTTGCTTTATAGACTTCTCTGTTCTTGAAGCTAAATACTGCATGCAGATTGCTACTTGTAAAATGGGAAGGCACAGACAAGTCCGGATCTGAACACTGCTACAAATACACTTTCTCAGGCTGCCTGCCTCTCTGTATTTATTTCTTCCTTTCTCTGCTCAGCAAACTCCAGGAGATAGGGAAGGACAGGGAAGCTTGGTGTGCTGCAGTCCATGAGATCTCAAAGAGTCAGACACGACTTAGCAACTAAACAACAACTGCTCAGCAAAACTTTTCACCATAATTTGAATGGTGAGTTTTAAAACATAGATTTGAGTTTCGGGGAGGAAAAAACCCTCTAGTTTTAAACTAGAAAAGATTAGATTCTTTTTTTTTTTAACTTGAAAAGACTAGGGCTTCCCTGTGGCTCAGTGAGTAAAGAGTCTGTCTGCAATACAAGAGACTCAAGTTCAATCCCTGGATTGGGAATATCCTCTGGAGAAGGAAATGGTAATCCACTGAAATATTTTTCCCTGGGAAATTCCATAGACAGAGGCGCCTAGTGGGCTACAAGCCATGGGGTTGCAAAGAGCCATACATGAATTAGCGACTAAACAGTAACAGTCTTGACTTTTATTTGCCTTTATAATCTCCTGATGACCTATCAAAGAGAAGTGGCTAACTAAGGCCGGAAAACTATCCCTGGGTCTCCAGGATTTACACCTTCTACTATCTTAACATAATCCAACCTTCAGTTCAGTTCAGTTCAGTTCAGTCGCTCAGTCGTGTCTGACTCTTTGCGACCCCATGAATCGCAGCAAGCCAGGCCTCCCTGTCCATCACCAACACCTGGAATTCACTCAGACTCACATCCATTGAGTCAGTGATGCCATCCGGCCATCTCATCCTCTGTCGTCCCCTTCTCCTCCAGCCCCAATCCCTCCCAGCATCAAAGTCTTTTACAATGAGTCAACCCTTCGCATGAGGTGGCCAAAGTACTGGAGTTTCAGCTTTAGCATCATTCCTTCCAAAGAAATCCCAGGGTTGATCTCCTTCAGAATGGACTGGTTGGATCTCCTTGCAGTCCAAGGGACTCTCAACAATCTCCTCCAACACCACAGTTAAAAAGCATCAATTCTTCAGTGCTTAGCCTTCTTCACAGTCCAAATATCACATCCATACATGACTACTGGAAAAACCATAGCCTTGACTAGACAGACCTTAGTCGGCAAGGTAATGTCTCTGCTTTTGAATATGCTATCTAGA
>SJYX01023009.1:24714-85497 GCA_006410675.1 Oreotragus oreotragus | reverse complement strand
TGGGGTGACAATATACAGCCTTGATGTACTCCTTTTCCTATTTGGACCCAGTCTGTTGTTCCATGTCCAGTTCTAACTGTTGCTTAGTGACCTGCATGCAGATTTCTCAAGAGGCAGGTTGAGTGGTCTGGTATTCCCATCTCTTTCAGAATTTTCCACAGTTTATTGTGATCCACACAGTCAAAGGCTTTGCCATAGTCAATAAAGCAGAAATAGATGTATTTCTGGAACTCTCTTGCTTTTTCCATGATCCAGCAGATGTTGACAATTTGATCTCTGGTTCCTCTGCCTTTTCTAAAACCGCTTGAACATCAGGAAGTTCATGGTTCATGTATTGCTGAAGCCTGGCTTGGAGAATTTTGAGCATTACTTTACTAGTGTGTGAGATGAGTACAATTGTGTGGTAGTTTGAGCATTCTTTGGCATTGCCTTTCTTTGGAATCAGAATGAAAACTGACCTCTTCCAGTCCTGTGGCCACTGCTGAGTTTTCCAAATTTGCTGGCATATTGAGTGCAGCACTTTCATAGCATCATCTTTCAGGATTTGAAATAGCTCAACTGGAATTCCATCACCTCCACTAGCTTTGTTCGTAGTGTTGCTTATCAAGGCCCACTTGACTTCACATTCCAGGATGTCTGGTTCTAGATTAGTGATCACACCATCGTGATTATCCAGGTCATGAAGATCTTTTTTGTACCCTATTAAATCCTTAGTAAAGAGCACCTGTAATGTACCAGACACTACTTGAGGTACAGTACATACCTTATTTCTACAACCCCTACAAGAAAATAAAGAATTGAATGCTGACTGTCAAGTCTCCTTATTTTCTAACACTAAAATGTGGTGGTGATTTAGTCCCAGTAGGTGTATAGGAAAGCTCTTCATGTGCGTATTTAATCACTAAGTCATGTCCAACTCTTGGGACTTCATGGACTATAGCCCACCAGGCTCCTCTCTGTCCATGGACAAGGATATTGGAGCGGGTTGCCATTTCCTTCTCTATATCACTAAAATGAATGGAAACAAATGCTGGCATTGAGCAAAATGATACACTGTATTCATCATTCAAGTAACACCACAAAAGGCAATCTCAATCCTGCAGCTTAAAGATGACACTGTTTACAGCTGACCCTCCATATCCACAGATGAGTGACCCACAGACAGGGAGTGCCAACTCTACTATGCCATTTTATATAAGAGACTTGAGCATCCACAGATGTATCTTCAGGGGTCCTGGAAACAGTTGGATATTGAAGAACGACTCTATTTTATACTTCGGGAAATTGAGGCTCATGGAAATTGTATTTGGTGCTCAGTTTCTAAGAGCTTAGTTGTAACGTAACAGAGTCTAGCTCAGGGATTGCATTTTCATATATAAATCTTCCCATAACAGCAAGGATCTATATTTGGCTTGAGAAATGACTGATGTTCCCTTTGAGAAAATGCTTTTTAAAGATACACACATTTGTTCATGGGTGTGCCTGAGGTTCTGGGAATGAAGTGGAGCCGTGGAGAGCCAGCTCAGGGGTTACGAGGAAGTTATTAAGACTCTCCATCCTGACCTTGCCATGGCTGAAAATAAATAGCAGCCTTCCTTAGAGGTTTCTGGAAAAAAAAAAAAAAACTCAGGAGGAGGGACTGTGACTAAGGTGTCATGAATCCAGTTCTCCTAACCAGATGGGAAGGTCATGAACATGGTAAGTAGACAAAGCCTAATGACAACCAAAGCATGTGATTTAAGAAAATCACCAACTGCAGTCCATAGAGTGATGCTTTCCAAAGTGAATTACTTCAAAGTCATGTATGCAATACTCTTTCCTCTACCTAGAGTGTCATTATTGTCTTTTCTGCCTTGAGAAAATATATTTGTTAATGCAATGACCCAGGTAAAAAGTCACTTCTGTGAAAGTGGTATTCATTCCCTAGTTACTCTTTCCTTCCCATGATAATACATATTATTCTGTATTATAAATCTGATAATTAAGTTATCATTGTCCGTTTTTATTCATTTGGGTGCTTTCAGGGAAGCAGCCCTGCTACGAGTAATGTGAAAAAAAAAAAGGATACAGTTTAAGGATTAAGTCATAGGTAATTGTGGGAAGTGGAAATGAAGTGTAAGGAAGACAGTTGCCTCGATGTCTGGCAGTGAGAACTAAAGTCAGTGGAGGTCAGCAAGGCCAGTAGTTAGGGAAAAAGGTGGAAGTAAAATTACAAGCCAAATCCTGTAACAAAAACTGAAGTCCATGGGAACCTACATCTGTCACTGCCTCCAACCTCAACAACATGGGTGACCTGCAGAGGAAACTGACATCCTTTGTTACAAGGCTGGAAGTTTACCCGGTCTAAGATTTGAAAAAAATCAAGAAATCCAGCAGGAGGTAGAGCAGCTGCAATTTTAGCACAAAATAAAAGCACTGGTTTTGTCCCATGCTAGCAATTAAGTCAGCATATTGGCAACAAAATATAAATGTTGCAGTGATTTTTGTCACCTAAAACCAACATGTGGAAAATAATAATTGTGGTTTCACTTCTACATTCCAAGGTGCACTCATTTTTTTTTTCCTTGTGCTACTTTCTGAATGTGGCTTCACATAGAGAGGAGAATTCTGTAAAGGCCCAGTTTAATTAAATTAATACAGTGTGAAGCCATTCTAGATTGTGATCTCTTCATGGAGATGTTGCTGAATGTCATATTCATTTTTGTAAGACCTTAAAGTGCATAAAGAGATCTTACTTTGCCAGCAAATGTTCACCTAGTCAAGACTACGGTTTTTCCAGTAGTCATGTATGGATGTGAGAGTTGGACTATAAAGAAAGCTGAGCACTGAAGAATTGATGCTTTTAAACTGTGGTGTTGGAGAAGACTCTTGAGAGTCCCTTGGGCTGCAAGGAGATCCAACTAGTCCATCCTAAAGGAGATCAGTCCTGGGTGTTCATTGGTGGGACTGATGTTGAAACTGAAACTCCAATACTTTGGCCACCTGATGTGAAGAACTGACTCACTGGAAAAGACCCTGATGCTGGGAAAGATTGACGGCAGTAAGAAAAGGGGACGACAGAGGATGAGATGATTCAATGGCATCATCACCAACTCAATGGACACGAGTTTGGGTAGGCCCTAGGAGTTGGTGATGGACAGGGAGGCCTGGCGTGCTATGGTTCATGGGATCGCAAAGAGCCGGACACGACTGAGTGACTGAAATAAACTGAACTGAACTTAAAGTGCATAACAGGCTTCCCAGATGGTGCTAATAATAAAGAACTCACCTGCTAATGCAGGAGAGGCAAAAGATATTGATTCAGTCCCTGGGTTGGGAAGATCCCTTGGAAGAGGGCATGGGAACCTACTCCAGTATTCTTGCCTGGAGAATCTCACAGAGTTGCAGAGTACGACACAATTGAAGTGACATACAAAGTGCATAATTCTATATCTAGAACATAGTAGGGACTTGTAAAAAATTTTAAAACTCAGCCCCCAAATTATTGCAGCTGGGCCTATGTGCCTTCTGCTTCTGAGCCTAAAGTAAAGGCTCTTTGCACTTCCTGCTTCTTGGGACCCTGGCTCTTAGATCTCAGTCATGCCACAAGGAAGCCCAAGACACATGCTGAGACCACGACCTGCCTACCAGCTCCGGCTGAAGTCCCAGCTGCCAGGCTATATCAACTGCTAGACACAGGCCTGGCATGCTGCGATTCATGGGGTCACAAAGAGTCAGACACGACTGAGTGACTGAACTGAACTGATGTATTTAAGGTGACACTTTGCAGATTCTCTCCATTAAATGGTTAGATGTCTGATCATCTTCAGATCACTTTTTGACAGCAGCTTCATAGGAAATTGAAGTCAGGAAGAATTCTTCTAATAGAGATGTATGATTTGCTTTATTCATTAGAAAAGATGCCAATGCTGGGAAAGACTGAAGGCAGGAGGAGAAGGGGACAACAGAGGATGAGATGATTGGATGGTATCAATGACTCAATGGACATAAGTTTGAGAAAGCTCCGGGAGATGGTGAAGGACAGGGAAGCCTGGCATGCTGCAGTCCATGGGGTAACAAAGACTGAGTGATTCAACAACAACAACAATGGAAGAAAACCACATAAAATTTATTTGAAATAAATTTTATTTCACAACTATTTTATTTCACAATTCCATTGGTATTCTGATAGGAATTGCATTGAATTTGTAGATTGCTTTGGGTACTATGGTCATTTGAACAATATTAATTCTTCTAATCCAAGAGCAAGATATAGGTATGTGTTTTCATCTTCTTTGTGTCATCTTCAGTCTCTTTCATCAGTATCTTATAGTTTTCCAAGTATAGATCTTTTACCATCTTTGGTAGGGTTATTCCTAGATGTTTTATTCTTTTTGATGTGATGCTAAATGCGATTGTTTACTTAATTTCTCTTTCTGTTAGTTTGCCATTAGTGTATAGCAATGCAACATATTTCTGTATGTTAATTTTTCATATTTCTGTATATTAATTTGTATCCTGCAACTTTACCAATTTCATTGATGAGTTCTAGTAGTTTTCTCATCGCTTCTTTAGGAGTTTCTAATATAGCAAGTATCATATCATCTGAAATAACTTTGTTATGGAAGCATCACAATCTGGGTTATAAGGAAATTGAGGCAATGCAAAGCAAAAAGAATGTTAGGACACAGATTGAGAAGATTAATTAATCATAAAGTCAATTTTCTTATTAAAAATGATACATATGGCAAAACCAATACAATATTGTAAAGTAATTAACTTCCAATTAAAGTAAATGAATTTATATTTTAAAAAAATTGAGAAAAATCTTTCAGTGAGGGTTTGGAGAAAACTAAGAATAATCTTTGTAAAACCTGGAGGAAGAGAATTTGTACAGTGGCCGAAAAAATCACACAAGCACCTATATAAAATATTGATTAAGAAATGCAAAAACTGATGATCTCAAAGACTTTCATCCAGTGTCTTGATAAAATGGAAGAAGAAACAAATTGAGCTTAAGAACAGTTAAATGTAAAGACACCAAGGCTTGCTGCTTCAAATTCAAGTTGTTTTCTATCCCCAGCCTCTTCAGACAGCAAATGATTCATTTTCTGATTTTCTCCTGCCCTTTCCTTTTCCCCCCTCTCTCTCCCCCGCTCCGGCCCTGGGCTTTCCGCATCTCCATCTCCCCGTAAGCGCCTCTCCTGGGTTCACTGGGAGCCTCTGGGGTCTGTCTGGGCTGCCTGGACTGCTCCTCCGTGGGGCCTCTGCCCTAAAGCGATCTGGTGCCGATCTCACTTCTGGCTCCCTGCACCCCCTGAGGATTCCCTTCGGAGGCTTAGGTGACTTACCTCAGGGTCAAGTTCAAGGGTGCTGTAGCTCTGGAAGCTCACCTATCCAAGCCCTCTTGCCCTCCCCTCTTCCAGGCGATAGGGAGACCTGCCAAGGGCTGACCCTTGGTTGGTGTCTTCCTACCCCTTCTTCCAGGCCTGCTGGTGTGGTGGGTGTGCCTTTGTTACTGGGGGGATCTCCCCAATTGCTGTAACCCCTAATGAACTCAGTAACCCTGTACTTGGGCCACTAGGGGCAAAGAGATTCCTCTAAGCAGATTCTGTCTGTGTGGCTGGCCCACCCCTGCACCCTTGGCTCATCTTTCCACAGGGCCCAGCAAACACCTGCACCTTCTCCTCTGGCCAGGCCAGCCCAGGGATGGGGGAGAGGGGCTAGTACAGTCATGTGCTCCCTGAAGGGTGAACGTCCTCCCCCTACTGCCTTCACAGGCCAGCACTGGGTCAGGCCTAGGAGGCGTGAAGAGCTGCCACGGGAGACCTAGGCCTCAGCCCTTTGCTGCCCACGACAGCAGGGCGCCCAGCTGTGAGCTTAGAGGAGGGAGCAGTTGGGTGGACTTCCTGAAGGAGGAGGCGTGTCTTGAGCACAGGAGAGTTGATGATCTGGGTCATCATGAGGATTAAATGAAAAAAAAAAAAGACTTCAGGAGAATGCCTGGCATAAAGGGGATACTTAGCCAGTGGTAGTTATATTGTTCCAAGGGAATGTGCAAAGAGCTGGGTGAAACATTGGTTTTAGAGGTGGGTGCCAGGTCAGTTGGGCACTGCTCTATGAAGGGATGGAGAGCTGCTGACCTCCAGTATTCAGTATGTGAGTGGGGTGATGGTCACTCATTCACTCAAAACGCAGTAACCGAAGCCCCCTCTGTGTTGGGTGATGCTGTGGCATGGAGAGGGCTTGGCCTGAGAGGTCTCAGAGCTTATGCAAAAGCTGAGAGGCGTCCAGCAGACATCATGTCTAAGACGTGATACCCTGGGAAGGGCTTTCTCTGCTGTGGCTTGGGCAGAAGTAAATAGAACAGAACCCGGAAAGTGCTAGAGGAGCTGAGCTTTGGGCCTCATGATGGAGAAGGAAGGACAAGGGCAGCCATGGAGAAAGAAAAAAGCATAGGGCTAAGGCATGGGCCCCAAGGAGGACGAGGAAGTGGGGAGTTGGGAAAGTCTACCCTCGTGGGTAGAGGAGGTCAGGAGAGGAGGCCGATGTGTCCAAACCGTGGTCTGACCCCACCTCTTGGCCCTGCTGGTGCAAGTCCAGGGGCTGGTTTGGGCTGGGTCCCTCTAAGGCCTGTGTGACCCTTTAGGGAGAAGATTCTAACTCAGGACGGGGTGTAGACCCGGGTCCTTGGTCCTCTGAGGTCAGTACAGTGAAGCAGACAATGAAAGATACAACTATACTGAGTGCTCAGAAGCCTGAAGGCTAGAGAAGCATCAAAGAGACCCCAACCCAGCCAGGGGTATGAAGGGAGGCACAAAGTGGAGGAGAGGGATGTAGACTTGCACAGTTGGAAGGAAAAGTAGGAGGTGGCTGGGCAGGGAGCTGTGTTCCTGGTGGAAGGAACAGTATGGACAAAAGCCTGCAAGTCCGCATTTATGGAAAGCAGCTCAGCTCAGGATGGCTGGAGTGTGAGTGGGGGATGAGTTCCAGGCCAGCCTGAGATATTCAGACTGCCCCGTCCTGCATCCCGGCCCATCTGCCTGTGGGGTGACTGAGATCCAGGGGCCACCCTGGAGGAGGGGCCATGAAGCAGGTTCCTGGTTCAGCCTGTGCAGCCTGGGCCTCCTGCAGGGTGGCCCTGTGGCCTCACCCAGCCACAGCCAGGGTGAGAAAATTGTGTTGACAACTTGTGACCATGGCTCTCTACTGGTTATCAGCGAGCCAGGAAGCAGATCAGAGGGGAACTTGAGGCTTAGAGGTGAAGTGAATGCTTTGTAAGGACACAGACCGATCAGTGGTTCAGCTGGATTGGAGGCCCAGGGCTGCCTGGCTGCCAAGCCCTGTCTCTTACCTACAGTGAAGACGTGTCTTATTTCGCCCAGGATAGACCCACTTGCACCTGTGCCCTGACATAGTTATTAATAGTGCCTCTTTTGGGACTTCCTGGTGGTCCATGGGTGGGATTCTACACTTGTTCACAATGCAGGGGGCATGGGTTCGATCCCTGGTCAGGGAACTAAGATCCCACGTGCTGCCAAAAAAAAAAAAAGTGCCTCTTTTAACTCTTGGAAATGTTATTGTTTATATGATTAATTACGTGGTCACCCTACTCCTCTGTTCTTACCCATTCTGGCTTGGGACCCTCACATGTCCCCTAACCTACAGATATGTAAGGTTGGCTGTGTGTATTTGCTATAACCCAGTAAAACAAACCTCCTTAGGCTAAGGGCCCAGGCTGGGGTGGCCCCTGCCCTAGAGTGCCTAGCCTTGCTCTGGGCATAATGTGGAGAGCAGATGGGTCCATATGCCACTTGGATAGAGAAGAAAGGGGCTGAAGGAGCAGAGGGGCCAGAAATGAGGGGCAGGCGGAGAGCAGCTTTGTGTGGGCGTCGCGGAGGCTGCCCAGAGGAGGTCTATTGAGCCGTGTTCAGAGGTACAGACAGGCTTTCCACAAGCTGAGATGTAGGGAGAGGGCCAGGAGATGTAGGCAGGAAGAAGTGGTGTGAGCAGGGCTGCTGAGTCCATGCCCAGGCCTGGGACTGATCTCCCGGTCTTGTAGGGTCAGGGCTCAGTGGGCGCGTCCCCGCTGGGCTTCAGCCTCGGATTGGAGCCGGGGCTGCTCTAAGGGGTGCTGGCACTGAATGGCCAGGACTCTGCTGGGTTTCGGTCACTCTGTGGGCACTGCCCCATCCCCTGGAATTTCCCACATCTGTGCCTTCCTGATACCACTTCTCCTTTCCTGGGCTTGGCCCTGACTCAGCATGGCCCTGGTCCCCCGTGGTAGGCAGGGAGAGGGATCAGCTAGGAGGCTTCTTGGAAGAGATGTCTAGAATGAGATTGGGAGGCCCATGGGGTCCCCTTGCTCAGCTTTCTTGGCATACAACCCTTTTCTTGCAAAGACTTTGCTGGGAAAGGAGCCCTTAGCATCTGTTCCTCTCTCCTTTATCACTGTGGTAACAGGGCCATCAGAAATGTGATCGCATTTCCTTTTGGATGGAACATCAACTCAGAGCTGTCTGGATCCCGAGTTGTAGCCAGTGTGAGGAGGCGGATCTCAGAGAAGCCCTGGGATCCCGGCTGTGGCCTTGTTTGCCCCTGATGGTTGAGTTTGCAGCTGTGGTGCTGTACTTCCTGGGTGAACATCCTAGTTATGGGACCAAGAACAAATTACTTCTGTCTCCGTGTCTCAGTTTCCTCGTCTGCAAAGTGGGGATAGCAAGAAGCCCTGCCTTAGGGAACCCTTGTGATGAGTAAATGAATGAATCCACTTAAAGCTCCTGGGAAAGTATACATACACACACACATACTTAATAAGAATTAAGTAATCCAGGTCTCCATTTATTAATCCCTGCTGAGTGCTGGGCATACAGTAGTGAAGAAGGAGGGTATGGCGCTTGTCTTAGGGAACCCACATGGCCAGGCCTCAGGAAGGGCAGGTCCCTCACAGATGATCAGGACGGTGGTGGGGGAGGACTAGGGGCCAGAGACGAGAGGGCTGACGCTCCCTGGGTTCTGAGGATGCTCTGTTGCCATTGGCTTGGCCTCAGTGCTGGCTCTCAGTCCTAGGGGAGGCAGGGAGCCCGGCCAGCACAGCCCTGCTTGGCATCGGAAGGGCAGAGGCTGTCCCCCCTGCTCTGAGCATGTCCAATTGGTCCTGATACAACATCCTAGAGCTCTGCTCTCAGCTGATCACAGGCTAGGCCTCCAAGGGCCCCTTCCTATTGGAGTCTGAGAGACTCTGTGTGATAGTCTGCTTTGGACTTTAGACTTGACCAGCTGGGAGCTGACACCACATGTCATGCCCTCTGCTGCTGCTGCTAAGTCACTTCAGTCGTGTCCGACTCTGTGCGACCCCATAGATGGCAGCCCACCAGGCTCCCCCGTCCCTGGGATTCTCCAGGCAAGAACACTGGAGTGGGTTGCCATTTCCTTCTCCAATGCATGAAAGTGAAAAGTGAAAGTGAAGTTGCTCAGTCGTGTCCGACCCTCAGTGACCCCATGGACTGCAGCCCACCAGGTTCCTCCATCCATGGGATCTTCCAGGCGAGAGTACTGGAGTGGGGTGCCATTGCCTTCTCCATGTCATGCCCTTGGGCCTGCCTTTTATTTGCTTCCCTCTTGACCCTATTGGCCAACCTGTCCATCTACCTATCCACCCACCCACCCATCCAACATGCTCTTGTTGCTATCTCAGCCAGGCCCTGTACTAGATGGGCTGTGGGGATAAAAAGTCAAGATCAAGGCTGCCCTTGCCCTAAAGAGATTTAGGGTCACGTTGGGGACCAGCCTAGTACAGTGCTCATTGTAGGGGGAGTCTTTGCAGGTCCAGCTGAACTCCTACCCTAGGCCCACTTGGCATCAGATTCTCTGAGAAGCGTAGAGAGAGGGAAGAGCTGGCCACCAGGACAGCAGTGGGTCTTCCTCTGCTGGAGGGTCCTCCTGGCAGTCACTGCCGCTCCACACAGCTGTCTGGAGCCATTCTCTGTGGTCCTCCAGGGGGCAGCTTGGGGGTGGGGGACGAGACTCACAGTGGACAAGTGTGGGAGCCACCGTGGCTTGGAGACCCCTTGCTCCAAGGAGCCAGTATGTCTTCTAACAACCTAGTAGGTGTGGCTTCAGGTCCTTTGCACAGGCTGTGCCCAGTAACAAACTACCACACTCTGGGAAGCCCAGAGCTCCAGCTTCTCTCCCAGGTCAGGAGATCACTTACAATTTCTCCCAGTCCAGGTGCAGTTCCGCACTCAAGCCGCTCTTGCCAAAGGTAGTGTTGCCTGGGAGCGTGGCTGACATACCACCTTTATCAGGTTTCTAGGGAGAAAGAATTTTGCCCATTCTTTACCTACAGAGAAGAGGAAGATAGAGTTCAGGGTGATGTAGAAGTAGCCACTACATGTCCTAAGAAGCATCCAAACTGTGGTGTCAGGGTTCAGGTCTGGCTTAGATGCTAGCACAGTACCTGGCACAAAGGAAGGTGTTACTAAAAATCAGGTTACTTGGAATAATTCACCTAAAAGCTCATCACAGAGGATAACATGGGCAGGGCCTAGGGGAGCAGGAAGGAGGGGTCAGGAGAGACTTTGAGAGAAGGCGCACTGAGTGAGAAGTTAAAGGATGAGTAGATCTCAGTGCAAAGAAATAGAGGAAACAATAGAATGGAAAAGACTGGAGATCTCTTAAAGAAAATTAGAGATACCAAGGGAACATTTCATGCAAAGATGGGCACAATAAAGGACAGAAATGATAAGGACCTAACAAAAGAAGAAGCTATTAAGAAGAGATAGCAAGAATACACAGAAGAACTANAAAGACTGGAGATCTCTTAAAGAAAATTAGAGATACCAAGGGAACATTTCATGCAAAGATGGGCACAATAAAGGACAGAAATGATAAGGACCTAACAAAAGAAGAAGCTATTAAGAAGAGATAGCAAGAATACACAGAAGAACTATCCAAAAAAGTTCTTCACGACCCAGATAATCACAATGGTATGATCACTCACCTAGAGCCAGACATCCTCGAATGCAAAGTCAAATGGGCCTTAGGAAGCATCACTACTAACAGAGCTAGTGGAGGTGATGGGATTCCAGTTGAGCTACTTCAAATCTTAAAAGATGATGCTGTGAAAGTGCTGCACTCAATATGCCAGCAAATTTGGAAAACTCAGCAGTGGCCACAGGACTGGAAAAGGTCAGCTTTCATTCCAATCCCAAAGAAAGGCAATGCCAAAGGGTGCTCAAACTACCGCACAATTGCACTCATCTCACTTGTTAGTAAAGTAGTGCTTAAAATTCTCCAGGGCAGGCTTCAATAGTATGTGAACCGTGAACTTCCAGATGTTCAAGCTGGATTTAGAAAAGGCAGAGAAACCAGAGATCAAATTGCCAACATCTGTTGGATCATTGAAAAAGCAAGAGAGGTCCAGAAAAACATCTATTTCTGCTTTGTTGACTATGCCAAAGCCTTTGATGGTGTGGATCACAAAAAACTGTGGAAAATTCTTCAAGAGATGGGAAAACCAGACCCCCTGACCTGCCTTCTGAGAAATCTATATGCAGGTCAGGAAGCAACAGTTAGAACTAGACATGGAAGAACAGACTGGTTCCAAATTGAGAAAGGAGTACATCAAGCTGTATATTGTCACCCTGCTTATTTAACTTATATGTAGAGTGCATCATGAGAAATGCTGGGCTGGAAGAAGCACAAGCTGGAATCAAGATTGCCAGGAGAAATATCAATAACCTCATGCAGATGACACCACCCTTATAGCAGAAAGTGAAGAAGAACTAAAAAGCCTCTTGATGAAAGTGAAAGAGGAGAGTGGAAAAGTTGGCTTAAAACTTGACATTCAGGAAACAAAGATCATGGCATCTGGTCCCATCACTTCATGGCAAATAGATGGGGAAACAGTGACAGACTTTTTTTAGGGAGGCTCCAAAAATCACTGCAGATGGTGACTGCAGCCATGAAATTAAAAAGACACTCCTTGGAAGAAAAGTTATGACCAACCTAGACAGCATGTTAAAAAGCAGAGACATTACTTTGCCAACAAAGGTCTGTCTAGTCAAAGCTGTGGTTTTTCCAGTAGTCATGTATGGATGTGAGAGTTGGATTATAAAGAAAGCTGAGCACCGAAGAATTGATGCTTTTGAACTGTAGTGTTGAATAAGACTCTTGAGAGCCCCTTGGACTGCCCCTTGGACTGAAAGGAGATCAAACCAGTCCATCCTAAAGGAAATTAGTCCTGAATATTCATTGGAAGAACTGATGCTAAAGCTGAAACTCCAGTACTTTGGCCACCTGATGTGAAGAACTGACTCATTTGAAAAGACCCTGATGCTGGGAAAGATTGAAGGCAAGAGGAGAAGGGGATGACAGAGGATGAGATGGTTGGATGGCATCACCGACTCAATGGGCATGAGTTTGAGTAAACTCGGAGTTGGTGATGGACAGGGAGGCCTGGCGTGCTGCAGTCCATGGGGTCTCAAGGAGTTGGACATAACTGAGCAACTGAACTGAAGATAGATCTCTGATCAGAAACCAGGGAGCAAGGTATTCCTGGAGGAAGCAAGAGCAGGAGCCAAGGCCTGGCATCGTGTTCATGCCTAGCCCTTCCTTGCTTTCTTGGTGGTCACACACTCTTAGCCACTGCCAGGGACACTGGGCAGTAGAGAAGCTGAGGTCAGCGGTGGGGAAAGTGGCCCACTGCTCGGGTGCTCCTTCTCAGTCCTTGCTGGACGCTGGCAGAGATGGCAGTTGGTGCCAGGCTTCCAGGGCTCAGGCACCTGATCCAGCTGGTGGTCTCTGCCTCCTGTGTGTTGGCCCGTGACATGCCACGTCTTGTTTAATCCTCCAGCCACCCTGCCACAATGGATTGGTAGTCCTCAGTTCACCAAAGAAGAAACTGAGGCTCAGAAAGGCTAGGTGTTTGCCTCAAGGCACACAGGAACTGAGACCGAGGCAAGGCTCAAACCCATGTCTCTGATGCTGAAGCCCTTTGGAGACACTCAGCCTGCAGGGAGCAGTGTGATCTGTGCTCAGACAGACAGACAGACAGGAGTCTAGTGGCTGTGGGAGCCCAGGCCTTGGAGTCTGGAGGGCTTCCTGGGACAGGGGTAGCAGAGATGAGAAGCAGGGAGTGTGGTGGGTTCAGATGAGTTTGAGAGGTCTGAGGGCACTCAGAGGATGGTGAATATCCAAGACAAGAAAGGTGGTCGTGAGCCAGAGATCCACGACTTGTTGCCTCAGGACTTGATTTCTGAGACTCTGGTCTGTGCCCTTGGCCTCGATGCCCATTTTAGTCTTGTCTCGTCCATTCTCAGACAAACGCCTTCTTCTTAAAAGCTCAGGTCCAAGCTTCCCTGATTCCCTAGGCTGGGAAGCAAACTGCCTCCCACCCGCTTCTGGTCTTCAGCCCTGCTTTAGAGTGGAGACCCAGTGGGTACGTGTAGCTAAAGATTAGCACTTTGGGGCCAGTTAACCCTGCCCAGCAGTTCGGGGCTAGCTCATGAAGCCAAGGAAGGCACCTGCTTTGGGGAGCATGGAGGGTTTGGGCAGAGGAATGAGGCGAGGCGGGCTTATCTCTGAGTGTGTGGAATGAATGAGTTGTGCTGCAGCTCAGGGGAGCTTGGGGCTTGATGAGTTTGAGTCCTGGCCCTGTTGCAGTGTTGCTGACTCAGTGACTCAGCCACACTGAGGTTGATGCCCAACTTTTGGTCTGTTCCCAGCCTTCCCTCCAAGGAAGTGGAGTTACTATCACCACCATCACCGCCCCCTCCCCAGCCAGAGCCTGCAGAGCCCCCGGCTACTTTCCCCAGGGGGCCTCCTCAGCCCCCGTCTGCACCTTGCAGCCCCCCAGAGATCCCTCCGAAGCCCCCCCGCCTGCCCCCGGAGTTTGGTGAGTGCTGTAATGCAGCATGGGACTTGGGGCGGGTAGCCTGGGTTCAGGGCTGAAGAGCCTATAAGGATGCAAGGATCACACTCCCCTTTGTCCTGGGCCCTGCCACTGACCCGCTGTGTGGCCTGGGACAGGTAAGCATCCTTCCCTTCAGCCCCTGAATGGAGACAGCACCCAGCTCTCCAGCCGACTGACTGTTAGGTAGGGGCAGATGGCAGACCTCTTGGGTTACTCACAGTTTAAAGTCTAGGACTATTTTCCATGGTCATGGGCAGTTTGCTTTTCCTTGGCTTGTCCACTTTTCTTGAGTCTCGATTCTTGGGTTTTTTTTTTGTTTTTTTTTAGCCTTTTTAGGAGAGTCCCTGCCCTGACCCCCGAGCTTGCTGCCTAGTTAAGACCTCCTTGTGGCGGCCTGGCCTCTCCTTCTGCCACCCCCTAATTCTGTCCTGTGAAGCCTCGAGAATATAAATAGCACTTCCTGTCCCTTGTGCCTTGTTTTGAAAGCCAGGCCAGAGTCGGGGCAGGGGTCACTCATGGGCTGGGGGAGGCCTGGTTTCCTTGCCTCTGAGTCTCTCCCCTGTCTCTTATACACATCTAGATGTGTATAAGAGACAGTCTATATGCAGGTCAGGAAGCAACAGTTAGAACTAGACATGGAACAACAGACTGGTTCCAAATAGGAAAATGAGAGTGTCAAGGCTGTATATTGTCACCTACTTATTTAACTTATATGCAGAGTACATCATGAGAAACGCTGGGCTGGAAGAAGCACAAGCTGGAATCAAGACTGCTGGGAGAAACATCAATAACCTCAGATATACAGATGACAGCACCCTAATGGCAGAAAATGAAAAAGAACTAAAGAGTCTCTTGAAAATGAAATTTGAGAGTGAAAAAGTTGGCATCAATAACCTCAGATATACAGATGACAGCACCCTAATGGCAGAAAATGAAAAAGAACTAAAGAATCTCTTGAAAGTGAAATTTGAGAGTGAAAAAGTTGGCTTAAAGCTCAACATTCAGAAAATGAAGATCATGGCATCTGGTCCCATCACTTCATGGCAGATAGATAAGGAAACAGTGGAAACAGTGGCTGGTTTTATTTGGGGGGGCTCCAAAATCACTGTGTATATTGATTGCAGCATGAAACTAAAAGACACTTGCTCCTTAGAAGGAAAATTATGACCAATCTAGACGTAATATTAAAAAACAGAGACATTACTTTGCCAACAAAGGTCCATCTAGTCAAGGCTATCGTTTTTCCAGTAGTCTTGTATGGATGTAAGAGTTGGACTATAAAGAAAGCTGAGTGCCAAAGAAATGATGCTTTTGAACTGTGGTGTTGGAGAAGACTCTTGAGAGTCCCTTGGACTGCAAAGAGATCCAACCAGTCCAACCTAAAGGAGATCAGTCCTGGGTATTCACTGGAGGGACTGATGTTGAAGCTGAAACTCCAATACTTTGGCCACCTGATGGGAAGAGCTGACTTATTTGAAAAGACCCTGATGCTGGGAAAGATTGAGGGCAGGAAGAGAAGGGGATGACAGAGGATGAGATGGCTGGATGGCATCAACAACTCAATGGGCATGAGTCTGAGTGAACTCCGGAGTTGATGATGGACAGGGAGGCCTGGCGTGCTGTGGTTCATGGGGTGGCAAAGAGTCAGACACGACTGATCGACTGAACTGAACTGAACTCAAGGGCCAATTTAAATGAAAATATTTGAATCTTGAGGCTGAGCCTAGTTCCATGATGTGATAAAAGTGTGTGACCTTAGGAGTGAGTGAATACATTTTGAATTTGGGAATAATGTCCATAATTGAGACTGGATATTGGACTGTGAAGGTTTTAAATAAAGACTGACATATTTGATTGAACTGGATCCTGTGACTGCTCTTCTAGTAGATTATAGCAAAAAGGACATCTTGTGCAAGCTATAAGGAACTGGCCATGTCCACTTCCTGCTCTCGGGACTGTTGCTGTTAGAATCCACGTGCCACACTGTGAAGAAGCTGAGGCTACAGAGCAAGGCCATGGCAAGGTGTTCCAGCAAAAGCCCTAGATGTGATTCCAACTAATGATCACCATCAACCACCAGACATCTGAACGAGGAAATCTTTGTATAACTTCTGTCCTGCCCTGGACTAGTTACAACGCCGTGGGAAGCAAGACCTGCTAAGATGAGCATAGTCAAACCCTAGAATTCTATAAAATAATTAAAAAAAACTTTTCCAGATAGCTGGAATAGTATTTAGTAATTTTTGATGAAGGAATAAAATAATGATGAACTCAAGGTTTGTTATTATTAATCATATTTTGTGGAGTGTTTGGTATTTCAACTAATTTCCTAGAGAAGAATTTGAATATTTAAGAGTTCAAGGAACTGCTTTTCTAGGACACAGAATTACCTTCTTTAATTTTCCATTTCAGTCTTCTTATGACTAAATCATTAAGAAATAGTACTCTTCTTAAAATAGAGCACTGATTAAGAATTTTATCTATCATTATTATCATAGAAATATAGACTGTTTCTCCTTTCTCAATGCTGGTAATGTAATTTGACTGAAATAGGAAATAATATGCATGAATATCTGGATTAAACAATAGATTAATATAAATATATATGTATACATAATTTACAATACTTCATTCCCATTTTTTTAAAGAAAAGCAAGACAATGAATGTCTATGACGTGCCTTCCCTTTTTTCCAGGATGCGACATTTAAAAAATCAGTCATTTCTTCAGAAACAGACTCACGGACAGAAGAAAACAGTGTGATTGCCGAGGAGAAGGGGTTATGGATCAGGAGTTTGGGATTCACGGATGCAAACTGTTCTATACAGAATGGATAAGTAACAAGGTGGGGAACTATTTTCAATATACTGTAATAAACCATAATGGAAAAGAAAATGAAAAAGCTGAATAATTTTGCTATACAGCTGAAACTAACCCAACATTGTAAATCAACTATACTTCAATAAAACACATTTCGGAAATAAATTATGTCTCCTTTCTGAAGGACTCAATCAGCTAGTTAAGGGTCAGGATGAATAGACATGAAATAAGTTCAGACAGCACCATATACAGGAAGATAAACCAGACTTAGAATTGGGAAACTTTTATTCTAGATCACGGATTGGCAATTTTTTTTTTTTTTTTTTGTAGCAAGTCAGATGGTAAATAATTTAGCCTTTGCAGGCCACAGTCTCCGTTGCAATTACTCAGCTCTGCTATTGGAGCACGAATAACACAGCTGTAGATAGCATGTAAACGGATGAGCAAATTGTGTTCCATTAAAACTTTATGAGCAAAAGCAGGGCCCCCACTGGGTTCAGGTTGTCATTTACTGACTCCAGTTCTAGACCTCACCTAGATAGGTCATGGGGCAGCTCTAAGCTTCATTTCCCTTATTGATAAAATGCAGATAATACTACCAGCTCCCTGACTTTACCAGTGTGAAGAGGTGTTAATGGAACACCTGTGGACTTTCCTTGAAATCTCTGTTGTGCTACAGAATATTAAGTTAGTTGTCAATATTGTGATTTTTTTTCCCAAAGCTCCTGGCTCTGATCTCTTTGCTATCTTTTATACATTTCTTTGGAAATTGCAATCATCCTTTTTCACTTTGGGCTGGGGAGAAGTCTGTTGGGTTCAATCCAGTCCCTCTTAGCCTTGATATCAGGCAGTCATCTTCATTCCATGACTCATGGTATGCTCTTTTATAAACTGTCTTTCCCTAACACTACTAAGGTTATGGTTTTTCCAGTGGTCATGTATGGATGTGAGAGTTGGACTGTGAAGAAAGCTGATCGCTGAAGAATTGATGCATTTGAACTGTGGTGTTGGAGAAGACTCTTGAGAGTCCCTTGGACTGCAAGGAGATCCAACCAGTCCATCCTAAAGGAGATCAGTCCTGGGTGTTCATTGGCGGGACTGATGTTGAAGCTGAAACTCCAATACTTTGGCCACCTCATGTGCTGTCTCTTATACACATCTTGAAGTCAAGTGGGCCTTAGAAATCATCACTACAAAGAAAGCAAATGGAGGTGATGGAATTGAAGTTAAGCTATTTCAAATCCTAAAAGATGGTGCTCTGAAAGTGCTACAGTCAATATGTCAGCAAATTTGGAAAACTCAGCAGTGGCCATAGGACTGGAAAAGTTCAGTTTTCATTCCAATCCCAAAGAAAGGCAATGGCAAAGATTGTTCAAACTACTGCACAATTGCACTCATTTCACATGCTAGTAAAGTAATGCTCAAAATTCTCCAAGCCAGGCTTCAGCAATACATGAACCATGAATTTCCAGATGTTCAAGCTGGATTTAGAAAAGGCAGAGGAACAAGAGATCAAATTGCCAACATCTGCTGGATCATCAAAAAAGCACGAGAGTTCCAGAAAAACATCNGTTGCATCATTCTCTTCATAGTGTTTATCACAATCTGAAATTATCTTGTTCTTGTATAACTTGGCCTCATGATTGTTTGTGAGGCCCTTTAGGGTAACGATTTATTTTTTGATTTGTTTAATAATATTTCCTCAGAACTTAGGGATGTACTTTCCACACAGTATGGATTCAATACACATTTGTTGAACAAACTGAATAAATGAAATGCACAATGTTACCTTACCCTATATGTAAAGGTGGAATTGCTGTTGTTTACCTGGTCGGAACACTATAATTTCCAAAATCTGAATGAGAAAGTTTACTTTTTATTTCATTCAGTAAAGCGTAGATACCTATTACAACATGTAAGAGTTTATGAAGACATGGACAGATATTAATTGAGAAGGCCATAAATGTAGATTGAGAACTCTATCCTGTGCACTGAACTTGAACATAATCACACGCAACACATCTTATGTAGCATATTGTGAAATTGTTGCCAAACCTCAGCCTGTGTGCAACAGTGTGGAACAGAAACATGGAGACAGAACTTAGGGTGAAGCAGAAGAGGGTAGCTTTTATTGCTTTGCCAGGCAAAGAGGGCCATAGTGGGCTCATCCCCCGAAGACAGTGTGACCCACCCTGGAAAGGGTAGTGAGGAGTTTTGTAGTCTTCAAGAGCACGGTGTGATCAGCTCGTGGACCATTCTTGGATTGGTTGCATCAAGGTGAAGTTTCAAGCATCATCAAACCTCTGGTTTCAACCCATCTAGGGTTTTGTTCTTCTGGTCATCAGTTTTAATCTGGAGCAAGGTCTGCTTCCTATGAAAACATCTTAGGAATGTGTGGCAGTCCTTTATTCGTGTCTTTCAGGAAACTGGCAGTTTGATGATTCTGTTATGTTGAAGAATTATAGTCTAAATTGTTACCAGTTCCTTAGCCCAACAGCTGTTCTTCGTTTCCACATCTTCATATTCCCCCATTATTAATCACTGAGTCTGCATCTTACTTCAAAAGACAAGGGCACAGGGGTTTGCACACGGTTTCAGAATTCTGATATTAGCTTGTATTTTTTTTTTCCCCTCAGCTCAGCATGGTTTCCTGATGTGAGGAGCCGACTCATTAGAAAGGACCCTGATGCTGAGAAAGACTGAAAGCAAAAGGTGAAGGAGGCAGCAGAGGATGAGACGGTTAGAAAGACAGGGGTTTGCACACGGTTTCAGAATTCTGATATTAGCTTGTATTTTTTTTTTCCCCTCAGCTCAGCATGGTTTCCTGATGTGAGGAGCCGACTTATTAGAAAGGACCCTGATGCTGAGAAAGACTGAAAGCAAAAGGTGAAGGAGGCAGCAGAGGATGAGACGGTTAGAAAGCATCACCGAGTCAGTGGACATGAATTGGAACAAACTCCAGGAGATAGTGGAGTACAAGGAAGTCTGGTGTGCTGCAGTCTATGAGGCTGCAGAGTTGGACACAACTTAGTGACCGAACAGCAGCATTGCTTTGGGAATTGCATTTTCTCTGCTCTGAATTAACATGACTCCTTTTATCATTCCAGGTATGTTTGTTTATTTCTATGTGCTCTGGACTTCTCTGTACTAGAGACAGTCACCTATTTCAGTGCCCTTCGTTATACTCGTTACAGAAAGTTTCCCATTTCTGCTTGTGTAGTTCTTACAGTTCACTTTATAAGAGCGTGCCTTGTCAGCTGCCTGTTTGCGGAGTTAGTCCCTCAGTCCGCTCTGTGTCAATCTCTTGCTCTACTGCAGTTGTCAGTTTTCTCTGTTTTGTTCTTACTCTGCTTTTTCATTCTCTTCGGGAATGAAACTGAGGATCAGGATACTTGTGTGCTCAGTCGTGTTCGACTCTTTGCAACCTGCCAGGCTCTTTTGTCTGTGGGACTTTCCAGGCAAGAATACTGGAGGGCGTTGCCATTTCCTCCTCAAGGGGATGTTTCCCATCCAGATATCAAACCCGCATCATCTTGCATTGCAGGCAGATTCTTACTGCTTGAGCCATTGAGGTTCAAGGATCACTCTTTTTTATTGGACATACATTTGCCAAATTGAGTTTAAGTTGAAAACAGATTGCCTAGAAACACAGATATTATCACAAGATGTAACACTCTCAAACACTCACTCTGGCTAAAGCAGAGTTTACTCAGAATCCATTTCAGCCCCAGTGGTAAGTGGACACAAACACTCCAGCATTCACTACATGCTTACAGAGAATCACAGAGGTTTCTAAAGAATGCAGAAGAATAGTGACAAGGGGTGGGTTTCGGGTCATTTTAAATTAGATGTCTTAAAAAGAGGAGTTAATTAACTATTAAGCTGAGCTAGTTAATTAAATCATGTAAACTTTAAAATGTTTTTGTATTCTTTTTCTGTAATTGTGTCATGGTATATTTAGAATGAAACACAATATTTTACACTTTTATTTAATAAAAATTAGGCATAAACTCCAAAAGAAAAAAATCTGAATTTCTAAAAACTAAGTAGTTGCAGATCTTTCCAAAGAATGAAGGAAATCCACCTGGTGTCTTTTCCACCATTAAATGTTGATAATTCAGGGACTTCCCTGATGGTCTAGTGGTTTGGACTTTTCCTTCCAATGCAGGAGGTACAAGTTCCATCACTGTGGGGGAGGAACTAAGATCCTACACGTCTCATGGCCAAGGAACCAAAACATAAAACAGAAGCAACGTCATAACAAATTCATTGGAGATTTTGAAAACGGTCCATATCAGAAAAAAAAAAAAATCTTTAAAAAATTGTTAATGATTCAGTGCAAAAGCAGAACATTTAGGGTTTTCTTATTGAATACAATGATGGTAGAAAGGCAATAAATTTAACACAGATTATATCCAAGCTCCATAGACTCAGATGTAGTAAAGAAAGCTATTCTGTGTATTTTCTTTGTACCATTTTTCTCCGCCTCACTGTTCTTAATCTGGCAGCACTCTGTGGAGGTGTGGTAACAGATAAAGCATGAGGGTTTGTTTGGGCTGGCTTGCAAAGTGATTTGAAAGCCTTCTTAAAGGTTTTGAATGCTGGCTTGAAGGGTACTTGGTAGACACTGACAGATTTTAAGCAGTAAATTACTTTGTCAACTCTGTGGAGGTGTGGTAACAGATAAAGCATGGGGGTTTGTTTGGGCTGGCTTGCAAAGTGATTTGAAAGCCTTCTTAAAGGTTTTGAATGCTGGCTTGAAGGGTACTTGGTAGACACTGACAGATTTTAAGCAGTAAATTACTTTGTCAAATTTGCAGTTTAAAAGCTACCTCTGGCTGTGGTGCGGGGGATGGATTTGCAGTGTGCTGAGACTACAGGCAAGGAGAAGCTTCTGGAACATGATGCTACTACCTCTAAGAACCCCAATAACTGAAACAGGAAGCAGGACCCTGTGAAAAGTGTGGGGCGAGAGATTAGGTTTTGCGACACCTCTTCTTTTTTTAATGTATTCATTTTTAATTAGGGGATAATTGCTTTATAGTATTGTGTTAGTTTCTGCCATACATTAACATGAATCAGCCATAGATATACATAATTCCCTTCCCTCTTGAACCTCCCTCTCATCCCCACCACATCCCACCCCTTTAGGTTATCACAGAGCTCCCTGGGTCAAAGAGCAAATTCCTGCTGGCTATCTCCCCAGTGGGTAAAGAATGCAGCTGCAATGCAGGAGACACAAGAGCTACTGATTTGATCCCTGGATCAGGAAGATCCCCTAGAGAGGGACAGGGCAAGCCATTGCAGAATTCTTGCCTGGAGAATCCCATGGACAGGGTCGTCTGGTGGGTCCATAAGGGGATGACAGAGGATGAGATGGTTGGATGGCATCACCGACTCAATGGGCATGAGTTTGAGTAAACTCGGAGTTGGTGATGGACAGGGAGGCCTGGCGTGCTGCAGTCCATGGGGTCTCAAGGAGTTGGACATAACTGAGCAACTGAACTGAAGATAGATCTCTGATCAGAAACCAGGGAGCAAGGTATTCCTGGAGGAAGCAAGAGCAGGAGCCAAGGCCTGGCATCGTGTTCATGCCTAGCCCTTCCTTGCTTTCTTGGTGGTCACACACTCTTAGCCACTGCCAGGGACACTGGGCAGTAGAGAAGCTGAGGTCAGCGGTGGGGAAAGTGGCCCACTGCTCGGGTGCTCCTTCTCAGTCCTTGCTGGACGCTGGCAGAGATGGCAGTTGGTGCCAGGCTTCCAGGGCTCAGGCACCTGATCCAGCTGGTGGTCTCTGCCTCCTGTGTGTTGGCCCGTGACATGCCACGTCTTGTTTAATCCTCCAGCCACCCTGCCACAATGGATTGGTAGTCCTCAGTTCACCAAAGAAGAAACTGAGGCTCAGAAAGGCTAGGTGTTTGCCTCAAGGCACACAGGAACTGAGACCGAGGCAAGGCTCAAACCCATGTCTCTGATGCTGAAGCCCTTTGGAGACACTCAGCCTGCAGGGAGCAGTGTGATCTGTGCTCAGACAGACAGACAGACAGGAGTCTAGTGGCTGTGGGAGCCCAGGCCTTGGAGTCTGGAGGGCTTCCTGGGACAGGGGTAGCAGAGATGAGAAGCAGGGAGTGTGGTGGGTTCAGATGAGTTTGAGAGGTCTGAGGGCACTCAGAGGATGGTGAATATCCAAGACAAGAAAGGTGGTCGTGAGCCAGAGATCCACGACTTGTTGCCTCAGGACTTGATTTCTGAGACTCTGGTCTGTGCCCTTGGCCTCGATGCCCATTTTAGTCTTGTCTCGTCCATTCTCAGACAAACGCCTTCTTCTTAAAAGCTCAGGTCCAAGCTTCCCTGATTCCCTAGGCTGGGAAGCAAACTGCCTCCCACCCGCTTCTGGTCTTCAGCCCTGCTTTAGAGTGGAGACCCAGTGGGTACGTGTAGCTAAAGATTAGCACTTTGGGGCCAGTTAACCCTGCCCAGCAGTTCGGGGCTAGCTCATGAAGCCAAGGAAGGCACCTGCTTTGGGGAGCATGGAGGGTTTGGGCAGAGGAATGAGGCGAGGCGGGCTTATCTCTGAGTGTGTGGAATGAATGAGTTGTGCTGCAGCTCAGGGGAGCTTGGGGCTTGATGAGTTTGAGTCCTGGCCCTGTTGCAGTGTTGCTGACTCAGTGACTCAGCCACACTGAGGTTGATGCCCAACTTTTGGTCTGTTCCCAGCCTTCCCTCCAAGGAAGTGGAGTTACTGTCACCACCATCACCGCCCCCTCCCCAGCCAGAGCCTGCAGAGCCCCCGGCTACTTTCCCCAGGGGGCCTCCTCAGCCCCCGTCTGCACCTTGCAGCCCCCCAGAGATCCCTCCGAAGCCCCCCCGCCTGCCCCCGGAATTTGGTGAGTGCTGTAATGCAGCATGGGACTTGGGGCGGGTAGCCTGGGTTCAGGGCTGAAGAGCCTATAAGGATGCAAGGATCACACTCCCCTTTGTCCTGGGCCCTGCCACTGACCCGCTGTGTGGCCTGGGACAGGTAAGCATCCTTCCCTTCAGCCCCTGAATGGAGACAGCACCCAGCTCTCCAGCCGACTGACTGTTAGGTAGGGGCAGATGGCAGACCTCTTGGGTTACTCACAGTTTAAAGTCTAGGACTATTTTCCATGGTCATGGGCAGTTTGCTTTTCCTTGGCTTGTCCACTTTTCTTGAGTCTCGATTCTTGGGTTTTTTTTTTGTTTTTTTTTAGCCTTTTTAGGAGAGTCCCTGCCCTGACCCCCGAGCTTGCTGCCTAGTTAAGACCTCCTTGTGACGGCCTGGCCTCTCCTTCTGCCACCCCCTAATTCTGTCCTGTGAAGCCTCGAGAATATAAATAGCACTTCCTGTCCCTTGTGCCTTGTTTTGAAAGCCAGGCCAGAGTCGGGGCAGGGGTCACTCATGGGCTGGGGGAGGCCTGGTTTCCTTGCCTCTGAGTCTCTCCCACCCGTCCACCTCCCCAGATGACTCTGACTACGATGAGGTCCCAGAGGAGGGGCCGAGGGCCCCAGCTGCCGTGATGACCAAGAAGGTAGGGCAGGCGGTGGTTAGGGTTTGGGCTGTCTGCCTGTCAGCATGGAGGGTGGGCCACTCGCTGCCTTTCAGACCCTGGGGACCACCCGACAGAGAGTGGGCAGCCGACTCCCTGGAGAGTTCCCTTCCTCTTCCCTGACCAGCTGTGCAGGGGTCCGGGGGCTCTGGTTTGTAGCTCCAGATCTAGTCTTAAGCTGCCTCTTGCGGCCGCCTCTCTCCCTCTCTTTTGGGGTGTCTGTCCCTGTGTCTGTCTGTCTCACTTTCTGTGTCCCTGTCTCTCCTGAGTGTCGTAACTTTGCATGCGTGTCTCTGTCTGTTTATCCTTCTGTCTTTATCTCTGACCTGGGCCCCTGCCTGCACTGGTCTTCTCTGTCTGTGTGACCCCATCTCCCTGGGTCTCTGGGTAGTCAGCCGGGGGTTGGGGAGGAGAGGTGGGTGAGGAAACAGAAGTGCCGAGTTGTGTGGGCACTGGGCCTGGACAGAGGGGCGTGTGGCAGCCCTTAGAAGTGATCTCGGGCTTGAAGGAGAGCGTGACACTGAGTGGGTCTGGGGGGCAGGAGGAACCCCCAGCAAGTCAAGTCCCACGGGCCGTGCGTGTGGCCAGCCTACTGAGCGAGGGGGAGGACCTGTCTGGAGACGACCAAGGGGATGAAGATGAGGATGACTATGCCTACGAGCATGTCCCCAAGTAAGTGTCCACTCCTCTCGGGTGGCTCTCCCAACCCGCCACCCTCCTTCACGCCCAGCCCATTCTCTCCATCTCCTCCACCCCAACCTGCCACCCTCCATCCCCACGCCCAGCCCGTTCTCTCCATCTCCTCCGCTCCAGCCCTGTGGCAGTCCCCACTCTGGCCCCCTCATCCCCTCTCTTCTCCCCACAGTGGTGACTGGCACACCAGCAGCCTGAGCTCATCTTTGCCCAGCAGCCTCCTGACCCCTGAGCTTCCCCCGCACCCCATGGACGGCCTGCCTGTGGGCCCCACCCCCACCCCACTGGTCATCAAGGCTGGCTGGCTGGACAAGAACCCCCCGCAGGGGTGAGTGAGGCCTGTTGGGTTGTGCTGGTGCCCTGCATGGGATGGGCTCAGTCTAGTATATTTGGTATCACGGATCGGAAAAGCAGAAGGGACAAGCTTATTTGAGCAGGTCTCCCTCAAGGTAGACTATAACTGCCCATCATCCCCACCAGATTTATGTGTTATTACCTTTAAAACTGGAAAGTCCTTTTCCTGGTGGTCCAGTGGGCAAAACTCTGTGCTCCTAAAGCAGTGGGGACAGGTTCAATCCATGGTCAGGAGACTTAAGAATCCCCCAGGCTGCATGGTGTGGCCAAAAGCAAAACAAGAAAAACCCCGGAAGTCCTACTTTGAGTCTGATTTCATTCGCTCTTGCTATAGGTAAAGTCCGTTTTCTTCTCCATGATCATTTGGGATCCTTCCTGCCTTCGATCTGGCTGTTCCTAACTTTGTATGTGACTGCCACAGCGGGCTAGGGTGATCTTGGAACTGCTCCCTAATTCCCAGTCCTTTGCTCTGTTGTTGTTCTGCGTCTCCCTCTCCAGGTCTTACATCTATCAGAAGCGATGGGTGAGACTGGATGCCAGTCACCTGCGATACTTCGATAGTAACAAGGTGAGGCCTGTTAGTCCCTGACATGACCCTGCTCCAGCCTGAAACCTGACACTGGGCCCAGGCAGAGTCCCTGCCTAGATGAGTCCTCACCAGAGCTCTACTCTGACTCTGGATTGTGTCCTCCTGGCCCACTGACCAGCCATCCTTGGCCCGGATTGGTATAGGGACTGTCACTGACCCCTGTGGGAGATGGGCGTGCCACCTTCATTTCAGCAGAGGTTGAGGGGGTCACAGAGGGGCTGGGCCTCTGTGGGCCTCACCCCCACAGTCTGGCTTCTCTCCCCTAGGATGCCTACTCAAAGCGCTTTGTCCCCGTGGCCTGCATCTCCCGAGTGGCTGCCATTGGGGACCAAAAGTTTGAAGTGATCACGAACAGCCGGACCTTTGCCTTCCGGGCAGAGAGTGATGGTAGGGAGTGGGGTGGAGAGAAGACTGCAGTTCGGCCTGAGAAGTGGGGGAGGAGAACCAAGGAACGTCTGCTCCCCCCATATCAGACCCAGAGAGGAGTTAACCCTCTGTGAAGTAGGGGAGGGGAGGGCCCTCTCTGACCAGCTTTGTGCTTGAGATACCACTGAGTCCTCAGCACCACACATCCCCATTTCAGGGGATACAGGCTCGGAGAGGCCAAGCCTTGCCCACGCTAAGTGGCACAGCTGGGATCGGAGCCTGACCTGGTCCACATCAGAGAATTTGGAGACGACAGAGACAGGAGGGCTAGTCCGGGTGGGCTTTCTGGCATTGGTTTTGCCTGAGGAGCTTGGAGTGGGGACCCTGAGGGAACCCCTGCCTGTCTGAGCTTGGGCTTCCCCTTTCCCTTTGCCTGCAGCGGAGCGGAAGGAGTGGATGCAGGCCCTGCAGCAGGCGGTGGCTGAGCAGCGTGCCCGGACCCGCGTGTCTAGTGCTTACCCATTGGGTGTTCAAGGCTCAGAGCCCCATGACCATGCCGGCAGCCTGGAGCTACGTGGCTTCAAGAATAAACTCTACGTGGCCGTGGTCGGGGACAAAGTTCAGCTTTACAAGAATCTGGAGGTGTGACTGGTCTGCCAGGCTGCTGAACCTCTCCCTTGTCCCCTGCCCACCAAATCCCTTAGTCCCGCCTTTCACCCACCTGCTCCTTCAGCCCCAGCCCTCCGCCCTGGTCCCTCAGGCCCACCTGCTTGGTCCTCAGCCTTCCGCTTGCCCTTTCCCTCTTCTCTTGACTCAGCCCTTTGCCGGCTGCCTCGTCCTGCCGCCTGTTCTGACCCTTTCTCCCGCCTGGTCCCTGAGTGTTACCTCCCATCACCACCCTGGCTCTTGCACCCCCTATTTATTGCAACATGGCCTCTGGTCGAGGTCCGTTTACCCATGCCCAGATTCCTGAGCCCTCCCATACCTCCTTCCTGGGCACTTTCTAGTCCCTAAAGTCCCACTTCCCCTTCCTCTCTCCCCCGTCCCTGGGTCTTGGCGCCCCACTCGCCAGCCTTGCCCTCACCCCTTCCCACCCACTACCAGGAGTACCGCCTGGGCATCGGCATCACCTTCATTGACATGAGCGTGGGCAACGTGAAGGAAGCGGCCGACCGGCGCAGCTTCGACCTCACCACCCCCTACCGCATCTTCAGGTGAGCCTCCCGCCCCTTGTCCACCTGCATCCTCACTCCCTGATGGTGTTTTCTTCTTGGCCCTGCTTCTGGGTTCCTTTTCTCCCCTCTCTCCCCAGCCCTGCCCACCTTGCTGGGCCTTGCTAACCTGCTCTGATCCCTTCCAAGAAGTTTCACATCCCCCCTCTGTCCGTCACCGTCTCCCCTTCCCTGCCACACTGCTGTGCCGCCCGCTCACCTGCTGTCCCCTGCGGCCTGCCGTGCTCCACTCACAGGTGCTTGTCTGGCCCTGACAGTGGCTTGAGATCCAAGGCTGCTTGCTCCTCACTCCCTGTCTCATGCCCATCCTGTGTGCTGCTCCCTGAGCCTCCAGGACTCTCCCAGCTTGGTTTCCTCTGACCTCAGCTGCCCATCAGTGATCTGTCTCTGTTCTCCATCCTCTCCCTGGAGAAAATTGCCCACTCACAGACCTTCAGTCACCTCCTCTGAGGCTCTGTGCCATGCCTGGATTCAAATGCTTTGTATCAGTCAGCTCAGCTGCCGTGACAGAATACCACAGACCCCCGATCTTAAACAACAGGTTTATTTTCTCACAGCTCTGGAGACTTCTTGCAGAAGTCCAAGGTCAAGATGCTGTCAGGGTTAGTTTCTGGCGAGGCCTCTCTTCCTGGCTTGTAGGTGACTTCCTCCTCCCCCCTGGGTCCTCAAAGGCCTTTCCTCTGTGCACGTGGAGAGAGGGATGTCTGGTGTCCCTTCCTCTCTTTATAAAGTAGCCAGTCTTGTCGGGTCAGAGCCCTGCTCTTACAACATCACTTAACCTTAACTACCTCCCTTAGTGGCCCTATTTCCAGATGCAGTCACACTGGGGTTTGAGGCTTCAGGGGACACAATCAGTATAATATCGTGGGCCTGTCACTGGGTCACTGTGTGACCTGGACAAATCATGTGACCATTCTGTGCCTCAGTTTCCTCCTCTGTAAGCAGGATCACGGCCGTCTCTGTAAAGCCACTATCTGACACAGCATCATCATCCCTCCACGTCGTCTTTTTCGTCCTTAGTCAGATCTTTTCTGCCTCCGGTGGCTCTTTCTCCTGAACTCTAGACCTGCATGTCTAATAGTTCTGTGGACATTCCCCGCTTAGTCCCTCCTCAACTCACTGCTCCTCCCTGGCCCTGTCTCCACCCACGGGGACCCTGCCTCTCCTGCTCGCCCCTGGGCAGACCTGTCCCCACCCCTCTTCCTTCCGTCACGTTTCCCCGCTGTGTGGCCCCTCTCCTGCAGGCCCTAGGCCTGTGGCCTTCTGGCCTGGCTCCTGCTTCCTCACCCTTGTGTCTATCTGTGACCACCGGAGGGTTCTTTTTCTTTTTTGAAGGCCAAGTTTGCATTTGTTCATTTCTTACATTCATAGTCATCTTTGGTTGACATCTGTGGCCAGAGATTCTTTGCCATCCTCCTTAACCGCCACGTGACTAGTGGACACTTCTCTGGAGTTGTCCTTCCCTGTCAGTTTTACAGAGCCTTGCCCATTTCCCTAGCTCCTTGTCATGAACTTTAATTCAGTTGATTTGGTATTCAGCACCAAGGGCCTCCACCAGCCTGACACACATGGGCTCTCAGTCAGATGTAAGTACACAGAGATGGGCTTAGCACTTGGCTAAAGACTTGGCATTTTGCAGATTCAGTACACTAGGACTTGATGAGGGTGGTCTTCACACCTCTTGTGTTGACATGTTGACATCTATTCCATCTCCAGCAGCAGTACCTGCCTTGGCCATGGCAGTGGGTTACGGGTGAGCTGAATCTTGAGTGCACACGTGAGACTTGGTGGCAATGGGGAAGGAGCCAGAGGGAAAAGATCTCTGTACCCCCTGAAACCTGCTGCTGCTTCTCTGTTGTCCTCTGGGTGCACTTTGACCTCCTCTGCATGGCACAAGTTTGCCCTCTCTGTCAGCTTCTTTTCTGCCAGTATGCCCGCTGGAATGCCCTGTGCACCCTCGTGTCCCTTTGCACGCGCTGTTCCCTCTGTCTTGAACACCTTTCCGCCTCTTCACCTCCCCACCCCTCTCATCTGTCAGGTCTTAGGCCCCGTTTCTTCCCAGCATCACTTTCTACTCCCTGGGTGGGGCCGAGGTTGCGGGGTCCCTGTTGCTGTCTGTGCCCATCCTCCCCAGGGGCCCTGGGTGCCTCCCTCTTCTGGCTATCAGCTCTCAATACATGGTTACCCCCACTTCGTGCTGTGCCCCCTCAGGCTGCCCCCAATCTCGCTGGGCCCATTCCCAACCAGTCCCCACCCCACTCCTGTGTCCCCAGCTTCTCAGCCGAATCAGAGCTGGAGAAGGAGCAGTGGCTGGAGGCCATGCAGGGAGCCATCGCCGAGGCCCTGTCCACCTCGGAGGTGGCCGAGCGCATCTGGGCCATGGCCCCCAACAGGTTCTGTGCTGACTGTGGGGCTGCCCAGCCCGACTGGGCCTCCATCAACCTCTGTGTTGTCATCTGTAAGCGCTGTGCAGGTATGAAGTGAGCAGGGTGCCAGGCCAGGGCAAGACAGGGCTGGGGTATCCAGAAGGCAGGTGGTCTCTCTGGCTGGAGGGGCTGGAGCGAAGGCAGTGTCAGAGAGCATCATTGATGAAGTAGCACCTATGTGTCAAGCCTTTCCCACCATGATTAACCTGCATGGCAGGGATTCAACTTCTCACGTACCATGGGGACTCTGAGACACAGAGAAGGAAAAGGGCTTCTTCAGGGTCCCCTGGCAAGTAAGTGAGTCTGGATTTGAGCCCAGGCCTGTTGGAATCCAGCACCCCGATCACATCAGAGGAGCCGGAAGTAGGCTAGGTCAGGCAGGGCTTTGCAGGCAGAGGCGGGAGCTAGTGTTTTCATCCACAGGGGGATGGAACTGTGTGTGAACTGCAGGCCTAGCCCTGGGGTCCTGCCCAAGGCCTCTTCCTGACTGCCCCCATGGGCCCTGGGGTGTGGTGGGGGAAGGGGGCTGCTCCTGTAAAGCAGAGGGCCCCCCGATGACCATGCGTCTGGCCTTCTGTCCGCAGGGGAGCACCGTGGCCTGGGTGCTGGTGTCTCCAAGGTGCGGAGCCTGAAGATGGACAGGAAGGTGTGGACGGAAACACTCATTGAGGTGGGGAGCCAGCTGTGTTTGGGGTCTGTCCCCCTTGGCTGTTGCCTGGGTCTCCCACCCATTTTCCCCCACCTCACCAGCTCCAGTGCTTTGGAGCTAGAGAGACCTTCAGGATCATCTAGTAGGTGGAGTTTGAACAAGTTGATTTTTGGCAGAGTTAGCAAACTGGCTGGTGAGCTAAGAATGTTTTCACAGTGTTAAAGGTTGCTAAAGAAGAAGAAGAAAAAAGAACATGTCACAGAGACTATCCTGCAAAGCCTAAAATATTTACTTCATTTTATCTCTACTCACATGTGCCAGTGGGTCTGAATCTGTCCTTTTGGGGGATACTCACGCGTGTACATTTATGCCTGTGTGCTTGGGGTTGCCAGGTACTGATACGTGTGATAGTCACAGGGGAAAACCTGCAACAGGAGCTGGACCAGGGCCCGACCACACACCACCTTCCTTACTGCCCCAGCCAAGCTGCAGACTCCAGAGCAGTTTGGGTGTCATATCCCCTGTGACTTAGGGTTAGAACCCCAGTTTACAGAGGATACTGAGACACAGGGAGAGAAAATGAGTTTCCTGGAGTCAGAGTGTGAGTCAGTGGAGGCTGGGACTGTTTCTGCTTTGTTCTCTGCTGACTCCAGCACCCCACGCAGCACCTGGCAAGCAGGCAAATTGGGGGGCCCAGGAAATAGCTGTGGCACAAGTGATGAGCACAGTGAAAGAATGCATACCTTGAGTGCCGGAGCCCTGCAAAAGTTTGCCCTCACCCCTCTTCCTCTGAGCCCGGAGAGGAATGTCAGGGACAGGAGGTGTTTCCATAATCCCTATCCACCCAGTTGGCTGAGAGGCTAGGCCCTCACCAGCTGTGATAGTCTTAGGAATGTGGAGTTCCAGATGTGGGACTAGGTGGGGAGATAGCAAGGCACCCAACCTGGCACCCAGCCTGGGCCTCCACCTTTTAGACTGTCTGCCTCTGTCCCATAACTGAGCTGGGGGACTGGGCTCAGGCCCAGCGTTAGTGAGGGAGCACCCAGGGCCACCAGCAGGCCAGGCTGTCCCCTCAGCTTCCCTGATGGGAGAGTGGGCGGATGGCCTGGCTCTTCCAGCCCCTCACCAACCTCAAAACCAAGGCTTTGCTAGGCACGGGCCCCAGCTGTAGGCTGCCCTTCTGACCTCTTTCCTGTACCCGCAGCTCTTCTTACAGCTGGGCAATGCTGCCGGGAACCACTTCTGGGCAGCCAACGTGCCCCCCAGCGAGGCCCTGCAGCCCAACAGCAGCCCCAGTGCCCGGCGGTGCCACCTCGAAGCCAAGTACCGCGAGGGCAAGTACCGCCGCTACCACCCACTCTTTGGCAACCAGGAGGAGCTGGACAAGGTCAGGGCACTGGGCCCGTGAGGCCCCCTGAAACTGCCCCCGTTACTCATGCCCCCATCATTCCTCACTCTGTCTCAGCCCAGCTTTCCCACTAGCTCAGAGTGAGGAGCGGTCCTGTAGGGAAACTGACGCCCAGACGGCAGGACACTGCCTAAGCCACAGGGACAGTTGGGACAAAGGAGGAGCCAGGCCTGACCCTTGGGCCAAGGCCACGTCCCCAGCATCTGTCTGCCTCCCTCCCTCCCCGATTCCTCTGTCTCCGCACCCAATCTGCTCCTTCTGAATCCTGCCAAAAGGAGTGAACTTGATGGGGATGCTATTTCCTGTCAGGCTCATGAAAAACAGCTGGCTGCTCCGACCCACCCCCCATCCACACCCCACTCAAGATGAGGCCCCTCATGGGCCCCCAAGCTCCAGCAGACCGGGAGCCAAGCCCTGTCCCTGGTCTGGCTTGGCCTGAGTGGGAGGTAACCGCCTCTGAAGCAGGGGGCTGCCACTTATGACCTCTGGTCAACCTTCAGCCCTTCCCCCCAAGTAGCCCCACCCAGTCGGGCTCAGTCCGGTTAGAAGCCCAGTGGGAGCCAGGCCTCCACCTCCCAGGAACCCAGGCGTCCAGCCCCCAGCCCAGCCCAGTCTAGCCGCCAGCCAGGAGGGGCGGCAACTCCCATTGGTCGGGAGGGATGGGCAGGCGGTGAGGAATTCAAATGTGGGAGGAATGAGCTACAAAGCACCCCCCCGCTGCCCTTCCTCAAGGCAGAGGGAGCTTGAGATCCTCTAGAGAACAGGCCTGGTGGCTGACGGTCCCAGGGGGCTGTTGGCAGGGTGAGGCCTGGGTGGCTGGGACTGCTAAGGGGATGCCCCTCCCCGCTCGCGCCCTTTGCCCTTTCTTTCCTCCTCTTGTCAGTCTTCCTCCCTTGCTTCTCTTTCACTCTGAGGGTGGGCCCTTGACCTGGGTGGCTCCTTCCTCTTCCTCCCTTGGCCCTGCGTGACACTGTCCCACTGGCCCTCACTCGGGCTCAGCCTGACCCTCCCCCTCCCTCCTTCCAGGCCCTGTGCGCCGCAGTCACCACCTCAGACCTGGCTGAGACCCAGGCGCTCCTGGGCTGTGGGGCTGGGGTCAGCTGCTTCTCAGGGGACCCCAAGGCCCCCACGCCCCTGGCTCTTGCCGAGCAGGCGGGACAGACACTGCAGATGGAATTCCTTCGGAACAACCGGACCACAGGTGAGTGGGACTGTTCACCTCAAGGGATGGCACCTCCCCGCTGCCAGGCTCAGGCCCTTGGGAGGGGATGGATGCTGGTTGTTGGGTGCCAGTGGAGGGGCATCGCCCTGTGAGGTCTGGTTCATATACCACTTGAGCTGTCATTGCAGCTTTTCCAGGGGCCCTGGTGCGACAGTGTGTGTGTGACATTTACATGACTTTTGGGCATTTGTGTCTCTGGCTTCCCCTTCATACACGTGTCCCTTTGTGTCTCTGTCTCTGCGTCTCTCTTTTTGTGTTTGTGGGTCCCTCCCTGGCCCACAGTGTGGGACCTCCGGGCAGTGTCCATGAGTCCGGGTCTGTGAGTCTCTGAGCTGCTGTGGCTCTGCTTCCTTGCACCTGGGGGTGTCGAGGGCCTCAGGGTTTGTGTGTGTGTGTGCAGAACGTGTCTGTGTTGCTGTGTATGTGGGGGGGTGTACTGCATTTCCTGTGTGGCAGCCCTGTCTGCCGCTCTCTGGGTGGGGCTCTGTTGCAGTTGGGTTGGGTCCCATTTGGCTCCCACTCACGGGGTAGCGGAGAAGCGGGTGGTGGGGTGAGCGTCGCTGGTCATGGCCCAGTACTAGCCTCTGGGGCTACATCGCAGGACCAAGGGTGGAGCCCGGCGGCCAGGACTCTGGGCTCAGGGCCAGGGGTAGGTGGGGCGCTCTGGGCTGGAGGGAGCCCAGGTGTCCGGGAAGGCACAGGAGACCACCCAGCTGGTTTGGGCTTTGGGACCCCTGGGAGCAGGGCTGGAGCCAGGCTGTTTCCTTAGGCTTTGCATTGTCTGAGACAAGCTCCTTCTGGGGATTGTTAGAGAGTTTGCTCCAGGCCCCCCTCATTCTAGTGTGCTGGCCCTGTGCTTCCAACAGGAAGAGCTGGGCTGGAGAGTTAGGGAAGCTCCCTGGAAGGAGAGGTACTGGAGCCAGGCCCTGTGAGTGGGAGGGAATTTACNAAGCTCCTTCTGGGGATTGTTAGAGAGTTTGCTCCAGGCCCCCCTCATTCTAGTGTGCTGGCCCTGTGCTTCCAACAGGAAGAGCTGGGCTGGAGAGTTAGGGAAGCTCCCTGGAAGGAGAGGTACTGGAGCCAGGCCCTGTGAGTGGGAGGGAATTTACACAAAGTGGGAAAGGTGGAGAAAGGTTTAGGCAAGATCCAGAATGTGGCAGTAGGAGCCCATGGGTGCTAGTCAGGGAACAGTGCTAGGGAGCAGGGGTGGGAGAGTTGAGTGCCAGCTTAAATACCCAGTCCAGGTGGGGGTGAGGAGGGACTCCCTTGGATAGTGACCAGCCACTCTTTCCCTCCCTTCCCAAAGAGGCACCTCGGCTGGATTCAGTGAGGCCCCTGGAAAAGCACTACTCGGTTATCCTGCCAACTGTGAGCCACAGCAGCTTCGTCTACAAGACTGCTTCTGCAGGGAAGCTGCTGCAGGACCGCCGGGCCCGGGAAGGTGGGTGCCAGGACCCTGCCCTGGCCATGGCATTCTGGCATGGTGGCAGGGCCAGAGAAGCCAGAGCTGGCCAGGCTGGGGTTCCCCCTGGGGGCGCAAGTGCACTCTGGTTTAGTCACCCTGCAGGGTGCCCTGGGGGTGGTCTTGGGTATACAGTGAGTGCTTAATAAATGGGCTGATCCGGTGAGAGTGGAGCATGGCACTGCAGACTGAGTCACTTCCCAAGTTTCCTTGAGCTCAAAGAAGCCCTTTATTGAGCGCCTACTAGGTGTGGGCCCTGTGCTGGGGTAGCTGGTATTTAGAGTACTCGGATGTTGGGAAGTTTAAAGACTAAGCTTAAAGCTCTGTCATCTCTCTCCTTAGCCTTCCATTTGCTCCCATCTCTGAGTACAGTCCTCCCAATTCCTTCANGGTGTGGGCCCTGTGCTGGGGTAGCTGGTATTTAGAGTACTCGGATGTTGGGAAGTTTAAAGACTAAGCTTAAAGCTCTGTCATCTCTCTCCTTAGCCTTCCATTTGCTCCCATCTCTGAGTACAGTCCTCCCAATTCCTTCAAGGACGTGCACATCCACCCCATTACCTTGCTGACTCCTCTCCAGTTTTACTGGCCTCCTTGCTGCTTCTTAAACATACACACTCACCAGACCCTTTGTACTTGTGGTTCCCTCTGCCCAAAGTGCATTTCCCTAAATATCTGTATGGTTAGTCCCTTACTTAAAAACAGATCTCTTTCAGTGTCACTCCATGAAGACTTTATTCCCAGCCACTTAATCCAAAATAGCAAGCCCTTCTTACCCTACTTTCACACTACTTACCTGACCTTAATTTGTGTATTTCTGAGTCTGTTTATGGTTCTCTGTGGGCCTGTGTGCTGCAGGGCCACAGGATGAGGAATGACTGAGGCAGGACGGGGGTCCTGGAGGAAGCTCAGCCTGGGAGGCAGCCTCTGGGGCACACCGCCCTCAGGGCGAATGTCATGTCCTCCTGGACAGGATGAGACACTCTGCTGTGTGAGCACTGTTGAGGCCGTTGCTCACTGCATCCCTCAGCACCCCCAGCGGAAGCTTTCCAACTCCCAAACAGATTTCTTGGGAACTCTGTGCAGCTCACCACCTCACTGCCTCTGGGGCACTGCCCCTAGTCTACTTCCCTCTGCTTGGCAATATCATTTATGTAACTGCGTGAGTCATCCTTTTTTTTTGCCATGGATGCCAGGAAGCTCTGAGCCTATGTGATGCTCAGTACTATGAATTATACAAGCCTGTGTGACCTTGACAGTCTATTTTTTCCTGCTTTCCTGGTCCAGACTCCCATTTCTGTTTCTTTATGGGATCTTGCCAGTCTCCTTAGATCCATTATAGGAGGAAGCAGAGTACAAAGCAGTAGGTCCTGCTGGCAGAGGAGGGTGGGGCACGGGGGTTACGTTATGGAAGTCTTCCTTGGCATTTGGGCTGGCCTTGAAGGGTGGGAGGATGTGGGTAAAGGGAATAGGGCGAGCAAAAGCAGGGAGTGTGGGATGTGTATCCATAGTGGTCAGAGAGGCGGCTGGAGAGGTGGGTGGGGCTGGCTGGCTGGGGCTACAGGGAGGAAGATGGGTTTGGGGGAAGCTTGTGAGTTAGAGTGAAGAGTACATGAGTCAGACGGGAGTGGGGGTCCAGGGAGGATGCAGTGGTAATGTTCAGGTGAGGCTGTAGGGCTCCCTCATTGTTCCTCTGCCTGTCTTCTCCCCAGAGTTCAGCCGACGCTGGTGTGTGCTTAGCGACGGGGTCCTGAGCTACTATGAGAATGAGCGGGCAGTGACCCCCAACGGGGAGATTCGGGCCAGCGAGATTGTGTGTCTGGCAGTGCCCACTCCTGACACCCATGGGTGAGCACCCCTGGGCAGAATCACAGACTGTTACTGATGTAAGGTCCAACCCTCCATTGGGGAGATTGGGAAACAGGCCCAGAGATGGGTGGGATCTCCCTGGGGTTACACTGCAAGCTGGTGCTATGCAAGGGCTAAACCAGGTCTCCTGAGGCCCTAACCTCTTACGGGACCAGGGAAGGGTAGTCACAGGGGCAGTGGGTGGGGGTGGGCCAGTGCTTGGCAGAGTGGGCCTGAATCCTGGCCTGTGTATCAACAGTTTTGAGCACACCTTTGAGGTGTACACAGAAGGAGAGCGGCTATACCTGTTTGGGCTGGAGAGCGCAGAGCTGGCTCGTGAGTGGGTCAAGTGCATTGCCAAGGTGGGCCTGGGTTAAGCAGGCTGGTGTGGGGGGAGTCTGTCGGGGTGCTGGGTAGGACCCCTGGGTTTCCCGCTTTATGGATCAGGGCTGGATGGAAGGCAGAAGACACAGGACCCAGGGCCAGATGTAATTTGCAGCCCTCTGGGGGCTGGGGAGAGGGGTCAGTCAGGAGACCTAGCTCAACTCTGTGGAAGCAGGGCCGTGGGCCAGAGCTCCCTAGGTCCTCGGTGTATGTTTAATAATGAAAGTCAGAGGCATCCTGAGATGGACAGTGCTGCCACCGGGGGAACGAGCGCCTTGTCCTGGAGGAAGGAGGCAGGGAGGCTGTAGAGGAGAGCTCTGCCCTGGGGACTAGAATCAGGTACCCTCTAGGGTCCCTCTGTTTTGAGGGCCTGTGACTCTCATTCTCTGGTACATTGGTCAGTCATCTGGCGGCCTCCTGAGGGTCAGTCCTCAGAGCCCTGGGGACCTGGATGAACCAGTCATGGTCCCAGCTCCTCAGTGGCTCGCAGGCTGGTAGAGGAGACAGATGGGTCAAACAGCAGAAACTGTAATTGGTACTACAACAGAGGGCAAGAATGCCTTGGTGCCCCAGAAAAGGGACATCCCTGATGGTGTCTGGGAAGGCATACCAGAGGAGGGCATATCTGAATGGTATGAAATGGGGCATGATACCCATGTTAGTTCACTGCACTGCGTGGAAAATCGGTACATGCCCACAAGCCAAACAGCTGGGGTATCCCAGGTGGGCAGTGCTGTTGGCTGATGCAGTCTCCCTGGCCGTCTCCACTGTCCCTGGCCTCCCCACCAGGCATTCGTGCCTCCCCTGGCTGAGGATCTGCTGGCTCGGGACTTTGAGAGGCTTGGACGCCTTCCCTACAAAGCTGGCCTGAGCCTACAGCAGGAGCAGGAGGGCTGGTTTGCCCTCACCGGCTCCGAGCTCTATGCTGTCTTCCCGGAGGGGCCCTGTGAGGAGCCGCTGCAGCTTCGGAAATTACAGGAGCTTTGTGCGTACACCTGGACCTGGGCCCCAATCTCCAGGGTACCCTATCCTCGGTTCCCAGGCCCCAGCCCCTCTCCTTAAGTCTGAACTCTACCCTAACCTGGCCAGAAGGAGCAGCCTGCTTGCTCATGTCCTCTCCTGTTCTTGGGACGCATCTCAGCCACCCCATGGATTGGTGGGTGGGTCTCAGGGGTGTGTGGACCCAGAGAGCTTCGGGAGGGAGCAGATTAGGGACCATGAACGAGGGCTGGACCTCACCTCAACTGGCTTCTCCACAGCCATCCAGGGGGACAGCGAGAACCAGGTGCTGGTGCTGGTGGAGCGACGGAGGTGAGCCTTGGCTTCCTGAAGGGGCTCTGAGAAGCCTGGGCCGTCTGACAGGCCTGGGAGGGGTGGGACAGATGGTGGGTCCCCCAAGTGACTTGACTCCCCGGCCCAGGACGCTGTACATCCAGGGGGAGCGGCGGCTGGACTTCATGGGCTGGCTAGGGGCCATCCAGAAAGCAGCGACCAGCTCTGGGGACACGTTGTCAGAGCAGCAGCTGGGAGATTCGGATATCCCGGTGATTGTGTACCGCTGTGTGGACTACATCACGCAGTGCGGTGAGCTCCGCCTCCTTGCTCAGGCCCCGCCCCGCCCCGCCCCTGCTAGAGACTTTTCACCTGCTGCAGAGGCCAGCCTCGCCTTCCTGGGATCTCCCTGAAAGCCTCGAGGCCCGCCCCTTGACCAATGCCCGTAGCCCCTCGTGTTTGGCCACGCCCCCAACTGAGCCCCACCCTTCTCCAGGCCTGACCTCGGAGGGCATCTACCGCAAGTGTGGACAGACGTCAAAGACACTAAGGCTGCTGGAGAGCCTACGGTTGGACGCTCGGTCTGTGCGCCTCAAGGAGGGCGAGCAGCACGTGGACGACGTCTCTTCCGCGCTCAAGCGCTTCTTGCGAGATCTGCCCGATGGGCTCTTCACTCGAGTCCAGCGCCTGGCCTGGCTGGAGGCCTCAGGTGGGCCCTGCAGCCCATGCCCAGCCTGAGACCCAGGCCAGTGCTGCTGACTTGTACACTCTGATCTCAGTTTTCCCTGCCCTCCCCATCATGCGCTTGGGGCTAAGCATGCCCCAGCGGTGGACTCTAGTGCCCCTTCCTCCTTGCCTCATTCCCATTGTCACTCTGTGCAGAGCTGGGGTCCCTTGGAGTTGGAGAATTCTTTATTTTTGTTACATGGCTGGCCTCATTTGAGTTAGAAGAGGGTAGAGAGTGGTATCACCTAGGATGAGGCAGAGTAGCCAGAGGGGTGGGACAGGGAAGGTGGTTACTGGGGGGATTCCTGACCTGATCCACCTCTCCCCACCCAGAGATTGAGGATGAGGAGGAGAAGGTGTCCAGGTACCGAGAGCTTCTGGCACGTCTGCCCCCAGTCAACCGGGCCACAGTGAAGGCTCTTATCAGCCACTTGTACTGGTGAGGAGCAGCACTCCTGGGGGGCTGGGGTGGAAAAGACTCTCCTCCTCCCAGCCTGGCTGGCTCTTCTCCCCTGGGAACCAGGTGGGTCTCGGAACTGAGTGTTGCCTTATGATGTGCCCCGGTCTTGGACACTTTGGCTCCCAGCTTGCTTCCTTCAGGGTGGGAGAGTAGAGGAGGTTTCAGCTAGCAGCCACATCTCTCAGGTTCCCAGCCTTGCTTCTCCCTGGGACTCAAGACTTGGTCAGAAAGAGTGTCCCCTCTTCCTCTTAACTAGTGGTCCTCTCTGATTGGGACCTACCCTGGCTTCACTCCAGGAGCCATTCATGGACCTGGCAGGAATTAGGAAGGTGAGGTAGGGAAGTCCTGGGTTAGACCCCTCATTCAAGGCTTCCTCCTTCTGTGTCCAGTGTCCAGTGCTTCTCAGACACGAACCAGATGAACACGCACAACCTGGCTATTGTGTTTGGGCCCACGCTCTTCCAGACAGATGGGCAGGACTACAAGGCCGGCCGTGTGGTGGGAGACCTCATCAGCAACTATGTCGTGGTGTTCAGTGTGCGTTCCCCGGCCGGTGGGCAGCAGTGGCAGCGTTCAGCCTCACAGCCGGCGGTGACCGTCTGTCCCCGTCCCTTCCCCCCTTCGCAGGTGGATGAGGAGGAGCTGAGGAAGCAGCGGGAGGAGGTCACTGCCATCGTGAAGATGCGTGTGGCTGGCACTGCCAGTGGGACCCAGGTGAAGGGCAGGGCCTGGGGTGGGGTCTCAGGCTGGGCACCTGCACCCACCCCCCAGGCCTCCCGCTGAGCCCTATCTCCCCACAGCACGCCGGTGACTTCATCTGTACCGTGTACCTAGAGGAGAAGAAGGCGGAGGCGGAGCAGCATGTCAAGGTGGGGACCAGGGACCGAGAGGCCAGGGGGCTAGGAGAGTCAGGCTCGACCAGGCACAGGCTCCGATGAGCAGGGAGCATGGCTTCCACCCCCCAGGGAGGCCCTGGTTTGGGACCTGTATCAGGCCAGTGCCAGGGCCTGTCTCTCCCCTGTCACCCATCAGGAGCACTCAGAGACAGCCTCCTGCATCCCGGTACTCCAGAGGACGCTGAGAGGGGTGGGCTCACAGCCACACAGCAAGATTGTGACAGAGTAAGGGCTGGGGGTTGGGTAGGCTGATCCCCCTCCTCCTCCTCCTGGGTCCCTGCAGATCCCAGCATCCATGACCGCAGAGGAGCTTACCTTGGAGATCCTGGATCGCAGGAATGTGGGCATCAGGGAGAAGGACTATTGGACCTGCTTTGAGGTCAACGAGAGGGAGGAGGCAGGTGCGTGACCAGCAGGACTGGTACAGGAAGTGGGGCAGCCCCAGTCTGTCGTCCTCTATCCCAGTTTGGTGATACTGGTGGCAAGGAGGGTTTTGGGTGATGGATGTTGCTGACAAGTTGTGACCTCAGTGATGGTGGTGAAAGTGTGCTGGTGGGGGTTCATGTGGCAGCTGAGACATGGCTGATGGGAGGGACGGTGAAGGAGTAGATCGTGTCAGCTATGGCACTTTCTCTAGTGTTAATGAGACTGGTGTTGCTTGCGACGGTGGAGATGCTGAATTTGATAACGGGATTGTGAGTGACAGCACGGGTGGTGATAAGCATGCTGGAGAAATGGGGTGCGGTGCTGGTGATGGTGTTGTTTAGGGGCCAGGGTGGTGAAAGGAGGTGATACCGGCATTTTAGGGTGAAGGATGGTCTCAGTGGCAGTGGAGGTGGAGGGCGTATCTGTTCATTTGTTTTACTATTGTTTGTTGAGTGCCAGGCATTCGGCAGGAGGGTCGGGCACACAGTCCCTTCCTTCACAGGGGTTACTCTGGTATGGAATAGAGGTACTGATCCTGTGATCACACCCTAAACACACAACTGCAGCTGTGCTAACTTCTGTGAAAGAAAGGGCCACAGTGCCACCAGAGCTTATAACAAGACCTCTGGCTTTGGAGTCCTGGACTAGGAGGTTAAGGAAGAGCAGGGGTTACTTGGCGAAGAAGAGAGGAACGCACTTCAGGCAGTGGGACAGCTGGACAAAGGCCCTGTGGTGGCCAGGGGCACTGCCCTTTCAAGGAGCTTGAGATAAGGGCAGCGAGGTGTGAGGCGCGGGGTGGAGCTGAAGGTGGAGGCAGAGGCCGCGCTCATGGCCTAACAACAACACAAGGGCACTGAAGAGTTAGTGGCTGGGAGCTGGAAAAGGTTCCTCCTTACTGCTGGGTGGAGAGACACGGAGAGGGGGATGAGCGCCCATGGCAGGGACTGCGTCAGAGGCCACACCATTGGTCCAGGAAGATGGCATCATGCGCCAGGGTGGCTGCAGGAGCTGGAAAGAAGCAGAGAGATTCGACACATTGCAGGCTGAGAGGGAGGGGAGTTTATTTCCGGCTTGAGTAGTCTGGTGGGCGGTGCTCTTTGCCCTGATGAGGATGCACAGGAAAGATCACCAGCTTGGTTTTGAACGTGGTAGGTTGGAGCAGATTTGGTCCTGCCCAGATGTGTCAGGAGTGGTCAGGGGAGCCGTGTGGCACTAGGAGGCAGAGGCAGCGGGCGGTGCCATTTGCCACGTAGGTGATGTGTGTCCATGGGCCAGCTCTCAGTGCTGTCCGGCCTTGTGGCCCCAGTGAGCAAGTGTCCTCTCCCCAGAGCGCCCCCTGCACTTTGCGGAGAAGGTGCTTCCCATCCTGCACGGGCTGGGCACAGACAGCTACCTGGTGGTGAAGAAGCACCAGTCCATGGAGGCCATGCTGCTGTACCTAGGTAGGTGGTGTCCCTGAGTGGGCGGTGCCTGCAGGGCTGGGAAGCCTGGCTAGGGGGTCCCTCCGTCTAGACCCGGAGCAGGGTATGGTGGAGCCAGGCAGGAGAGGCTCAGGCAGCAAGTACCAGAGGGGCAGGCCTCTTCAGAGGCTGGGGCAGGACAGGGCAGTTTCCTTCATTGGGGGACCCTGTCCCGGGTGTCTGTGTCCACGAGTGGGCACAGCCCGTGCCCACTCCACTCCTCCCCAGCCAGCCACGTGGGCGAGACCAAGCACGGCATGATGAAGTTCCGAGAGGACCGCAGCCTCCTAGGCCTGGGCCTGCCCACAGGCGGCTTCCACGACCGCTACTTCATCCTCAACAGCAGCTGCCTGCGGCTCTATAAGGAGGTCCGGGTATGTGATCCTGCCGGGTCTTGCCCTGCAGTGGGCACCTGCATCCACGCGTGCTTGGTCACCCAGGCTCCAGTGTCCCCCTGGCCCTGATGGCAGGAGCATCCCTATCGTGGGGTCTTGATATGGCACAGCACTGGTTGCAAGGAGCTGTGGGCTCTCAGAGACCCTCCCGCTGTGGCTCTGGCTTTGCCCTGGGGCCCTCCAGGCCCTGGTACCTGAATGCCATTACATCAGGCATGTGCTCTCCCCTCATGCCTGGTCATGTCACCCAAAAGAGCCTGCTGTGTGGTGACAGCCCCAACTTGTGGCCTGTGCATGCCTTGTTGCTTCATAGGCCACACCCACTCCTGGCCCACTCTGTGCCCACGCTGTCCACATCAGATGTCCTCCCTGACCAGACACCATCTCCATCCCAGTGCCTCCCCCTCATCTCTTTTGCACATACAAGCCACATCCCGCCACGCACCACTACACACACCGTTCTAGCCCTGGGCCTCCTTCGTCCGTAACCCTGATCCTCTATCAAACAGAGCCAGAGGCCATGGAGCGGGGCCCCTGAGACCGTGAGTAGCTCCGGGTCAACTGCCGGCTGCCTTACACCGCCTGGGGGCCAAGTGAGCCTGGTGGGAGCACAGGGTCACAGCCAGAGCTCCTGGCCGTCTCCAGGCATGGTTTCTTGGCCTCTTCCCAGGGGCTGTGGCCTAGGCTCCTGCCCTTCTCATCACCAGCCAGCCCTGTCCCAGAGTCCTTCGCCAGGGTCCCCCGTCAGTGCTTTCAGATTCTCCAGAGGACTCAGCTGTGGGGCCAGTTAGTGGAGGCCCATAGGAACCACCCTCTTTCCAACCCTGGAGAGAGTTCCAGTGCTATTTAGATCATCGTTACTTTCCGTATCCTAAAACACACGAGCAGGACTACAGAACCTTATGGTATGTTCCCCACTGGTAGCTGGTTGCCAGCCTGTGTTTACATACGCTGAGAAAGGGAAGCTCAACCTCTCCTCCTGGGGGCTACCCTATCCCTAGAATGATACTCCTGTCTGGAAGAAAGCCCTTGCTTAGGTTCAGCTGAGACCTGCCTCCCACAATACCCCTGTGGATCCCAGCTGTGCCTCGGGTACCAAAGAATGCAGATGCTCTGTGGAGACGGTCAGCAGAAACATGCTTCTACGCCCAGGGGTCCAGCCTGAGCTCCTACCAGTGTCTCCTAAGGACTTCTGAAGAGGCCTGGCTGCCAGGCAGGAAGCAGAGCAAATAGCGCAGGACCCTCGCCTCCCTCTCTTTGCTCACTGTATCTCTGTTAATGCTGCCTGGGCTCCTGCTGACCCTTGTGGGGAACGCCTCTTCTTCGCTCCTTTGCCTCTGTCATCGTCATCACATCCTTACTTCTGGGCCTTACCCCTCTAGTCAGTCCCCCTTGGTTCTGGGATGCCTTTTTCCTGGCTCCGTCCCTCTAGGGGCTATTTGTGTGTGAACAGAGAGAAGGTGCCTCAGGTGCTAAGGCACCTGAAAGAGCATCGGCGTCTACTGATCCCTTGACGTGGAGGAGGGAAGGCGGGAGAGCTAGAAAGAGGAAGCAGATCTAATGTCTTTGGAGCCAGACTTTGTGTCCAACCTTTCCCATACTGGGACGTGCAATCTCCCTGCTGTCCTGTGGGGAAGGGGCATTGTCCCTACTTCACAGGGAGAGAGCAGGCTTCAAGTGCTTTATCCAAGGCCATCTCTAGGCGGTAGACTGGGTTTCGAATCCAGACTTGTAAGCCTCAGAGCTCCAGCTTTTTTTGCCCCTGAAGTACAGGGGCAAAGGCCTCAGCAGCGAGGGCTGGTCAGTGTGGGCCCTGGCAGTGCAGTCCCGGGGCAGCCAGCACCAGTCTCATAGGAGCCAGTGAGCTGCTTGTAATCCTGGTATTTGCTAGTGTGTGGGGCAACAGGGAACACTTGAATTTGGAACAACCCCTGGCACTTCAGGATAGGTGAAGACCCAAGCCTCATCCTGGGGTCTCCCATTGTTAAAGACCCTGAGTAATCTGGAAAGGTACATTCTAAAAAGATCTGGGTTCTTGAAGAGGTCTTTGAGCTTCGTTCCATGTCAGTGACCTTATACCTCGGAAATGCTGGAAAGATAAGCTGCTTGATCAGGAGGTTACATTGACTGATGTGCCCCTTGCCCCCCAGAGCCCCCTCAGCCTCCCTGTCTTGGCCACACTCATGTCACACACCTGCCATGCATACACCACGCGCACCAGCACCTGAGGCTTGGGGGCGGTGTTTTTCTGACGCTCACGGAGCCACAGCCTGGCGTGAACTCCTTCATTCCCACAGTTTTCTCCGCCCACTCTTGGTTCACCTTACTCCTTGCTTTTAGTCTTCGCTTCACACTCGCAGCCTGACTTCTTGAAGCCTGCTGCCTGCGTTTCATTCCCAGCCTGTTTCCTTCTGTACCTGCAGCCCAGCCTCCCCCGCATCCTTTCTCTGGTCATGCCCGGAGCCGGATGTTTTCCATGCTGACAGCCTACGTTCTCTTAGGACCTCTGTCTCAGTATTTCCATTCCCGCTGCCTGTTTCTTCCAACTTCAGTCTGGTTTCGTCAGTGCTCCCAGCCTTGCGTCTTCCCTGCTTGCACGTAGGCATCTCCCCTGCTGTATTCTTCTCACACCTGTTCCTCTGGTATCCACAGCCTGATTTCCCTTCCCTCTGCCCAGTTCGGTTTCCTCCCTGCCCGCAGCCCCGCTTGTGCCTGGCCCTCTTGGGCACCATTGTCCTGCTACATGCAGGAGATACAGGGCTCCCCCACCAGAGGCTTGGTCATTTGGGGGACTAGGGGTGAAAATAGGATGACGGTTCCTAATAAGCCCCTTCCAAACCACAACCCTGTGACAGTGTCAGTCTCCACTGATCCCTAGTCAGCCCACGTGACCTCACAAGGAGGTCCACCAATTCCCCAAACGCTCTTGCTTCCTGCCCATCCCCTAGGTCCCCTCTTTTTGTTCCTGCTGAGGAGCCATGCCTGGGGGTGGGGCTAGGAGCAATGGTGGGGAACAGAGCAGAGGTGGCTCAAATTCTGACCCCCAGTTTCGGTTGTAAGTGAGTCCCCCCTCCCCTGCCATCCACCCTGGTGTCCCTGCTGGTACCAGGGTTGCCTGGTGGGGGCAGGGCTTCGAGCAAATGGCTCCCAGAGCAGGAGGAAGGCTCATCAGCTTGACCTCTTAACTAACTGCTTCCCTGGAGGTCACTGTTCCCATTCCCCTGCCTCCGAGCCAGTCTGCTTCTTCCAAGCCCAGACCCATATGCAGAGGCGGGGACCAGAGGTGAGCATGCCAGTGATCTGGTGCCCCTCCTCAGTACATTGGTCTGCTGCTTCCTGACCTAGACCATTGGGAAGTTCTTCCTGGGGTCTACCGAACAGCCATTCTGCTTCAGCTTGAGTCATTAGCCTTCACTTTGTGGGATCAAAGAATCAGTAACTGCTCACCCCACAAGCCTTCTGTTCACACAGTCAACCCTGGAGCCTCCGCAGGGCAGGGAGGGGTGAGGAATAAATTGACCCGAGACAGACGGACACAAGCAGCCAGCCGCGGTGCTCAGCCTGCACACGGCCATTTAGCTCAGTGCCAGAGGGCGATGTGCGGGTACAGATGTGTCCCTCTGCGGTGAGCTGGCTCAGCTGCTGCTGCGCGTCAGTTCTCATCTGCAGGGCAGCAGGGAGGGACTGGGGGTCACTGCTGTGGACAACTGCCCCGGGGACTGAGGGTTGACTGTCTGATGCTGCTGCAGGGAGAGAGGCCTGGGGCTCTGTTGGGCTGGATTGTGATCATGGAGGGCTTTGTCAGGAAGGCTTCCCAGAGGAGGGCCCCTGTGCTGGGATACGGAGGGGCTGGGAGAACAGGGAGGGAGGCACCCAGTTGGGAGACCTGCCCTAGTGCCCACCCCGACTGGCTGAAGTGCGCACTCCCTCTGCCCTCCCCTACCCAGAGTCACCGGCCTGAGAAGGAGTGGCCTGTCAGGAGTCTCAAAGTCTACCTGGGAGTGAAGAAGAAACTCCGGCCGCCCACCTGGTGAGCTGGGGAAGTGGGTCTGTGCAGCTCAGAACCGACGGGGAGACGCGGCTGAGGGCTGTGAACTTGATAGGAGCTGGTTCAGTAGTTCTAAAGGTGTGGTCTCCTAGACCAGCAGCATCAGCGTCACCTGGAAGCGTGTTAGAAACCCAAATTCTCGGGCACCATCCCAGCCGTGCTAAATGATGGATTCTGGGGGTGAGGGCAGCAGTCTGGGCTGTTACAAGCCATCGTGGGAACTCCGATGCTTGCTCACGTCTAAGAACCATTGGCCTGGATGGAAACCCAGTTAGTCACTGAATAACTCTGGGACCTCTGGGTGCCTCACTTCCCACATCTGTAGAATGGGAAAAAAATAGCGGCACGCCTGTTCCAAAAGGTGGTTGTTTCTTCTTTTTTTAAATTGAAATATAGTTGAGAGGGTTGTATGTTTTAAAAGTTGAAAAGCGACACACAGCCACTACCATTGTTATTAACTGCAGTCACTTGACTTGGGGTTCTGGCATTCTCCTCTTAGCCCCTGACTGTGCCTGCTTGTCTCTGGGGGTAGAGCCCGGGGGTGGGGAGCCAAGGCCCTGGGAGGCTGGCGTAGGCGGCTGTGAGGGGAGCAGACAGAGGCTGGGATGGGCCCTGAACCCTGCCCCCAGCCCTGGCCCAGGCTGCTGGGCTGTCGAGTGACCGTGCCTGCTCCCTCTCTGCAGCTGGGGCTTCACAGTGATGCATGAGACGGAGAAACGCGAGAAGCAGCAGTGGTGAGCGAGGGCCCCAGGCCGAGGAGAGGCGGGCGCACGTGCCCTGGACTGGGCCCCCTGTGCAGCTCCGGGCCCTGCCCCGAGCCCCTGGGCAGGGGAGCAGGGTGGGGTGTCCCGATGGTGTCCGGATCTGTGCCCCGCCCCGCAGGTACCTGTGCTGTGAGACACAGATGGAGCTCCGGGAGTGGCTCGCCACCTTCCTCTTCGTGCAGGTACCAGGCGCGGGGTGCAGCACTGGGGGTGGGGTCCCAGAAGGCCTCCCTTACAGAGCATATGTGTGTGTGTGCTTCTTCACTGTTCAGGCCGCTGATTGCATCAGGATTTTGAATTGCTTCTAAGGCGTTTGTATGTTCGTTCTCTTATAAACCCTTCCTGGCACCTGCTGTGGTCCAGCCTGGAGCCAGGCATGCTAGAGACAGAGGGTGCGGCCCCCTGCCCTCTGGCACTCACTCCCCACTGGAAAGGAAAACAGATCCAGAAGGGGCCTGTTAGAGCCGAGCGCTTCGGTGACAGGGAAGCCAGGGATGCTACCTCGTGGAGGTGGTGGCAGGGTGGGGAAGGCAGCAGGAGAGGGTATCACGGAAGTGGAATCTTTGGGGATCAGGGAGTGGTCCCCAAGCAAAGGTAGGGGCAGGGGGGATTCTAGGCCAAGGAAGCAGTTCGCTCACAGGCATGGCAGGACTGTCCGAGAGGGCATAAAGGGAGAAGCCTAGGAGTGCTAGACATTGGTACTGAAAAGGGAGCTGGGAGTAAAATCTCAGTCTTGAAGGCCATGCCAAGAAAGCTGAACTTGTCAGGAGGCAGTTCTAAAGGAGACTTTTTAAGCAAGAGTGTTGTGCAGGGTTGTGTCTGAGAGGAGGGTTCACTGTGGGTGTGGCTTGTAGGGAAGGATGGACTGAGGGCTGAGCCTGGAGGTGAGGGGTCCCGTGAGGTGGCTGCTGCAGGGGGCTCTGTGGGAGCGGGCTGGAGAGGACTTGAAGCCAGAACGGGGCTAGAGGAGTGGGCTGGAAAACAGGTGTGTTTTTGTTTTTGTTTTGGCCTCTTGGCATGTGGGATCTTAGTTCCCTGCTGCTGCTACTGCTGCTAAGTCACTTTAGTTGTCTCCAATTCTGTGCAACCCCATAGACGGCAGCCCACCAGGCTCCCCCTGTCCCTGGGATTCTCCAGGCAAGAACACTGGAGTGGGTTGCCATTTCTTTCTCCAATCCATGAAAGTGAAAAGTGAAAGTGAAGTCGCTCAGTCGTGTCTGACCCTCAGCGACCCCATGGACTGCAGCCTCCCAGGCTCCTCTGTCCATGGGATTTTCCAGGCAAGAGTACTGGAGTGGGGTGCCGTTGCCTTCTCCGCTCAGTTCCCTGACCAGGGATCAAACCCTACATTGGGAGTGCAGAGTCCACTGGACCACCAGAAAAGTCCCCAAACAGGTTTTTAAAATGAGAACTCAGAATCGTCTGGGGAAAGGGAAACGAGACTGTACCAGGGCCTCGGGTTGAGCTCTTGCAGCCCCGAGCTTCCTGGTAGTCAGCGTCTAAAGGGGATCAGAGTGGATTCTGTAGTTTTCTGGGTTTCTGGTGAAAGGAAGCAGGCTTGTTCCTGTAGAACCGTTTTCTTGGAGCTGCATTCTTGGAGCGGTTTGTTTGTGGGCCTGGAAACGAGAGTTGTTGAGTAACATAATGGGCTGGGCTTTGCCGGAGACACAGTCGTGTTCTCTAACAGCTGGTTCTCGTATCGGCTGGGATCAAAGCTGAGGGTTTCACCTCAGATCATAGCTGAGGCATTTCTGGGAAGGGTGGCTGGATCCAGGGCCATGTCTGGGCCCAGCGGAAGCCGAGCCCAGGCCCAGCGCCCCTCTTCTCCCCTGCCGCCCAGCACGACGGCCTGGTGTGGCCCTCGGAGCCCTCACGCGTGTCCCGGGCAGCGCCTGAGGTCCGGCTGGGCAGCGTTTCGCTGATCCCCCTGCGAGGCAGTGAGAATGAGATGCGCCGGAGTGTGGCCGCCTTTTCTGCGGACCCCGTTTCTGTGAGTGGCTCTCCATCCCTGTGTGCAGGTGTCTGGGGACCTGGCTGGCACCCACCTTCTCCCTGACTTACCTCTGTTCCTCCTCTCTGAGTGCCCTCCGGCCCCGTCCATCTGTCCGTCCTCAGTGGGAGCCTTAACAGGCCCCTTGGGTTCACCTGGTTCACAGGAGCGCCCTCTATTGCTGGCCCCTGGTCCCCTCTTCCCTGTGAGTCTTCACAAACCTGCTCATGGAATCTGGGCTTCTCTGCCTTCCCACAGCTTCTCCGAAACGTCTGAGCTCTGTTGAGATTCTGCCGTGCCACCGCCACCGTGAAGCCTTCCTGGGCAGATGCCCTCATGCCCTGCGTGCCTGGTGTGAGCCAGCAAGGGGTGCCTGAGGAAGCCACATCCCCACGCCTCTCATCCTGACTGCAGCCTGGGGTTCCCTGGCCAGGACATGGGGAGCCAGGCAGCAGGGTCTGCCTGAGGAGGAATCCCTTACCTGCTCTGTCCAGGTGCTCAGCCCTGCTGGCCTGCTCTCCCACAGGGTCACCCACCCTGACTTTGGAGGGGTTGGAAAGATGGGTGTCTGTCAGGAACTCTGGCAGGCTGCCATCCTTTCAGAGGCTCAAGACCCTGAGGGCCCCGCTGGAAGGGAGCCCACCCTTTGTCCACAAACTCCAGAAGAGCTGAAAGCAGATGCTCTGAAAGAACAGTCAGCTGGGGTGGGGAAGGAGCTCTGGGTAAATGTGTACAGGGCTGAGAACTGGACTTGGGGGACTTCAGCCCCTCTTGTGGTCTGGGCTTACTGGGAGGGCTCAGGCTGCCCGGTGCCCCTTCCCCACTTTGGGGACCTTTTGATAATATAAATATATCTGTATATTTTATCCCCTGGTGCTGAGGTCTGTAATTGGTTGGGGGTTTCCGGTGTCCCAGGGTAAGAGGGGCCAGGAGGTCCAGAGGAGAATGCCTTGTGCCCTGAAGCTGGGGGCCTGGCCCTGCTCCCTCCAGACCCTCCCCTGTTCAGACACACTTCGCCTGCCCCAGGCAGAGCCCCGGCCAGGCTCCAGGCCACCCTCATTGTACTCCTGTGCAGCCAGGGTGGGAATTGCGGGTCCTGACTCCGGCCAGGACAGATCCCAGCTGGACTCGCCCTGCTGCAGTCTGATTCCGAGCCAGGGGCTGGGTGTGTGGCATATGAGTGACACAGGGTAGCTTGTCAGCCCCTCTAGAGATACAAGGTCACAGAGGCACCAGAGCTATATTAGGAAGAAGGGCCTCAGGTTACCCTGGGCTTCTGTGCATACCCGTCCAGAGGTGCCCTGCCTTGGACCAGGAAGCTGCCCTCACTGGGCACTGCCTGGCCATCTCCTCCAAGAAGCCAAGGCCCTGGCAAGTGGGGCACAGGGACGAATTTGGGACTCCCTGGGAAGGTGCCAGACACCACATTCCTGCCTCTGCCTAAAGCCTCATTACCAGCCTCTCTCCGGGGACCAGCGGGCAGACAGGCTGACCTCCCAGCCTGAGCCACTGGGGCTGGGCAAAGTGGGTGGGGATGGGTCGATCACGTGACTTCTGACTGATCCGGTTCAGTGGGAAGGCCTGGGTGTGGAGGGGGGTCTTGGGGACCTGGACTCCAGGCTTCTTGTTCCTGTCTCTTGGGAAGGGAAAGTGGATGCCAGACTGAAATTGGTTCTCTGGCAACTTTTGTCCTAGATGGGCTGCTCCAGACCACGCTGGCCATCCTACCAGCAGCTAAGATAAGACCCTTGTCCAAGTGCTTGGGGGCTGGAATTTCTCCCTGGATATGACCTTGGACTGACCAGCTAGCCCTGTGGCCCAGAGAAAGGGTGGGTGAGACTGGAGGCACTCCCCTGCTAGGCTGCCAAAGTGTCATTTACCCCAACTCAGGGACGGACAGGCTGCAGTGACTGCACTGGGCCACCAGAGGGCAGCCATGGACAACTCAACACTGCTGGTCCCAGCACAGGCTCTGGAAGGCCCCCTTGTGGCCGTGGTCTGTTGGAGTGTCCTGTGGGACTTGGCCCCGCCTTTGACCATAGGGCTGGTGATGTTCTGGCAGGCAGCACAGTGAAGTGCTCTGGACTCTCAGGCTTTTGGAGTCCGAAGGAGGGAGGAAAGGCCTTTGTGGGTCAATGCCTGTGTAGGCGCTATCTCCTGGCAGAGGAAGAAAGACCCAGAGAAGGGAAGCGACTTGTGCGAGGTCACACAGCTCTCCTGAGTCGGGGTTGCAGTTCATTTCTACCGCCCCACTTCTCTGATTCTGACTCTGCTGTCTCCTCTCATAAGTGGCCCCATTTGTCTCCTGGGGAAGGGGATCTGAACTGTGTAGAGTTAATGATAGCTTTAAGTGCTTTTCCTGGGGATCAGGGATGACATCCCAATAGGAGCCTTCCGGGCCTCAGTGAAACATGGCAAAGACAGCAGTATTGGGTGGATTAGGGCAGGAGGCGCTGCTGTTCTTTGTCACAAAGATTTCTAGAAATGGGGCCCCTTGGGACCTTGGATGGTTTGTTCGCATATTACTTGAAGTTGGATTGAGGGGGATGAATATAAGGAGCCTGGAGCCAGACCTGCCGAGGCGTGGGCAGCAGCTCTTGGAGAGTGAGGAGGCTTCCTGGAGGAGGAGGTGCCCCTAAGTTGGCACTGAAGACTGGAAGCCTTGCCGGGTACACAGAGTAAGGAGGGGGTGCAAGTTGGGATGGAGGAGGGGGGACAGGCCTTTGGGGTCAACCCAAGTCTGGGCCTAATGGCAGAAAACCATGGGGAGCCCTGGGAGGGAAGGCTGTGGCATGTCAGATCTCCAGAGTGAAGGCATTGTGGATGGAGAGGCTGCGCTGGGGGAGGGCTGGGAGGTGGGGTGGGGTGTCGGTCTCTCTTCTGCCTCCTTCCTGCCCAGCCTGCCCACCCTACAAAGTGTTCAGCAGCCATCCAGCTGTCAGGGGCCTCCAGGCCTCAGGAGACCCCTGGGCTCCACAAGAAATCAATGGGGTGGGGGAGGGGAAGGCAGGCTCTGCCTCCTCCTCACTGCCCCCTGAGCCCAGGGATTAGAAGGGGGGTCTGGAGCTGAGACCCTCTTTCCTGGCCCCATGCTCGTGTGGCTCCCAAGCCCCCTGCCCACAACTGGTGGTTTTGAAAAGCATGGGTGTAGGGCTTCCCTGGTAGTCCAGTGGCTAAGACCTCACACTCAATACAGGGGGCCTGGGTTGATCCCTGGTCAGGGAGCTAGATCCCACGTGCCACAACTAAGACCTGGCACAGCCAGATAATAAAAGCACGGGTGTGGACGCCAGCTGGGCAGATGCCAACACTCCCGTCTACACACTAGTTTTACACACTAGTTTTGGCTGAGTTCCCAAGATCTTGGGTCCTCAGCGTTCTCTTCTGTACTTTGGAGATATTAATAGCACCCACTAAGTGAAGTTGCTGAGTCGTGTCTGACTCTTTGCAACCCCATGGACTATAGCCTACCAGACTTCTCCATCCATGGGATTTTCTAGACAAGAGTACCAGAGTGGGTTGCCTTTTCCTTCTCCAGCACCCACTAAGGGGAAGACTAAATGAGCTAATAAGTGTGAAGTCCCTAGCACTGTCCCTCAGTAATCCCCTCCCAGATATATCTGGACAGACATCATGGCACCCAGAGTCCTTTCCAGGACCAGCATGATTTCATTCCACAAGCTTTTCTTGAACACTTACTGTGCATGCAGGGCTTCACAGAACACCAAAAAGCTGGAGCAGGTGAACAGGTAGCTTGGGGGAAGAGCTCTTCTGGTTGGGAGAAACTGATCAGGAAAGACTCCGAGGAGGAGGTGAGCTTGGAAGGACAAGTGCTGTTTCTGCAGGTGGAGTTGAGAGGGAGATATTTCTGGGGGAGGGATTGGCATGAGCCACAGGCAAGGTGATGTGGGCCCGCAGTGAGCCATCTGTTTTGATTGGCGCCTAGTGTACCACAAGCGCTCCGGGACCTGTCCCCCCAGCCTCTGGTGTTGGGATCTTCCCCAACCAGCATCCCTTCACTCTGTGATCTAAGTGACCCAGTCTTTGATCTGAGGAGAGTATCTCATACAGAGTATCTCATAAGCATAGCTGGCATGAACCTCCCAACCTCTCCTCCAGTATGACACCTCCTTCAGGAAACTCTTCTGGATTGCCCCTCCATCATACTGCACTGTGCGCACTTAGGATGTGTGTGTGTGCAGCCAGACTGCTTGAATCCAGCTAGAGATTGGCCAGGGAAGAGCTGTCAGGGACAGGGTTTCCCGGTCAGTCCAAGCTGGTTCAACCCTAGGATGTTCCCCTCTCCCACGCCTCTTTCAGCCTGTGGAAATTTCCTCATTTTCTCTGCCCTGGTTATAGCTTCTACTGCTGTATTTATCACCCTGGAGACACAGTGGCACGGGCGCACATGCACACACGCACAGTGCCTGCACACCTCCTCCTGAACTCCAGACACGCACACGCGCACACACAGACTGCACGTGTATGAACACCCCCCACACAAAGCTCTCTAGGAAAATTGCTCCCCTCCCTCCTGCCCTTCCTCCTCCTCCACTCTGTCCTCCCACCACCACCCACCTCAAAACGCTGAGACCAAAGAGATGGGCTGGATGGTGCCTCCCACCGCTTGTCAGCTTGGGAGGCACTTCCCCCTTCTTGACTACAGTGTGCTCTTCCCCACCACCCCACCCTTCCTCCACGCCTCCCAGCTCTCCCTATCTTCCCCCACCTCTGCCGTTCCTTTGTGTGTCTTCCTCCACTCAGTCGGTCAGGGTCCCTCTCTGTCACTCCTCTGACCCTCTGAGGTAGAAGGTGTTCTTCCTCCCTGCCCTCCGTCCTGAGTGGCTCGTGGCACTGATGGAGAGAGCCAGGCTCTCAGGCCCCAGGGCCTAAGCTGCCTCAGCTCCTGTCACTTCCAGTTCCTCCTCCTGGGTGAAGGGAGGATTGTGTGCCTAGCACCATGGAGACCAGCGTCATGGCAACACAGCCCAGGTGGGCGCAGCCTTCCTCCTCCAGGGTCCTACAGAGACCCCAGGAGGAGCTGCCAAGAGGCCCCAAGGAGGTGGGCCTTGTACTGGTGCCCAGTGCTGGCTGCTGAGCCTGCCTCCAGCTCACACCACCCCCACATCACCAGCATCCTGACCAACTCTTACTTGCAGCTTCCAGGGCCACAAGCTACTAATCCCAGTGGAGTAAAGTCTTTTGGCAAATATGAACTCCAGAGCTGGGGATCCTGTGGGCTCATTTATAGACTAAGGGCCAGAGAGGGCAGGGGTTTGCCCAAGGGCACACAGCTCATCCAGCCAAGCTCCTGTCTCAGATCTCAGTTCTCTCTGGCCTCCCACCTTCCACTCAGGTCAGCTGTTACTGAGGCAGAAGGGTCATTTCAGCCGTCTGGGAGGTCTCTAGCCGGTCCTTCGCACTGGCAGTGATGATGATGCTGATAAGCCTTTATGAAGCACCCACCTCCTGGGCTAAGGGTTTTATGTAATCCTTGCAACGAACCATATGGAACAGATACCTCTTGTTCTCATTTTATTGGTGAAGAAACAGGCATAGACAGCAGTGACAGGTGACTGGTGAGCGGTAGGGCTGGGACAGGAACACAGGTCCTCTCCAGCTGGTGCGGGTGAGCCAAGGCTTCATGCCTTGTGCCCTCCCCAGCAGGCACTCTTTTCTAAATCAGTGACAAGCTATGTTTTCAGTTCTGTCTTTCCTTCTGGAAAGAGTTCCTGGGGAAGATCTAGGGTTTAGTCTAGGTCTGGCCTTAGGGTCTTCACAAGTCAGGAGGCTTCTTTTCTTAGGTGATAGAGAGGGAACAGAGCCTTCCTCGCATGCCCTAGAGAAAACCTCTCTTGCAGTACAGCAATGCATAAACTAGCTTGCAGTCTCCAGGTCCTTTTAGAGTCCTGTCTAAACCCAGCTTAGAACCTCAGGATGCAGGAAGGAGACCCTGCCTCCTGGGCCCAGACTCAATTTCTCTCCCAACCTTGATGGAGTCACGTTGCAGCCGCTTCCCTCTTAGCTTATGTAATCATTCAAATATAGCAGCTGCCTTTATCCCACTGAGTCACACCCCCTCCTCCCCCCCCCACCCCACTCAGGTGCAGGGAGTTAAGGGGAAAAAGGTAGATCAGGGCTAAGTGGGTGGCTCAGGGCCTCCTGGCAAGGACAATCCTAGTGTGCTGGGTTGGAGGGTGGTGGAGGTGAGGGAGCTGGGCCAGGGCCCCAGCAGTTCCAGAGTTTGAAGCCACAGTCATTTCTGCTCTGACCTGTCTCTGCTGAAATGACGTGTTCCTGGGGATCCCTTTCCAAAGTTATAAGCTGTATCTGCAGACTTCCCTCCCAGCCCTTAGTCTGGCTGAAAGAGGGAGAAGGAAGATTACAAGAGGAGGAGCTAGTCTGGTGGGGCAGTAACCAGGAGTCCTTGATCCTAGGCTCAGCCCTGTCCTTTACTCCCTGCGACCTGGACCTGTTTCTGCCCTCCCTCACCTGTTTCCCCATCTGTACAATGAGGGATTGGCCTCTGCTGCCTCTAGCATCTTGAGCTGCCTGATCCACATCCCAGGAGGTGACCTCAATCTTAGGCAGAAAGCACTGCCAAGTGTCTGGTTCAGCCTCATCCAGGCTGACTTCCTGCGCTGCCTTTTCTCTGCCCACCCCAAATCTACCCATCTTCCCTGGAGCAGTTCAACGCTCCAGCCCCATCCATGGGCAGTCTAGGTAGGAAGGGAGGATTCTGAGAGGGGCTGCCTCTCCCTTCTCTAAACTTTCTGTCTGTTCCACCGCTTTATCCCCCTGCCCAGCAGATATGGAGAGCTTACTGCCCACCTCCTGAGGTCACTCCTTCCCCCATAGGGCACCTCTGGCTGCTCCTGGAACCTGAAGTAGGCCCACAATGCCTCAGCCCTCATTCCTGTGTCCCCAAAGCCACCTTCCTGAGATGTGGAAGAAGCCATTCCAGAGGCAGTGGTGGCCTTTTGTTCGTTTATGCAAAGGCCTTGTCACCCATGGTGTGGTGGGGTCTGTGCTTACCGTGACAATGCAGGGAACTATGCCAGGCTGTTGCCAAGGACATGGTGCTGCTCTCACCATTGTCCTTGGAGCCACAGGTGGCAGCTTCTGACCGAGGAGGAGAAGCACAGTGAGATGTTTCTCTGTGAGGCCTCCCCCACTCTCCCAATGGGCTCCTGTTGCCAAGACCCAGATGTGGACATCCTGGCTCCCAGCCAGAGGGAGTCACCCAGGGTTTTTCAGGCCAACCCTTCGTGAAATCCGTGTTCCACCAATTACCAGCCTTACCCTGGAGTGAAGTGATCTGTTTCACACTCCGCAGCCTCAGTCTTCCTGGGCAGGGAAGGTGAAATCCCACAGAGCAGGTCATGAAGCACCTGCTCCAAACACACACCACCTGTGTCCCCACATCCACCTGCAGCCTCTTTTTGAGGCTCCAGTGTGTCCTGGACCAAGCTCTGAAGTGCCCCATCTCATTTCCACACTCTGTGTTGCCTTCCTACTTTCCTCCATCAACATTTTTCAATAGTACCTGGTGAGGCCATTCAAAGGCAGGGGCCTGGTGCCGGGGTGAAAAGGACTGGCCTGTCCTTGAGGAAGATGAGATCCAGTGGGAGAAAGGAGGTGAACCTGAGCAGGGGAATGAGATATTGGGACAGGTGGCAAGTCAGGGGGTTGAGTCAGCCGGGCCTGCTCTGCCCAGAATCCAGGGATCCCTCCTGCCTACCTGGTCCACTATGAGTAGGGGCAGGTGTGTGTTGAACTTGCCCAGAAAGGCTGGGCCTGTATTTTGGATGGGCAGGGAAAAGGAAGGTGAGAGAAAGAGAAGTCCACCTAGGAAGGGAGACAGACTGTACCAAATCAAGGAGGAAGAAAGGACCAGCATGTCCTTAGGGACTAGACCCTTCTCCACTTGGAGCAGATGATGGAGGGGTCAGCCAGGGTCGATCATGAGAGCCCTCAAATGCCGGGCCAAGGAGCTTGACATTTATCCTGAAAGCACTAGGAAACAAGCGAGCGTTTTGAGGAGGAGTCATATGACCAGCTGGATGTCTTAGAAAGTCAGTGCTTTTGATGCTGGGTGAAGGTGGAATAAAGGAGTTGAGTTGGAATAAGGGGCTGGAGAATGACAGGGAAGTGGGGGAAGTAAGCTGGGGCTCGGGGCAAGGAGGGGTAGATGGAAGAGAGGGAGATTTGACGGAGGAAGTGAAGGAGAGAGAGGGAAGAGGCAAAGAGACTTCGACGTTTCCAGACCAGGGATTAGACGTTTACTGATGCCTTTGATAGAGACAAAAGATGTCAATATTGGACATTGAGTATTGTGAGTGTTAGGGCCCTAATGAGATGTTCCCAGATACGTTCAGTGGGTAGCCACGCTGGTGGTATAATGGTGAGCATAGCTGCTTTCCAGGAGGTAGCCTGTACTGGACATCTGGAGCTCCAGAGAGAAGGCTGGCACTCAGGGGTTGGTGTATTGGGGTGGACTCCATGCTTCGTGGGGGTGGGGTGGAGAATGAGGGGAAACAGGGTCCAGTGCTCCAGTGAGGGGGTGAAAAATAGGAAAAACCAGTTAGTGACACAAAGAAGAGGCCGGCTGGAAGGTGGGAGGGAAACAGCCACAAGGGAGGGGCCAGGGAGGGCACAGAAGAAGCGGCCTTCTTAGGCAATGAGGAGGTAGCTGGAGCCTTTGGAGCCTGCAGTCCTCCCGAGGCGGTGGGCGCGGGGCGGAGGCCGAATCCCAGAGGTTGTATCCTCCCATCGCCTTGGGCCGCCACCCGCCTCTCAGGAGCGTCCTGCTTCCCCTCACCTTTCTCCAGCCCCGTAACAAGCCCCCCAAAATGGTGTATGCTGGCCCCCTACGGGCCAGAGCCTGTGAACGCGGGATGCGCCGATCAGCACCATGGAGAAAGGCGGGGGCGGGGCCTGCTATGGGGCGGGGCCTGCTATGGGGCGGGGCTTCTCCGTAATTGAGCTGGGTCATTGGTTCCTGCCCTGGCTGGTCTAGAAGGCCGGTTCTAGGTGGAGGAGAGAAGTGCAGGCCCGACAGTCTCAGGGCTTCTTTTTCCTCACTTCCCCGCTCCCAACACCCTTGCAGCAACCCCTACCCCAACATTTGCTGCTGTTACTGCCTTGGCCCCATTAATTCAACCTCTTTAGGAGAGGGAAGCGGGGGCAACTGTGTACTGGGAACTTGATGGACACTCTCCAAACCTCATAACTCTTTGAATTGCTCATCATTCAGATGAGAAAACTAAAGTGAAATTCAGAGAGGTGAACTTGCCCAGGGCACATGGCAGTGCTGGGGTTTGAACTCCCGCCTGCCTGGCTCTAAGTCTTGGAGAGCCCATGGTCCTAGATCTTGCACCTCATTCCTACAGACTCCTTACTTCTGGGACAGCTGTGGAGGCTGGTGTGGCAGTGGGATGGGGAGGAGACCCTCCCTCCCACCTAACCTGCGCGAGCATAATCCCAGGAGATTTTTGAGGATGAGGACTCCACCATCGTTTCCAGAGCAAGAGAACAGAAAGAAGGCTGAGGGCCAAGTGAGGCCTCAGTGCACCTGCGCCCCTCTGGGAGGCACCCTCCTTTGAACTCCTCTGACTCAGCTTCTTACCACCAGGATCCTCAGGGCGTGAAGGAGAGCTGTGAGAGGCCAGGACTGGACATAGTCCAGGGCCTTGGCTTTCTGAGCCCATAGAATGCCTTCCTGGCTGGCAAGTGTGGAGGAGCAAGGCCCTAGGGATGGGCCTGGCTGAGACACAGTTTGCCCACAGCTTTCAGAGATCTAAAATTCCACCTTCTGAGGCCACAATGTGAAGCAAAAACTCCCCTGCATATTCTTTCCTAACACTTCCTAAGCCACACACAACTTCTCTCTGTAGCACTCAGCCTGGGCAGGCCTCTGGCACAAGCTCAGTCATTCCTGTCCACCCCCCACTACTGTGCACCCTCATGCCCCTCAGCAGGGTCAGGTTTCCACTTAGCCTCATGGATTTTTCTGCCTGGAGCTTGGTATGTGCAGCAGGAGTTACTCCCCCCACAGCTCAGAGAGGAAGGGTTATTGGTGAGGGTTATATATATATAGCTACTCTATCTTGGAATACACCTCCTTTTTCTGGGGCCCTCTCCTTGCCTTAAAAAACTCAGCTGAGAGACTTCCCTGGTGGCCCAGTGGCTAAGACTCTGTGCTCCCAATGCAGGGGGCCTGTGTTCGATCCCCAGTCAGGGAACTAGATCCCACATGCCACAGCTAAGATCAAAGATTGAAACTAAGACCTGGTGCAGCCAAATAAATATTTTTAAAAATTCAGCTGATGCCCCCTCCTCTGAAAATGCTTGCCAACTGCTGGGCTCCCTCTAGGCAACACAGACCCTCCCCTCTGTCATATGGCCAAGTACCCCCTTCCCCTAGCCTCTCCAAGGCAAAGCACAATCTGAATCATATCTGATGAGATTGGCCAGTGGCAGGGGTTTGTGAATGGAAATTAATGGTGGAAGCAGGACTTGAACCTCCATCTCCTGCCTCCAGTTGTAGAGCTTTCTTTCCAGTTATTCACCTGACCCTCATCCCCAGATCCCATCCTGGCCAACAAGAACTGCTCATGCCTCAAAACCCCTCATCCTCACACTTGTCTCTCTGGGTTCCTCTGTCAGCTTCTCTCTCTGTGTCTCCATTTCCATCTCTGCTTTTTTCCCCCAGTCTATGTTCCTCTGTGTGTTTTTCCCTATGCCTCTCTGATCTCTTTGTATTTCCATCTTGATCTCTATGAGGCTCTGATCGCTCTCTCCTCTCCTTCGTGTGTTTCTCTGCGCCTCCCTGTCTCTCTCAGTCTCTCCTTCTGTGTGTGAGTCTTTCTTTTCCTCTCTCCCAGCCAGTCTCTCTACCCCTCCCTCTCCCTCTCCGTCTGGGTCTCTCGGTTCCTCCTCCCTCCTCCCTCCCCTTTCTGCATTATCAGACCTGCTCCAACCTCCTGCCAGAGCCAGCCTAGCGGCAGAGGCAGTGACAGCGGGAGAAGCGGGAACTGCCAGGGCATCAGGGCTGGATTGGGGTGTTGAGTCCAGGCTGAGTCGGGGACAGGCCACTGTTCTTGGTCCCCGTGCCTGCTGGGCCAGGCGCCCTGCCTGGAACCCTGGCACGGTGGACAGGGTGAGGTGCCACTTTAGTCTGGCTGGGGAGGCAGACGATGAGGAGCGATGGGGCAGGCATGCGGCCACTCCATCCTCTGCAGGAGCCAGCAGTACCCGGCTGCGCGACCGGCTGAGCCGTGAGTACTATTGAGGGTCTGGGGTCTGGGTGAGCGGCTCAGGAGGTGCTGTGGACTGGGTCCTGGGAGTCCCTCCAAGGAGCTGGGGTTGGTGTAGAGCTGAGCCACGTGGGAACATCGATCCTGCTCCAGGGTGCCCGGTTGCTGGACCATAGC
>SJYX01023009.1:0-23336 GCA_006410675.1 Oreotragus oreotragus | reverse complement strand
GGTCTGGGGGGTGGGGGAGGTCTGTGGGGAGTGTGTGTGTCGGGGTTGGGGGCGGGTGTTGAGGGTATTTCCAAGGAGCTCCGGAGTCTGATAGACTGATTCAGGACCCTGGAGAGGGATGATGTCCCAGACCAGGCTGTGTGTGTGTGTGTGTGTGTGTGTAGAGAGAGAGAACATGAATTATGAATAAGAGTAGCCCTGGAGCAGGAGAAGTTCTGTGGGAACTGCCCTCCATGGAATGGGGATTGGGATTCAGAGTCACCGATGTAGGCAAGTTTGTCCCCAAAGCCCCTATCCCAGAGAGAACCATGGGGCTGGTTGGAATGAGGCTCCTGTGCACCAGCCTCGTGAGCACCCACGTGCAGGGAGACGCATATGCAGGTGAGCAGAAGGGGCTCCGTGGAGGTGCCCCTCCATCATCTGAGGGCTGCTGAGGTAGCAGGCAAGTGACATGTGTCTCCAAGTCAGTGATAGTGCAGGTCCAAGCCAGGCTATGTGAGGGTGTGTGTGTGTGTGTTTGTGTATAAATGTTGGGGTGTAAGGGAACATGTGGAGTATCAAAGGGCATGTAGGGATCCTTGGTGGTTGGGTATGCAGCAGGGTGTGTGAGCATCCCAGTGACTCTTGACAGTTTAGGTAAGAGTATGTGTGTTGATGTGTGTGTGTGTGTGTGTGTGTGCTTGAATTTGTCTATTGGCATGCATGTTAATATGTGTGCTGTGTCTGCAAAATAGAATGACTCGATATTGAGCATGTCATTTGATTCTATGTGTATTCATGTGTGTGTGTATACTGATTGGTGTCTGAATATTAGTGCTACTGTGTGTGTGTATGTGTGTGTTATGTAGGTGTCTATGTTAGCGTAAGTGTTCTTGTGTGGGTGTGTGATCATGGGCCCTAGTGTGCGTGTGTGGCTGGTGTGTGTGTGTGTCCGTATGTGTGTGTTCATCTGAGTGTGTGTGGGTGGCTGTTTCCTTCCCTGGTGGTCAGGGACACAGCTGGGACACTGTGGCCCACCAAGGCTGGGCGGGGGTGGCTGAATGTGTGACCACCTCCATGAGCTCAGGACAATTCATTCTACACCCTGCGGGGAGATGGAGAAAACAAATAGGCAATAATGGCTCTGCTCTCTGGGGCCTCTTAAGCTTCCTAACATAAAATAGCTTGAACATAATTAAGCAGTAAAGACCAAGAGCCAGCTAACAGGTGGGGGTGGTGGGCACAGTATAAGCAAAGGCCCTGGGTTGGGATTGGGCATGCTCCTGCAGCCATGAGGAGGCTGGAGGGGTGGGCAGGGACCATATCCTACGGGACTTTGACCTCCAGGCCTCTTGGGCTTTGTCCTAAGGCCCCTGGGGAGTCCAGGAAGGTTTTGTACATCACGGAGTATAATCGGTTTTGAGATTTAGAAAGTTGCCTCAGTGGAACTGTCAAGGTTGAACTGGAAGGGAAGGGTGGCGGCCCGGAGACCAGTGTGAAGGCTAAACCACTGTGGGTATCAAGGACGTCTGGGGCCTATTGGACCAAAAGGCAGATGAGACCAGGGGCTTTCTGAAGGGAGAGTTGTGGGGGCTTGGAAGAGAGGATGGGGACAAGGGAGCATGGAGGTGGCTCAGACTTGAGTTAGAGTTGGGGGTGCAGTGGCAGGACCTCAGAGGGTATACATGTGGGAAAGGAAGAGCTCTTGGAAGGTTGAGACAAAGAAGGTAGTGGAGGGACCTGGTAGGGTTTATAGCCGGGCAGAGGGTTGGAGATCCTGGAGCCATCTCTTCCCAGACAGAGAAAGCAAGACTGCTGCTTTGACTCTCTCCTCTGGCTGCCAGGCTGGGGCTGAGCCTCGGGCCCCTTCCTCTCAGGCCGGCTCAGCACCTCTTGGTTCCCTGAGCTGGGTGGCTCTGTGAGGGTTAACTGCCTTTACACGCCTGCACCTCCCAGTCCCCCTGCCCTCCAAACACTCCTCCTGCTGCTCTCCCTGCTTCCTGCTCCAGCCTCTTGTCCCTGGGGATTACTGATGGCTTGGCTGGGATCTAGCCAAATGGGGGAGGCAGGACTCCTAGCAATACCCGCCTTCAGCCTTAATGGACTGGGAGTCTCACCCTCAGCCATGCTGCTGTTGGGTCCAGCCTGCACTCCTCAAGCTTCTGCTGCTTCGGCCTTTCCAGTCTACCCACGGGGCGTGCTTCCATTCCTGCATTCATGTCTTCATTCCTTTATTCAACAGAGGTCCCCCAGTGCCTGCTTGGTGCCCAGTGGGCTGGCCTCTGAAGACACAGCACACTGACCCAGACCTTGCTCTCAGGGAGTGCCCAGTCTGATGAAGGAGGCAGAAGTGGAAACTTAAAACCCTCCAGGGAATAGTGCTGGGCAGAGAGAAGTTGAGGGAATGGGGGACCCACACCAAGTCAGGGCGGCCGAGGAAGAGACATTTGAGCTGGATCTTGAGGGATGGATAAGAATTGCCCAGGCAGGGAAGGGCAGAGAAAAAAAGCCTATAAAAGTGGGTGGATGTGAGAAAGTGCAGTGTGTTCAATGGACAGAGTTTGGATTGGCAGAAGTGAGAAGGGAGATGAAAAGAGGAAGAGAGAGACAGAGGGGTCAGATTCCATTGGATCTCAAGTGCCAGGCGAAGGGGCTTATAGAGGCTTAGACTTTTCCTGTTAAAATTAGGGAGCTAGGGAAAGACTTCTAAATAGGAGACCTCCCCTAGGAAGCCCTCCTTGGTTCCCCCTTCCCTCTGACCCCATGACCCACCCTGAAGTCTTTCTCCCTGATGGTGCGGGATCAAGCACCATGGGACTTCCCGGTGGCCCAGGGGCTGGGACTCCACTCTCCTGGTGCAGGGAGCCTGGGTTCCATCCCTGGTTGGGGAACTAGATCCTGTATGCTGCGACCAAGACCTGGCACAGCCAAATAAGTACTAAATATGTTTCTTTAATGCAGCCCCAACTTAGCCTTCCCCTGTGATGTCCCCTGTGTGTGAGCTCCTTATCCAGCTAGCCAAGGCAGGAGCCACCTCCTTGTACTTCTCCACCTCACTCACAGCCCAGGATTTGGTACCCAACACAGTGCAGCTTCCCAGGGTTGGGGGGAGGACATAAAGAGCATCTGGGCAACTGTCTAGCATTCTCTTCACCCCTCTCTACAGCTTGCCCTCAGATCTGTCCAGCTCTGCTTACATACCCCCAGGGTCAGGATGCTCATTCCTTCCCTCTTGGGGCCCTTCCCTTGTGGGCTCAGCTACTCCAGGCTGCCTGGCCTTGCATCATTTCTTGGTCCAGGGTCACTCTCCTTTCTAAGCAGGGCCAGGCTGGGGCATGGTGGTTCAGTAGTGCTAGGAACACGCCTTGGGCAGAGAGAGGGGAGAGATTAGCAGCCTTTATTCCAACTATAGATGGTAAAACTGAGATGGAGCAGTCCCTGAGCCCTCTCCAAGAATAAAGATAAAGAAGCAGGCATGGCCAGTGTAGGGAGTGAGGGTAGACAATGAGGAGAACTTCCTACCAGCACAGAGCGGCTATAGAATCACCTGGCTTCACAAGAGCAGACTGTGGGCACGAAGGGGGACGTTTCCAGGACAGGAGGGGGAGTTGGAGGTAGAGGCACAACTTAGCCGTGCTCTTCCTGCAGTTGAGTGATGTCCTCAGGGAGAGGGGACTGGAGGGGCTCAGACATACAGAGGAGAGGGGTCAGGATTCATTCATTCCTTCCTTCGTTCAGCAGCCATTCAATGGATTGCTGCCCAACCAAACATGGCAGCCCTGCGGGGAGAGGGCCAGAGCCAGTGACCACTTGGAGGGAAGCCTGTGGTCTTTCCTACCTCTGCCAGTGTCAGACGAAGACATTTAGGAGGAGGGGCCTTGGGCTGGCCTTAAAAGGAAGAGTCACTTCTCCAGACGGAACTGAGAGAGAGCTCCAGGAAGAGGGAATACCACATGCAAAGACCTTGAGGTGAGCGCAAACATGGCTTTGTTTAGGTGAGGGCTCTGAAAGTGGCCTAAGAGTGAAGTTCAAGGGCGGGGCGGAGGACTGGCAGAGACGGAGCAGGAGAGAAGTGAGGGAATGGAAGTTAGAAGACAGGCAGCACTTTCTGCCACCAAAGGGCCCCCCAGCAGCTTTGACATGTAGGCCTGCTGCAACTTCTCGGTCTCTCCCAGTGCCCCCAGCAGGGCCTGCTGAGGATCTCCTCCTCATTTGAGAATGGGGTGTTCAGTGAACAGAGACTCTGGAAGTGAGGGAGGAGCAGCGGCTGAAGAATGTGGGCCCCTTCCAGAAAGTGGCATGCAAATGAATGCAAAGCACCATGCAAATAAACCAGCCCAGGCTTGGCAGCTTTGGCTGGGAGGATGAGACGTCACCCCCTTCCATGCTGGCCTCCCACCCCTTCTGCCCCAGCCCCCGGGACAGCCAGAGTAGCCTGGTCTGATCCTCTGAACACTCCAGCGTGCCTGAACCACAGGACTGCGGCCTCTAGGGTGGGGGCCGTGGGCTCCCTGTCAGCACCCCCATCCTCTCAGGGAAGTGGATATATTTAGTAACAGGGATGTTTTCAACACATTTATCTCCCATTGTTCAGCTGCCCATTCCCTGGGAAAGGCCAGGTCCCAGGGGATGTGACCCACTTCTTTAAGTCCCTGAAGTCACCCTTCTCACTGCCTACCCTGAAAAACAGGCAGCAGTGGGGGCTTGGTGCAGCAGGAGGGATTTAAGTTAGACAACCGGGAGGACTTCCCAACAGTATGGTTGCTGAGATATGAAAACCCTGGGGCTTCCAGGCTCTCACTCTTTGGATGGCTATCTTGGGTTCAGAGGGGGCTTTTAAAACAGGATTGAGAAGGTGGCAGACAGACATAGTTTCCAGTTTCAGTAACTTTATTCTGTGTCGTCCTGGGTGACTTAGCTTCTTTCTCTGAACCCCATGTGAATAACGGAGGGGGAATAACAGTACTTTCCTGGCAGGGTGACTGAAGAATCTGGAAGTGGAGCGCTTAGCACCAGGCAAGCGGCAGGTGCTCATAAAGGTTAGCCGCTGCCCTTATGAAACACCCACCCTCACCTACACTTTTAGAAAGATTCAGTAAGGGGCTGGAGCGGGAGAGACCAGAGCTAGAGAGCCCAGAAGCTGTCATCCTGTGGGTGAGACAAGAAGTCTGAAATGGAGCCGAGGTGGTGGGAATGGTGAGAAGTCTGGATGCTCTGTGGGAGGAGCTGAGGGGCCTTAGAGACATGTAACCACCTCCCCAAGCTGCTTGGTCTGGGCTGAGATTAATCCCCAGGGGAAACAATGGCGGAAAGGGCTTGATGAGGGCTCAAGTCTGTGGCCACACCCATGACAGTCTGTGAGTCATTCTGGGAGTTGTAGTCTCGAGTGAACTTGCAGTGAGTACGTTTTGTACTGCAACCTTGGATCCAAATCCGTGCCCTGCTGCTGCGGCTGGCTGGGGCAGGCCCTGGTGATGCTGGAACATTCAAGGCCCCAAAGGTGAAGCAGCCTGCATCCCTTCCCTCAGGGATCACTCAGCCTGCTGAGTATTGGCAGGTGCAGGGGCAGGGATAAAAGGATTAAGCCATAATTATGACTCTTCACACGTTCACAGAGAAATTTACAGCTTCCAGAGCACTGTTTTCACATCTATGATCTCATTTAATCCTCACCACAAACCCAAGAGACTGCTGTCTTCTAGATGAAGAGACGGAGGATCTGAGAGGGGAAATAACTGGCCCAGAGGTGTCCAGCTAATCCCTAGAGCACAGCTCTGTCCTTGTTGTTCAATTGCTAAGTCGTGTACAGCTGTTTGTTTGTGACCCCATGGACTGACTGCAGCACATCAGGCTTCTCTGTCCCCCACTATGTCCTGGAGTTTGCTCAAGTTCATGTCCATTGAGTTGGTGATGCACAGGTCTGTCTGCCCCTAAAGCTCCTGCCCTTTCCATGAATTATTGTCCCAGATGGCAAAGGCCAGGCTTTGAAGGACAGACAAGATATGGACAATTAGACATCTCAGCAGAGGAACAGCTGAGCAAGGCCTGGCTCAAAGGTGAGAAGGCCAGGATTGGACTCCTTGGGATATGACACTAAGAGATGGACTGGTCAACCCCAGAGGCCTAGCTCCAGACTGAGTTTGGATTTCTTGCTGTGGCTCACCAGGATTTACCCAAGGGTTCTGAGCAGCGGCAGGAACTGATTAGAGCTGGTCTTGGGAGGCTTGGACTGATTGGATGGAGGTGGAGAAGCCCAGGATGGCCTGAGGCTTCTGAACTCCACTCCTGGTGCTCCTAGAATTTTGCTCCTCTTCCTCTGGTACCCTTCTTCGCAACCTCTCCTTCCTCCCCCGCCACACCCACAGCGCCCCCCCCCCCCTCCAGCTTCCTCCTCTTCCTCTCCCTTCTAACAGCCTGGGGAGTGATGACCAGGTAATCTTAGAGCTGTGCTGTAATGCCACACATCTCCAGCAGGGGTGCTATCACATAAGTCCGTTCTAGTCTGGGTCTTCAAGTTTGATGGCTAAGGAGTAGAGGTGAAGGGTAGGGAGAGGAGAACCCATTGTTCTCCACTTGCTTTGTGCTGGAAGGTGAGAGGGCCCCGCTGAAATAGCCTAGGGAGATAGGGAGGCTGAAGAGAGGCTGGACCCCACGCAACAGGGACAGACACACTGGAAGGGTTGAGCCTGGAGGCAAGAAATTTGTTCCTCACAGTTCTAGGGTAGGTTTAGATTTGGAAATGGATTTAGATTGAAATTATAGATAGTGTCTGGATTTCTACTGGATGGCGATTTCCCTGATACTGAGGTGAGGGTGAGGTTGGTTGATTTCTTTGTGTTTCTGTGCGTGTTAATGTGACCTTCCAGTTATATGTGTGTATATATGGCTCTGAGAAGGTGAGAGCACTTAGATCAGTGTTTGCATAGAAGTCTGGGCATATTTATATGTGTGAACATGTAACTGTCCATTCTTACGCCCGATTTATTGTTAGATGGTTATATGCGTGCTGGTGTGGCTTGTGTGTATGTGTACCTGTGTATAGAGTGTCATGCACATTGTTCTGGTAAAACTGTGTGTCGATGTCTGTGTCTGTGTATGTGGGTGTCCATGACCGAGCAGGAGAGCACGGATGAGTAGATATGTGTGAAGGCGCAAATACCTGCTCTGCTGACAGCTAGGCCACACCCAAAGTAGAGCTGCTGCTGCTGCTGCTGCTAAGTCGCTTCCGTTGTGTCCGACTCTGTGCGACAACACTTTGTCTCCTGGGTACCACCTGTCTAAAGAAAGAGAAAAGATGTGTGTAGACTTAGGCTGAGTGGGCTGTCATGTGTGGGACTGGGCTTCCCTTTGGGGACTCTGGCCTGCTCCTAGTCAGTGAAAGCCCTAGAAGGAGCAGATTGTCTCTATATTCAGACTCAGGTAGGGCCAGCCAGGATACTGAGCCATCATATTGAAATGCTGGACATAGCTGAGAGGTGTCTATCTTCCATTCTCCTGGGAACTNCCCCCCCCCTCCAGCTTCCTCCTCTTCCTCTCCCTTCTAACAGCCTGGGGAGTGATGACCAGGTAATCTTAGAGCTGTGCTGTAATGCCACACATCTCCAGCAGGGGTGCTATCACATAAGTCCGTTCTAGTCTGGGTCTTCAAGTTTGATGGCTAAGGAGTAGAGGTGAAGGGTAGGGAGAGGAGAACCCATTGTTCTCCACTTGCTTTGTGCTGGAAGGTGAGAGGGCCCCGCTGAAATAGCCTAGGGAGATAGGGAGGCTGAAGAGAGGCTGGACCCCACGCAACAGGGACAGACACACTGGAAGGGTTGAGCCTGGAGGCAAGAAATTTGTTCCTCACAGTTCTAGGGTAGGTTTAGATTTGGAAATGGATTTAGATTGAAATTATAGATAGTGTCTGGATTTCTACTGGATGGCGATTTCCCTGATACTGAGGTGAGGGTGAGGTTGGTTGATTTCTTTGTGTTTCTGTGCGTGTTAATGTGACCTTCCAGTTATATGTGTGTATATATGGCTCTGAGAAGGTGAGAGCACTTAGATCAGTGTTTGCATAGAAGTCTGGGCATATTTATATGTGTGAACATGTAACTGTCCATTCTTACGCCCGATTTATTGTTAGATGGTTATATGCGTGCTGGTGTGGCTTGTGTGTATGTGTACCTGTGTATAGAGTGTCATGCACATTGTTCTGGTAAAACTGTGTGTCGATGTCTGTGTCTGTGTATGTGGGTGTCCATGACCGAGCAGGAGAGCACGGATGAGTAGATATGTGTGAAGGCGCAAATACCTGCTCTGCTGACAGCTAGGCCACACCCAAAGTAGAGCTGCTGCTGCTGCTGCTGCTAAGTCGCTTCCGTTGTGTCCGACTCTGTGCGACAACACTTTGTCTCCTGGGTACCACCTGTCTAAAGAAAGAGAAAAGATGTGTGTAGACTTAGGCTGAGTGGGCTGTCATGTGTGGGACTGGGCTTCCCTTTGGGGACTCTGGCCTGCTCCTAGTCAGTGAAAGCCCTAGAAGGAGCAGATTGTCTCTATATTCAGACTCAGGTAGGGCCAGCCAGGATACTGAGCCATCATATTGAAATGCTGGACATAGCTGAGAGGTGTCTATCTTCCATTCTCCTGGGAACTTTTCATGGGCACACCTACCTGTGTCCTATTAGAAAGTTTCAGGGACTCAGCCCAATCTTCTCATTAGATAAATGCAAATATTGAAGCCCAGAGAGAGGCTAGTGATTAACCCAAGATTACACTGCAGGATCCAGGGAAGGGTGGCAGGGCTTGGAGCAGAGAGAGGGGTTATATCTGGCCTGGGAGACCTCCCTCCCTCTAGCCTGGAGCAGGAGGAGAGCTCGGGGTAGAGAGTCAAGTCTGTGGCAGGAGGCTACCCCTGTGCCTGGGCATTTCCACTCCTCCCAGGCCTCGGATGCTGCCTCTGAAGTTTCTACCAGAGCTTCTGCCTGCTGTGAGAGTCCTCCTGGGAACCTATGAAGTCTGTTTCTCCGCAGAGCATAGAGGCTCAATGGAGGAGAGGCCAACAGTGGGGCAGGATCAGGGAAGGGCCTCCTCTAAGAAGCCTCAGTGTCCTCATCTTTGCATCAGACACCTTTTTAGGTTTCAAGTGTTGTAACATTCCGGGATTTCCCTAAAATCTCTCCATGGGCTCTTAGTACTGAGACAGTGCTGGGCTCTAGGGGAGTCCTGGAGGCCCAGCTTGACTCAATGTAGGGGGTCAGGGCAGCCCCATAGGGGGAGGGTCTGCCCTGGGGAAGGAAGAATGAGCTTCCTGTCCATGGGGCGGGCAGGTATGAGCAGGGGCTGGCAGCCTGGTTAGGGAGGCAGCCAGTGAGACTCCTGTCCCAGCAGGGAAGTTGGTGGCAAAGTCCCTGAAGCTCGTTCAGTCTGTAGCTGCCATGGAGGGCCAGAGGAGGACATGCCTTTGCCCCTGCCATCAGGCAAGGGGAGGTTTTCAAACTCCAGAGTGCTCCCACTGGCGGTCTGGGCAGCCGGAAGGTATGAGATGAGGCCATCCAGCTTGAGGCAGGGAGCTCCCCTTGCTTGGGGGAATGCTAGAGAAATCTGTCTTCCTGGAGATTTGGGATTGGAGGCAGGAGAACTGGCCGTGAGGATGCTCTGGTGGAGATGGGAGTGCAATGGCTAGGGCTGGGACACTCTGCAAAGGTTTTGCTGGTTCAGCGCTGGTGGGGAGGGAGCAGACAGCAGGCGGGCAGACAGGAGGCAGCTTCCTTTGTGCTGAGTCGTGGGGAGTCTAGGGTGGGAGGCTGCTGGCTGGGGGCTCAGACTTTGAGTGAGGCACTGTGGAGGCTTCCTAGGGCTGGGAGCTGGGCAAGAATTAGGGTAGGAGAGGAGAGGAGCAGGCAGTCCAGTATTGCATCCTTCCAAAGCCAGAGAGGATGCAGAGCTATCTTAAAACTTCAAGTGAGATGGGGCTTGGGGGCTAGATGGAGAGAACTAATGTTTACAGAGTGCCCTTTGTATTCTGGTAGGGGGGATGGTTCCAGGATCCTCTGTGGACACCAAACTTCAAGAAAGCTCAAGTCCCTTATCATTTCAGTTGCTCAGTTGTGTCCGACTCTTTGCAATCCCATGGACTGCAGCATGCCAGGTTTCCCTGTCCATCACCAATTCCCAGAGATTGCTCAAGCTCATGTCCGTCAAGTCAATGATACAAGTCCTTTATAGAAAATGTCATAGTATTTGCATATAACCTCCCATGTATTTACTTTAAATCATCTCTAGATTACTTACAGTACCTAATATAATGTAAATGCTCTGTAAGTAGTTGTAAATACAATGTGAATTCTACGTAAATGGTTGCAGCCAGTGGCAAATTCAAGTTTTGCCTTGTGGAACTTTCTGGATTTTGTTTTTATTGTTTTCAAATATTTCCCATCCGTGGTTGGTTGAATACATGGATGCAGAACCTGCAGATACGGAGGACCAACTGTAGGTTTAAATCACCTCTAATCACCTCAACTATCCTTCAAGGAGCTAGCGCTGTTTTGTGGAGGGGAAACAGATGACACACTCAGGTGGCTTAATTGAAGGCAGTTTGATGAAGCAATGATTACAGAGGTGGGGTAGGATTAAGAGAACCAACAGGGCATGTGGAGGCACCTAAGACTAGCATCTGAGAGACCCGAGGAGCAAGGAGAGTGCTCCAGACCCTAGCTGGGGTTCTGGATGAGGGCTGCCCTACAGAGGCCATCAGAGGAGGTGGGGCGGGTGAGGGTGTCAGTACCCTGCGTCCTCTTACTTCTCATCACCCCTTCCCACCCTCACTGGCAGAACCAGATTGGAGGCCAGAGAATAAGGGAGCCTGTTGAAGCAGCACTGGACATCAGCCCTGGGGCCCAGAAAAGGGTAGGAAATGATGGAGAGTTGGAGGGACACATGGATGATGGGAAACGGAAACCCAGACAAATGGATGATGGGAAACTGAAACCCAGAGAGGGTGCCCACTTGCCCAAGGTCACACAGCCAGTAGGTCTCAGAGCTGGAGCCAGAAGCCAGGCCCTGCCTCTGAACACCCACTTTGTCATGTCCAGTGGGGCATGGTGAGTGACCTAGTAATCTGCTCTTGGGCTCGAACTGCTTCTCTGTCTGAGCAGCATTGGGGCTGCTGAAGAGTGTCATCTAGGCTATGGTGAACTTTGGGTTTAGGAAGTCCTAAGTGAAGGGAGAACTAAAGAGCCTCTTGATGAAAGTGGAAGAGGAGAGTGAAAAAATTGGCTTAAAGGTCAACATTCAGAAGACTAAGATCATGGCATTTGGTTCCATCACTTCATGGGAAATAGATGGGGAAACAGTGGAAACAGTGGCTGACTTTATTTTTCTGGGCTCCAAAATCACTGCAAATGGTGATTGCAGCCATGAAATTAAAAGACGCTTACTCCTTGGAAGGAAAGTTATGGCCAACCTAGATAGCATATTCAAAAGCAGAGACATTACTTTGCCAACAAAGGTCCATCTAGTCAAGGCTATGATTTTTCCAGTGGTCATGTATGGATGTGAGAGTTGGACTGTGAAGAAAGCTGAGCACTGAAGAATTGATGCTTTTGAACTGTGGTGTTGGAGAAGACTCTTGAGAGTCCCTTGGACCGCAAGGAGATCCAACCAGTCCATCCTAAAGGAGATCAGTCCTGGGTGTTCATCGGAGGGACTGATGTTGAAGCTGAAACTCCAGTACTTTGGGCACTTGATGCAAAGAGCTGACTCACTGGAAAAGACCCTGATGCTGGGAAAGATTGAGGGCAGGAGGAGAAGGGGATGACAGAGGATGAGATGGTTGAGTGGCATCACTGACTTGATGGACATGGGTTTGAGTGAACTCTGGGAGTTGGTGATGGACAGGGAGGCCTGGCATGCTGCGATTCATGGGGTCGCAAAGGGTTGGACACGACTGAGCGGCTGAACTGAACTGAACTGAAGGGAGAGTTGGAGGAGCCAGTGAGGTGGCTGGTGTGGAGACCCAAGCGAGGGACAAGAAGGGCGCATCAGGGGTGGCTGGACATGTGAGTGGCATGGACGGGTCAGGGGAGGAGTGACAGCACCTGCCCCCACCTCACCTGCCTGAGCTAGGGCCCTAGTTCCCATTGTCTGCCCCCCTACACAGGGAAGTGTGACAACTCGAGATCCCCCTCCAGGAACACTCCTCCCTGATTCATTCCACCTGGGGCTTCCACACTTCACAGCACCCATCCATGGCACCCATAAGCCACCCCCTCAGACTATGGCCCCCCAGGAACAAAGTTATGTCACTGCTGCCTCTTCTCTTAATAACATTATGACCTGTCCACTGCCAAATCGGATTAAAGTCCTCCCATTTGAGACCTTTCTGCTGGAGTTTGATCTCAGTCCTTCTTGCTGCTCAGAGGCCAGTCCTTGGGCCTCCCTGGGAGATGAGTCAGTGAGATGGCCCCTCCTGGTGCTGAGGTGGTGAGGGGCCTTGACCTAGCCAGCTCATCTGAGTGCCCTATGCCAATGGGGACCCACTCTCAGCCTCTGCTGGGCCTCAGGCCGCTGACTCATTATCAGTGATAATTAGCGTCTCCAGGGCAGCCTTCCACCCCACTAAGTGCTTGACAGTCATTAGGTGCTATTGTGAGCAGCTGCATTGCCACCCCCAGCCCCAGGCTGCTCCTCCAGTACCAAGTGCCCTGGCCACAGACACACCGCTCCAGGCCCGGGAGAAACAAATGCAAGCAAAGAGAAAATTAACACAAGAAGAAGCAGACCACGGCCTACAGGCATGGAGAGCCCCACACAGAAACATCAAAATACACCAGGAAACAGTTCTGCCTGAATGCAAACGAAACGGAATGAACTGCATTACCCTTGCATACAACCCAGGTGTACAGAGGCAGACACGCAACACAGATGTGGGTTCAGCACACACACACAGAAACACTTGCAACCCGCATAAACACAGAATACCCATCAGGTGGCCAGGTCAAGCTCCCTTGGGCTCCCCCCCATCCAGCATCTCTCACTCTGGGCTGTTGCATACGCTGTTCCTTTTGCCTGAAACACCTTTCCTCAATACCCCTCCCTTCCTGGCTAACTCCTATCATTCTCCAGGTCTTGGTGGCCCTTCCATACTCCCCAGCTCCCCTCTGCCACATAGCATCACTGATGGTTTTCCAACCAGTCTTTACAAGTTTGGGGATGAAGGCTTTTTGCCTGTGCCAGGTGAGGTGATGACTAAATTCTGAGTGGGCGATTAGGGCCGAGAACTTTGGGAAGAGTGAGTCAGGAATAGCTGTGAGGAGCCCTGGCTACTCAGGGCCTGAACAGGCATTTAACATACCAGCCAGCATAGGCAGATGTCCTCTGCCTCATTTTTCAGATTCTGATTCCTTTTGTCTTTCTTCCAGGCTTGTTGCCTGACCCAGTTCCCTCCTTCCCAAAGCCGGCTCAGCCTCTTGCCACCTCTCTGAGCTCACTCACAGGCTCATTTGCCATCTTCACTTGAGCGTGCTCCACCTCCACTTCTAAGCCTAGTGAAAACCTCATTAATGAGGGCCTTGGGTCAGAGGCACATCCTCCATGTATGGCTTCCTAACCCCCGCCACTTAGTGTGGGAAAGGGAGGTGGCGGAGACGAGTGATTATGAGCCCAAGCCTTGGGCACTGCCTCCTGCTTCAGCTCGCAACTCTTCCAGTTCTTAGCTGCAGGACCTGTGCTGAGTTCTGCCACCTTTGTTCCCTCTTCTGTATAAAGGGGACAATAATAGAGCCCACCTCGTTAGGGCTGCTGTGAGGATGAACTGAGACAAAGCGTGTGATGCACCTGTGCTCAGTTCCGCTCCCTCCCCGGGCCCGCGTGAGAGCAGGGGAGCTAATGAGATCAAGCCACGTGCACCCAGGAGGTGCCTAGTGATAAGAACTGAGTGAAACCGGCATCTGTGGTGTGAGCACCTACTGTGCGCCTCCCGTGGCTGGCTTTCGGCACCTCCCTGCCTCAGTTTCCACATGGCTGCCAATTCTGCATGGTTCTTATACTATGGCCGGGAAGGTAGGGGTGTGACTTCCTTAAAAAATTCTTCACATCCATTTTATTGAGGTATAATTTACATACAGTAAAATCACCCAATTTAAACTGCATGATTTGATGAGTTTTGGTGAATCTATACAGTCATATAACCATCATTATTTCAATCACGAAAAGATTGTTTTTATCATCTCCTGAGACTTTCCCTGTGCCCTTTGCAGTCAGTACCCCTTGAGAGTGACGTCTTCCAGGGCTGTGAGAGGTGCTGGGTTCTCCTTGAGCTGATAACCTGGGCACAGAGCGAGGACTGCTTGTGCATGCCGGGAGACACTGAGGAATGGCTCGGGCTCGCTCAGCCTTGGTTCCTGTGGACTGGTGAGGAGCCAAAGGCCCGGGGAGGGAAGGGATGCTCAGGCCACAGTGTCCTGATGCTTGGCCCTGGGTCTAAGGGCTGGGTCAGCTGGGAGTGGTGGCCTCAGAAATCCACAGTGCGGATGACAGAGATTAGGGAGTTGGTGTTCCCCAAAACCCTCCCCTCCTGGAATCAGATGTGCCCCGTGGCCCAGGTGGAAATGGCCACATATTGTTCAAGCAGGGGGTTCTGCAACATGATTCCACTTCTTATCTCCCCCACCAGGGGCCATAAACCCCTCTGGGGACCAGAGATTCCCCTAAAAGAAGGGGGCTCTTTTGTTCCCCACTCTCAGAACCAAATATTAAAGCAATTATGTAACTAGCAATAAATTACTTAAAGTAGTGACTCACTCAGCTTAATTAGAGCACGAGCAGGGAGAGATTAAGGTATTTTTAGCGCACACACCTCACTCCCTCCTGTGGAGGGAGGCCTCTGAGCAAGGTGGGGGTGGAGAAAAGACTGGGAGCTTATAGGAGGACCCCAGGTGTCTGCAAGGAGATGAGAGCTGATCCTCTGCCCACTAAGGTCCCAACAAAGAGAGGGCAAGTCAGAGCTGCAGCAGAAGGGATTCAGATGAGACTCAAGGAACACTTCCCAGCAGTGCTCCTTGAAGAGCTGGGACAGGTAAACTATATTATGAGCCCTCTGAGGGCAGATACCATGTCTGTGAGCCCCTCTCCACGCAGGAACAGAATAAGAATGAGACTTGGGGTCAGACAGGGGTCCCCAGGTGGTAAAGAATCCACCTGCCAGTGCAGGAGACGCAAGAGATGCAGGTTCAGTCCTTGCATCAGGAAGATCCCCTGGAGTAAGAAATGGCAACCTACTCCAGTATTCTTGCCTGGAAAATCCCGTGGACAGAGGAACCTGGTGGGCTACAGGCCATGGGGTCACAGAGTTGGACACGACTGAGTGACTAATACACTTGGGGTCAGACAAGTCTTGGTTTGAATCCCACCTTTACTGGGTACTAGCTGTGTGGCCTTGGGCAGTTCCTTTATCACCCCCAAGCTTCTGTTTTCTTTACTGTAAAAATGGGCATAACAATATCTCCCTTTGTATATATTGTAAGGATCAAATGGATTACTGTGACATGTGAAGTGAACCCCAGTACTGACTTTACAGGACCCAAACCTCCAAAAGGGCAGGAATTAAGTCTGTTTTGTGTAATGTATCCCAAGCTCCATTCACAGGGCCACACATAGTAGGCATTCAATAAATGCTTATTGAGTGAATAGATGTTAGTTTCATTTCCATTCTCCAGATCCATATGGGCTCCTTGTTTGAGGTTTTGTGAATAAAGGAACTTGGTGAGTAGAGGGCAGGGGTGCCTCACAGGTGGCATTTGGCCTTTCACTCTCAGGTAGAGAGTAACAGGTGACTTACAACAGAAAAAAGGCAGACTTCTGGGGAGAGGCCTGGGAGGGTTCAGGACCACGGACAGCCGCAACCTGTGTCTTCTGTGTGACCAGGAGACTTGCTGGGATGAAAGGGTCCACCGTATGTGCCCTCCACAACCCCAGTGAGAGGAGGAGCCAGCAGTCCAGTCTGACTGGGAAGACCAGGACCTTCACCCACCATCACTGGGAGTTCAGAGGAGGGGGGAGGGGGCAGTGTGGGGCATCCTGAACAGCCAGGCATCTGCAAAATGTGGTAGCAATTCTGACTCTGTAGGTGTCCTGGGGGGATTAAATGAGTTACTTCTTAAGAAGGCCTGGCACATGACTACCTGGAGAGGGCACAACATGGGTTCACCTCCCTCCACCCCTTCTCAGCCCCTGTGGCATGAGGGATGTACCCCTGCTCTGTTGAGGGCCCGGACATCTGCTCATAGGCCCCAGGGTGGGAACTTCCTATTCCAGCCTCCACTGACCCCCACCTCTGAGGCTGGACTGGGATAGGCACACAGTAGGTGCAAAGGGCAGCCTGGGGAAAGATCTGCCCTCTTCTTTCTTACCAGAGCATTGGGAAGCTGAGAGAAGGTCACAGATGACCCTCCCCCAGGCCCAGAGCCCCAAGGCTCCTGCCCCCAGTGACCACTCTGATCAGTTCTGACTAGCTCTCCTCATACCTTTCAGGGATCTTCGGCTGAGTTCGGTGCTGATATAAAAACTGAGTCCTGGAAGGCCAGGGCTCAGGCGATGAATTAGTGATGACAGTATCTCAGCATCACTATGACGACCAAGCATGTCCTTAGCCTCCAGTCAGAATGCATTGGCAGAGGCCAGAGACCCCTTTGACTCTGGGCCTTGGGACTGGTGTGTGTGTGTGACAGAGGCCAAAGGGGAGAGAGGGTGGGGCAGGACCAGACACAGGGGCTCCATCTGCAGAGGACTAGAGTTCATTCAGATTGTTAGCTCCACAGGGACCTTGGAGACAGCTGTTTCTCTCTCCTTCCTTCCTCATCTCTTTCTTTTCATTCCTCCCTTCCTCGTTGCTTCCTTCCATATCCCTAAGCCGCTTCTCTGTCCAAGGTCCTGAGCTGCCCACCACCTTCACACACACCCCTCAGTTGGGGAATGAGGCCCAGCCTGACCCTCACCCGTGGGAGCTCAGAATGAGATGGGGACATAGACACTTCCTGGTCTAGGCTCCAGAGAAGGTGTGTTGGCTGCTGGTGGCTCTGTGGAGGGGGTGGTCCTGGCTTAGCCCTGACAGGGTCTGTGCAAATGGCTTTGCAGAGGGGGTGATACCTCTTACAGCCCTGTTGACTGAGGAGGGGATTTTTCCAATGGAGAGACAGAGGTCCAGGGAATTCCCTGGCAGTCCCTGGCAATGGTTAGGACTCAGTACTTTCACTGCCAGGACCCTTAGTTCCCATTCTGCAAGTCACACCACTCAGCAAAAAAAAAAGAGGAGAGAGAGACAGAGGTCCAGAAGTGAACTGGTTAAACCATGAGGTATAAGTCCATAGGTGAAACACAAAGAGGGATGAGGGATTGATGAAAGTCCAGAACAGCCTAAGTGTGAGGTCTGCTGTGGGGAGCACAGGAGGAATGGAGCCTGGGGAAGGATTGGGAAGGAGTGGATGCAGTGAAGAGTTTGCAGTTTGTCTCACAGGGGAAGAGAAGCCCCCGAAGAATGTTGTTGTTGTTGTTGCTTGTTCCCATCCCATTTTAGGGATGGGAAAACTGAGGCCCAGAGAGGGAAAGTGACTGGATTCAGCTCAATGAGGTCCTCAGGGACAGCCTGAGACTATGGGCTTTGCTAGGGTCCACTAGACCCCAACTAGGGCTTCTTGTCCCAGACTTGCTAACCTGAATTTTCCCAGGTAACCACTACCTCCACTGGGTGGGGAGGCCCGTGAGTGACTTTGCCCTCAGATATAAGGAAATTTGCATAGGCATGGGTTGTGCTTATGGCCCTTCCTGCCTTGGAAGGATTGGGTGTGGGTGAGAGGGTAGTGAGAGAGGGCATCCAGGTAAGGTCTTGGAGGAATTCAGGGGCTTGGCTAAGGTCAGCAAGAAATTAGAGTTAGAAACTGAATCAAGCTTGGGTCTTTGGGCTCCCAGCCCCACACAGTGCCATGTCCCCTTACTTTACACCTTCAGGGATCTTCGGCTGAGTTCGGTGCTGATATAAAAGGTAAAGGCCTCTCTGAGCCTCTCATGCTTCTCTAAGGGTTCTTCCTAGTCCTGGTGTCTGCTGAGGTTGGAACTCATCTGGGCTGAGAGGAGACATTTAGCTCCATTGTTCTGATGAAGACACTGAGGTCCCAAGGTAACAGTGACTCACTCAGTAACAGGTCAGAACCAGACTGGGCCTGACTGCCTGGCTCTTAGCTTGTCCACACTTCCCCCACCCAAAGCTGTCCCTTGCTTCTCTTCATCCTGCTGTGCAGCCTTGCTGGGCCTGCCAGCTTTGATGGATGGCTCCATGTCTCAGCCTCCCTTCCATTCCTTTCCGGATGCTGGGCTGTTAGCCTCCTAATCACCAGTCCTGCCTGTGGTTCACCAAGTCATCCATCTCTCCACAAAACCTTACCCAGGCGCAGGTGGGTTTTTTGGGTGCAGCAGGTTCCCCTTCTCTAAGGCCAAGCTGAAAGTGTGGCTGCAGGCCCTACTCCAGGGGAGTCAGGGGTCAGGAGGCTGTTTACACCCCGTTGCTCGAGGGCCAGAAATCCTCACCAGAACTCCCAAGGGAACTTATACATGCATACACGTGCATACACACATGTGAACATACTCACTTGCTCACAATAGCAGTATTAAAAGCTTTCATGTAGCAAAAAATACTGCATGCTAAGCACTGTGCCAGAGCTCTGCAAGTATGGTCTCATCCAGTTCGTTGATTACTGTTGATAACCCCAATGTATAGATAAGGAAACCGAGGCTCAGAGAGGTTAAGTAACTTGCACAGAGTCACATATCCAGAAGATGGAGGAAATGGGATTTGAACCCAGGTCGTATTGGCTCACTTTTGTGTTTGCCACTTCTCTGTTCTACTGACTTATGCATACACACAAGTGCACACACACACATGAGCACATGCACACATGCATGCACGAACACCAACCTCTGTGTGGACCCCTGCCCCGCCTGTCTCCCCGGACCTGGTTCCTAAGGAGTAGAGAGAGTGCTGGGCTGAGGAAGAGATGAAGGGTCACTACTTATTGTCCACAGGCTGCCCCCAGACTCTCACCCTGACAGTGACACTGATCGGCCATGGAGGCTGCATGGAGGAGGCAGCCTCCAGGCAGTAGGAAGAGGAGGCTGAGAGGCAGTCGATCGATTGATTACCCCTGCAGCACCGCCTTCCAAGAACCTGGGCCCAGGGGAGTGTGGCGCCATGGGTCGATCATCTGGGATGCAGTCCAGGTTCCATGTGCAGGGGGTGTGTATGTGGAGTGAGGCTGGCATAGGTCCCCTGCCTGCCCCCTTCCCCCTACTTTGCTGACCCTACACCTTCTCCCTGCTCTCCTCACTGCCCCCCACATGGGCACTGCAGCTGGGAATCAAGCTACCTGTTCCCAGACACCTATGTGCACCCACTCCTGTGGGATTACTGTGCTCCAGAGGCTGATCCTAGAGTTGCTGTTTCAAGGTGAGGAGAGGTCAGGCAGGGAGGTCAGGGGCCAGGAGTTTCAGAGGGTGGGAGTGAGCCAATTTAATAAGATAATGAATGTAAAGTGCTTCGTACCATCAGGGCATGCAATAGGAGCTTAGTCTTTGCTGGTTCCTCCCTCAGGAGTCTGCAGAGAATGAGGCTGATGGGGGTGGATGGGGTGCCTCTGAGGGCACCTGAGCTCCCAGAGGGACTGTCAGGTGCCACTGACAGTATTAACAATGGCAGGAACGATTTAGCTCTGAGAGAGAAAGAGGGAGAGAGATTAGTACCTGACAAGTGACAGAGTCTAGCCAAGCATTATCATCTTTCTGACACAGGAAGGGGAACAGCTAGTGCTGGGAGGAGTGGTTGGGAACCCTCCCCACCTTCATACTGGGAAGGGCCCCTGAACAGGTTTGTGTTACCCTCTTCCTGGATCTGCTTCGATTCTGGCAGAGAGACCTCCACCGGGCCCTCCAACTTGCACTGGTCCCCAAGAGACCTGGGTTCAAATCCTGGTTCAGGCACCTGCTGGCTGTGCTGGTTAGGGCAAGTCACTTTCCATCTGTCTTCTCTGTGGCAGGCCGCTCTGGGGGCCTCTGTCTTCTCATCTGTGGCAGGTCCCCAAGAGGGTTAAATGAGATGTCACCTGTCCAGTGCCTGCCATTTCCCTGCCCACAAAGGGCCCTGCCCTCTGGGTTCCCCAGAGCCTGCCTTCCCTGTTCACAGCCCTGAGAGCCACAGCTGTGGTCCATCTCTACCCTGGATGCCATCTGCTCCACCTTGGGACCCCACTGTCCTGACACAGAGCCTGTTGTTGAGGAAGAAGGTAGTAAGGGGATCCCATCGCAGGCTTTGTCATCTTCTCTCTCACTCTGGGGAGAAGAGTGGGGGGACAGTGGACCTCTCTGTACTGACGGTGACTCCATGGGTCACCAAGGCCCGGTCTGACTCCGATGGGTGTTGGCACGGGGCTCAGGACTGGGATTCCCAGGGCCTGACTTCCTACTGTTCCGGACACTGCCTTACCGTATGAGCTTGGACAAGACCTGTCCTGAGGGGTGGGGTAGGAGAGACACGGAATCTCTCTGACCAGCCTCTCTTCTGAGGGTCTGTACCTGCATGATTCTGTGTTCTGGGGGAGAGGCTGGGTGGTGAGGTGGTGGTACAAGGCTGGTGACCTCCATGCCACAGATGGGCAGCCCCAGGAGGAGGGGCTCGGGACTGGGGCCAGCCTAGGACTCCTGTGGTCCCGGCGCCTTTTGTCCCCATACCGCCCCTGCCACTGTCTGCTCTGCCCTCAGGCCCGTTGCCCCCCACGCCCCAACCTGCTCCTCCATTCCTAGTCCTCTCTTCCTTTATTATGTCTCCGTATTGCCTTCCGCCGCGGGCTTATCTCCTCCTGTCGCACTTTCATCCATCTCTGTCATTCCCCTGCGGCTGCCTCCTGCTCCCTGGCACACCCTTTCCCCCCCGGCAGGAGCTGGGCTTGTCTGAGAGTCAGTTCCTCTCTACCACTTGCGTGTCTCGGTGGTCTTTTGAGTCTCGGCGCTCGTCTTCCTCCGCCTTCCCGAATCTCCCTCTCTCTGATGGTGCCTTTTGCTGCCTCTGAACCCCCTTAGTCTGTCTCTGTAAGTCTCTCTCTGGCCTTGTCTCTGGCTCTCTGGCTCTTAGGACCCAACTGGTCCTGTCTTCTCTGCCTCCCTTCCTCCCCTCGCAAGCCCAGCCAGAGCAGCGGGTACAGCCCTCCAGCCCGGAAAGCGGGGTGGTCCACCCTCCCTCTCTCTCGTGCTGGTTGCCTTCGAGGCTCCTGACAATTGCCCTCCGCCCCGCACCACTCAGGGCCTCGTTGCTAGGCCTTGGGCTGGCAGCACCTGGCTTCCATAGCGACGGGTGCCTAGAAACAAAATGCCACGTCTGCCGGTCCCACACGGAGTCTTGGCAGATTGAGCTCCTTTCGATCAATCAGGACAGGAAACGTGGCCGTCTCTGGGCTGCCTCCAGCTTGAAGAGGCGAGAAGAGGGGAACTACAGTCTCTGCCTTCTGGAACTTGGGGAGCCACTGGGGTGAGAGGAACTGTTCCAGTGTGGTCCTGAAGCCAAAGAGGGAGCCCTCTCACCTCTGGGCTCTTCTCAGAGGCATGCGTTTGCAAGGGGCCAGGTTAGGGTCACTGTTCTACTACTATTTCTAGCTGTGCGACTTTAGACAAATGGCCTCCTGTCCTGCGACCGCGGTTTTATAAACTGTAACGCTGGACTAATAATATAATGATGATTAAATAAGAGAATCACCTGGGTGGGCCTGGCACTTAGTAAGTAGTCCCTGACGGCATTGTCGTTCCTGCCCCTTCAAAGTTGTCTCAGATTTAATTAGCAGAGATGAGGGCGATGGAACTTTAGGCATGGATCGTGGTGTGAACAAAAGGTGGAGGCTGGAAGGCAAATGTAGGGGCTCACAGGGCCCTCTCCTCACCAGTATTCACAGAGACGCAGTCCACAGACCAGCAAGCTCTGAGGGCCGTAGAAACCCTGGAGCTTGAGTCTAGAGTCTCAGTGTTATAGGCAGTTAAGATAATAGAGTGTTAGGATCTTGGGCACCGACAGTCTCAGGGCTCCAGGCTCTCAAATTCATAGGGTGTAAAAAGCACAGATTTTTCTAATAAAGGGATTTACAATAGAAATTCTGATTTGCTTAGATGACAAAGCTCTGGGAGTTCTTGGAACCTGGAATCCACAAACTGGGTCTCCCTCTATGACTGTGTCTGAACAGGCAGAGAGTTTTCAGAGCATGGGGCTTTGGGTCCCTGTTGCTTGGAATTTCTTGTGCCTTGGCACCCCTCATGGGCTCAGCTCTGAGCAGTCCTGGTGTGTGTGTGTGTGTGTGTGTGCCCACGTGCATGGGGCACTGGGGTCAGTGACCAACTGCAGCCCGAGGCACCTCTGGAGAAGGGCCAGCCCAGGAATAGCTGGTGAAGGAAAGCTGGGCAGCTCGTGTGCTGCAGCTGTCCAAGAGGTGCTGGGTGGGTCTCTGGAAGCCACCCTTGGCTGAGGACCTGCTTGCCTTCATCCACCCAGCCTGCCCAACAGGGCCCAGGAGGAGGCATTCCATGGGACACCCTAGGGTTGGAGTTATAGCAGCTCCTTGGGGTCCTGCAGACTGGAGGGCAGGAGGCACCTGTAAGGGGAAGAAATGGGATAGGTGGTAGCTCGGGGGATGAGAGAAAAAGTGAGCTCAGTGAGGGGATAGTGCCCAGCGGAGACTAGAGTAGTGATTCTCAGCACTGCACTCTCTCTGCATTGCCCCAGGCTCCTGGGGATAGTGGTTTGGGTTGGGGGAGCCTAAGCACTTTGAACCCACCTGCCTATAGTAGCCTGAGATAGTCTCAGAGGAACGAGCTCCTTTCCCCACCTTTGCCCAAAGCTGGAAAGGCTGGGGGAGCTGTTGAGAAAGCTGGAATCTGCCTTTCCTTTTGCTCGTCTTCCTTCCCAGTTTCCATGGGAATCATGGCTCAGGATGATCAGGATTTTATGGGATGGTGCTGTGGGAGGAGTCAGCGTCAGGCAGAGCTATCCCACATGGGCAGGAGTCTGCTGCCAGGAAAGTGAGCTCCCCGTCCCTGGGAGCATGCAAGCAGAGGCTGGATTGCCAGCCTCTGGATTGCCTCAGGGTGACTTAAGAAAGGAGCGTAAGCGGGGAAAGGTGGGCTTTGTATGACTGGCCCAGGGGGGCGCCCCTTCTAGACATGCCTGTGCTTCATTAAGGCGGGAACACCATCTGCCTCCTCCCCTGGTCCTCTCTGTGCACCTGGCCCTGGGCCGGAAACAGACATGGACACAGACACGTGGAGCTGAATTAGACCCCAGCCTCTCTCGGGTC
>SJYX01023008.1:198337-210328 GCA_006410675.1 Oreotragus oreotragus | reverse complement strand
TATTTTCCTTTTAAGATTGAATTGTATTGTGTGGCATCAGCTGGAGACAGTCTTAAGGGAGAGAGGTATACACTCAATATACTGAAAACTTCTAGTCATAGTAACTGGTGATGCTGATAATGATGTTATCAATATAAATGTCTGCTGGATTACAAAAAAAGTTTTCTTGCTTGAAACAATGAGTGAGAAACCGTAGTATTGTACAACAAATGTTCTCATCTTTAAAAATACATTTTGTTAAGATTCAAAAAAAATAAAGATTAAATTGTATTCACATTGTCTAACTTTAGAAATTTCAACCAGTAAGTTCTGTGCTACAGTTCCGTAATTCAAGCAACTTGAGCTCCAAATGAATTATCAGGAAAATTATAAGACCTAGGTTAAGTCCTAAGACATGTGTGCTCTAAATACCTAAACAGTAGGAAAGTTGAAAGCCTAACAGAATCACAAAGTGGTGATTGGAGGTTAAACTTTGAACCTGTTAAGTGTCTGCCCACAAACAGGCAGCGCTGATGGATCTTGGATCTTGTGGTATAATGTGTGATGGTGGTCCTCCACGTTAAGCAAGCTCCCTGATGAAATCCAGGGGCTGTAGCAGCACCCACAGGAGGCTGAAAAATGAGAGGAGGAGGCTGAAAAATTCTCTTTCCCAAAGCTGCTGAGGCTCTTGCTTCTAGGAAGTCATAGGCCAGAAAAGCAAAATTCAATGCAGCCAGCAAACTGGGATCAGAAACAAGCTGCCAACTGATTCAGTGACTGGATCAGTAGTAAACCAAGTATCCCCCTGGGATGAGACACCTGGACCAGCAATGTAAACCTTGTTTCTAAACTGGGGCCTCGGAAAGACTGGAGATTTTTGCCTCACAGCTAGATGGAGATTTTCTTGCCAATTAAGAAAACTAGGGACCAATTTTACTTATAGTTTTAAGAACTCCTAAATGTAATGTTAGCAAAATTGAATTTAATACTGTATTTTAAAATACACCATGGTCAATTACAGGAATACAAGGATATCTCAACATTTAAACACACTGTAACATGCTTAAAAAAATTTTATCACTTCAATAAATATTTTAAGGCTTTAAACAATTTATTATTCATCCTTGATAAAATCTCAGCAAATTGGGAAAAAACAGGACTTCTTCAACCTCATGAGGGTTATTTATCAAAAAACTCAGGAAGACTCAATTAGAAGTAATTACATGAATGTTAGAAGCAAGACTAAGATACCTGCCATATAGTATTTTTATTTGTCAGTGTTATAGGAGAGAGAGAGAAGCTGAGAATGGTATAATTGCTACAGAAGAGGAAAATTTACAGATTATCTACATAAAAAGTACCAGAAAAAAACCATAGATTATTAGAAGCAGGAAGACCAGGGTTCAATTCCTGGGTCGGGAAGATCCTCTGGAGAAGTAAATGGCAATTCATTCCAGAATTCTTGCCTGGAGAATCCATGGACAGAGGAGCCTGGCAGACTATAGCCCATTGGATGGCAAGAGTCAGACATGACTTAGCAACTAAACCACCACCACTCCCTTGCAATATCAAAACTTGAGAATCAATAACACATCTATAAATCAGCAAAAAAAATTAGGGAAAAAATCACAATAGCAGCCAAAATTCTTTAGACCACTAGCAATAAAGTTAGCAAAGATGGACAAGAACGTTTTAGAGAAAATTATAAAACATCTTTAAAGGCCATGAAAGATTAGAATAAAAGGAGAGTTATACATGTTTGTGGATGGGGGAACTCAACCTCAGAATGAAGTCAATTTCCTCTAAAGGTGTAAAGTTTAAATTTATTTTAATCAAAATCCCATAAAAAAAACTTTCACATAACTTGATAAAATGATTCTGTATATTTATAGAAGCAAAGAGATTTTTAAAGTCCACATTTTGAAGATGAACAAGAAGAGGACATTCTTTTGGAGTAAGATATCTACTGGGCATTAGAATTACCTTAATAGGTATGTAATTTGTGGATGGGGGAACTCAACCTCAGAATGAAGTCAATTTCCTCTAAAGGTGTAAAGTTTAAATTTATTTTAATCAAAATCCCATAAAAAAAACTTTCACATAACTTGATAAAATGATTCTGTATATTTATAGAAGCAAAGAGATTTTTAAAGTCCACATTTTGAAGATGAACAAGAAGAGGACATTCTTTTGGAGTAAGATATCTACTGGGCATTAGAATTACCTTAATAGGTATGTAGAACAGTCAAAAAGAAAAGGATGGAGATATACCAATGGGATAAAATATATAAACCAAATAAAGATAGGGGCAGCATTTCAAATCACTGAAGAAATGGTGCACGGGAAATTGATTTGTAACCTGACTGGGTTACAAAGTCAAGCTAAACTCAATAACTCTGTGATGAGCTCAACAAAAAAATCATCCTGCTTCTAATGAGCAGGTTTTCTAAAAGCCTTATCACCATGTAACACTCTAAGAAAATTTCTGGATTCAGAGTGGCCCACATAAAAGGATATTCCTGCCTCCCTTTTGAAAAATAGACCCCATTTGGAGTTTATAGATCCAAAATAATAGCAATCACCTTTAATGGATTATTTATAGTATCCTTGGTTAAAAATGGGTAGTTCATTAAGTTTGGCTTTATATTTCTCTTAAAAACCCCATTTACTAGAAGATTTACAATTTCCCCTACACTTAAGAGAATGTGTAACCCATTCATTGACTTTCCTAATGCTAATCTTTATGCAATGCTTATTATTTAGCATCACCTATTTCTTAAAGATTTAAAGGTCAATATGTTTATTTACACTTCCATTTTTTAATTCTGCAATCTCTCCACTAAATCAGTAGTGTTTAATCTCTTCTTTAAAATGCTGTGCCCCATGTATTCACATTCCTATAGGCACAGTTAAAATGTGTTTTGAATTATGCACCAATTCCTGGCAAAAACTGTGACCCCACCCCTTTTTCACAGCTCATAACAGCATGGTAGGGTGTCACAACACCCTGATTGGGAGCCCATATGCTAAATGACTTTACTTATTTATTCCCCAAGAAGGAATAAAAATATCTAAAGTAGTTTTGATTTTTTTTTTTTAACCAAGTACCTTGTGGGCATTTTCTTATTATAGCAATTACTTTTAACCACATATAAACTTCGGAATGCTTACCCACAATAAGTCAGTGTTAATGATGGTTCCACCTAAGCTAATACGTTTCTGAACAAGGCTATCTTAAAGAGATGGAAAAGAGATGGCAGTCAAACTGAGTACATGAGGCATGGCTTTGAAGCAATCCTTTTTGAGGGCGTGCCACCTTCCCTATATTACAGAGAAAGACAATCACACTCATTATATGGTTTTATGTCTTTACTAGCAGGATTACAAAGCATATGCCATGCTATGCTGAGCTCTGCTATGTTATAGAAACATTAGCATACGCTTGTAGCACCATTCACCGTGATTTCAGAACACGGTCGGCTCTGCTGCTACACTGCCAATTTCCATGGGAAGTATATTCCTGTAAACCACGTATAGCTCTTTTAGAGCAACTAGAAGCAAATGCATAATACCACTTAAATCACCTGAAATGGGGTTTCTCCAGTCAGATTTATACGGCACAAAGCGAAGTTGAGCACTGGCGTTATTTTGTAAATTAGGAGTATACAGGCAGGCTGAACTCAGTGATTCAGCCTGCCACAACGCACAACTGCATTTTATTTCTCAAGATGCTCTAAGATGAAATCCCTTATCTTGGCTTAAAATGCCTCCTGTTTAGGTATTACAACTATGTCAGCACCATCTCTAGCACTTATGTTAATCTTATTTGCAATTTGGAAAGAAAACAAACATCAAAGTAAACCATTTTATTTCCTCAAATGACAGGGATCTCCCATCGACAGCTTGAAAAACCAATGAATAGGCATAATACCCTGCTGTAAACACAGACAGAAATGAATAAAATTATTTTTGAAATCCATTTTTAGCATTGGCAGATGGTCACAACTGCAGGTTAGAGTTATAAAATATTTCCAGATCTATGACACAACTGCATTTTATTTCTCAAGATGCTCTAAGATGAAATCCCTTATCTTGGCTTAAAATGCCTCCTGTTTAGGTATTACAACTATGTCAGCACCATCTCTAGCACTTATGTTAATCTTATTTGCAATTTGGAAAGAAAACAAACATCAAAGTAAACCATTTTATTTCCTCAAATGACAGGGATCTCCCATCGACAGCTTGAAAAACCAATGAATAGGCATAATACCCTGCTGTAAACACAGACAGAAATGAATAAAATTATTTTTGAAATCCATTTTTAGCATTGGCAGATGGTCACAACTGCAGGTTAGAGTTATAAAATATTTCCAGATCTATGGCTACCTGCTAACTTCCACTGATCCACTTCAGGCTAAAAGGAAAAAAAAAAAAAAAAAGCAATAATGTAAAAAAGAATTTGAGAGGTGCCTACTCCCTTGAATGAGCGCATCTGCAGGAATGGATGAATCTATTGTACCTTGCATTTACAGGGCTGTGTAACTCAGAAAGCTGCCTCCACGGTGGTTTAACCAAACCAACATTGAACTGAATCCATTACTCAAACAATAAAGGAAGAATTTTGATTACTCAGAATGTCCCAAAGCAAAACCAGTAACCCTAATGCAGCATATTTTGCAAAATAAAAATTATTGTGCTCAATAATGAAAAGAAGAAAATAGTTCCTCAAAAAGACTACATCTCACACTTAGAAATTCAATATCAAATTGTTAAGTAATTTATCATTGTTAAAGATAAATATATGCTGTATTTGTAAATTACTAGCCTCTGCACGCAGTTGGCTTAAGTTCTTTAATGAAAATGTTTCCTCATTTTTCTGACATAGACTTTCTTATGAAATCCTACAATGTATCCTAAAATATCACCACTTAGGGGGTTTGGGGTAGACCCTAGTTCCAGACAGTAAAATAAAAATGAGGATATAAATGGTACATGTATTAAAAATCTTACCAGCGAAAAGCAGAAAAGATTCATTTTGGTCAGTTTCCGCTCCTTGTTGCAGTGCCCTCTCTTGGCTTCACAGCTGTTTGGACAGTGCTCCCAGGAGATTACTCCAGAGTAAAATCCTTGCTATAATCCCAGGGATTCACAGACCATTATCAAATGAAATAGGTCTTTGTTGAACAAACAATTTTCTAAATTAATGAGGAACCCTGACTAATAAAAGGCAAGAATGAGACTAACCATGATCTTTGTAAACAGATTTCAATGGTGACAATAATATTCCTAAAATCTGGAAGAAAAATGCAATGGGAACAACCATAGGCTTATTTGAGTTAAAAATATGAAGCACGCCTTGGAGAAAATGGCATTCTCCGACATGAAAGTAGCCCCTTCCCTTGGTTGGTTCAAAGCTCAGTACCAGGTGCGTCCCATCACCCATGTTTCCTTCCTCTTCCAACTGATTAAAATAATGTTGGATCCTTTATTCTTTTTATGATGGTAAATTATGCATCATTTAAAATTTCCCATTGTAACCATTTTTAAGTGTAGTTTTGTGGCATTGGGTATACTCTTGTTATCGTGCAAACATCATAGCCATCCGTCTCCAGAACGTTTCACCTTATAAAACTGAAATTCTGTACCCATTAAACACTAACTCTCCTCCATTCCTGCCTCCCTCCAGCCCCTGGTAACCACCATTCTACTTTCTGTTTCTGTGAATTTCACTATTCTAGGCACCTCATTTCGGAGAGGGCAATGGCACCCCACTCCAGTACTCTTGCCTGGAAAATCCCATGGGCGGGGGAACCTGGTGTGCTGCAGTCCATGGGGTCTCTAGGAGACAGACACAACAGAGGGACATCACTTTCACTTTTCACTTTCATGCATTGGAGAGGAAAATGGCAAACTACTCCAGTGTTCTTGCCTGGAGAATCCCAGGGACGGGAGAGCCTGGTGGGCTGCTGTCTACGGGGTCACACAGAGTTGGACACGACTAAATCGACGCAGCAGCAGCAGCAGCAGCAGCAGCAGGTACTTCATTTAAATGGAATCATGCACTATTTGCCTTTTGTAATGAGCTTCTTTCACCTAGCATAATGTCAAGGCTCATTCATGTTGTAGCTATCAGAATTTTTTTTTGAGTGTAAATAATATTCATTGCATGGATGTACCACATTTTTTCAGCAGAAATGGGGATGGTTAATTCATTCATTTATTCATTCATTGATTTGTTCTTGTCAGAGTATAGTTGATTTACAAGGGCTTCCCTGGTGGCTCAGCTGGTAGAGAATCTGCCTGCAGTGCAGGAGACCTGGGTTCAGTCCCTGGGGTGGGAAGATCCCCTGGAGAAGGAAATGGCAAACCACTCCAGTACTCTTGCCTGGAAAATCCTATGGACAGAGGAGCCTGATGTGCTACAGTTCATGGGTTCCAAAGAGCTGGGCACAGTTGAGCAACTAACATTGCTGTCTTAGTTTCAGGCATGCAGAAGGGTGAATCAATTATACATATACAAATATCTACTTTTTAAAATTCTTTTCCCATATAAGCCATTACGGAGTATTAAGTAGAGTTCCCTGTGGTATACAGTAGGTCTTTATTAGTTATCTATTTTATGTATGTGTGTATATGTCAATCCCATCTCCCAATTTATCCCTCTTCCCCCGTCCCAGGTGTATGTATCACAATTTGTTTATTCATTTATGTTGATGGGCACTTTGGTTCCTTTTACCTTGCATCTATTGTAAACAATGCTCCTTTGAATATGAGCATGCACAAATCTGTATGCATCCCTGATGTCAATTCTTTTGACTATTTACCCAAAAGTAGAATTCCTGCAAAGTTAAATTTAGATCTTGCAAACGTGTTTTTACTTCAGCTGGCCTTGGACTTATTTTTCCTTTAAATTATATTTATTTCTGGTTCCCCACTGGAAATGGCATCTTCAGGTGTCCCTTGTCCTTTAATTAGGAATACCTGAAGAGTTGCATGGTAAACTTCTACTTTGGAGTGCTATTGTCTAAGAATACCTTGAGTTCCATGTAATAGACTATAGGACAAACTGCTTACTCATGACTAAGAACTATTCTTCTCATATAAATGTTGGTCTGTTGATTCAGAATTGTTGGCATTGATGTAGAGCATTGCCTTTGACTGTGTGGATCACAATAAACTGTGGAAAATTCTGAAAGAGATGGGAATACCAGACTACCTGACCTGCCTGTGAGAAACCTGTGTGCAGGTCAGGAAGCAACAGTTAGAACTGGACATGGAACAACAGACTGGTTCCAAATAGGAAAAGGAGTATATCAAGGCTGTATATTGTCACCTTGCTTATTTAACTTATAAGCAGAGTACATCATGAGAAACGCTGGACTGGAAGAAGCACAAGCTGGGATCAAGTTTGCTGGGAGAAATATCAATAACCTCAGATATGCAGATGACACCACCCTTATGGCAGAAAGTGAACAAGAACGAAAGAGCCTTTTGATGAAAGTGAAAGAGGAGAGTGAAAAAGTTGGCTTAAAGCTCAACATTCAGAAAACGAAGATCATGGCATCCGTTCCCATCACTTCATGGGAAATCGATGGGGAAACAGTGGAAACAGTGGCTGACATTATTTTTCTGGGCCCCAAAATCACTGCGGATGGTGACTGCAGCCATGAAATTAGAAGATGCTTATTCCTTGGAAGGAAAGCTATGACCAACCTAGACAGCATATTAAAAAGCAGAGACCTTACTTTGTCAACAAAGTTCTCTCTAGTCAAGGTTATGGTTTGTCCAGTAGGCATATATGGATGTGAGAGTTGAACTATAAAGAAAGCTGAGCACTGAAGAATTAATGTTTTTGAACTGTGGTGTTGGAGAAGACTCCTGAGAGTCCCTTGGACTGCAAGGAGATCCAACCAGTTCATTCTAAAGGAGATCAGTCCTAGGTGTTCATTGGAAGGACTGATGTTGAAGCTGAAACTCCAATATTTTGTCCACTTGATGCGAAGAGCTGACTCATTAGAAAAGACCCTGATGCTGGGAGGGATTGAGAGCAGGAGGAGAAGGGGACGACAGAGGATGAGATGGTTGGATGGCATCACCGACTCTATGGACATGGGTTTGGGTGAACTCCGGGAGTTGGTGATGGACAAGGAGGCCTGGCGTGCTGCAGTTCATGGGGTCGCAAAGAGTCGGACACGACTGAGCAACTGAACTGGACTGAACTGAACTGATGCAGAGAATCAGTGAGGTCAGAGTCATGGCCACAGACCATAGTTCCCTTGCCCTTCCCTTCAAGGTTTTAATCTGGATGCAGAAGCTCGAAGCATGAAGCTCTCACACTTTTAGATGAAGGCATCAGATACCAAAGGCATGAGTGTCAAGTAGCCCTCTGTGTTTGGCTGCTTTCTTATGATCCTCCCTAGAGCCTTGGCATCCCTGTAAGTTATACTATTTCTGCGTGCTTTCTCAAGTTAGTATTTTGGGGGAGTATTATTTAAGGTATATTTGGAGAAAACGTAATATTAAAATTTAATCAAAACCTGATGAAACTCGGACTTTGAGTCTCTTCCTTCAGGTCTCTTTTAGAAGCTATAACATTAATTCAAGTGCCAATATTTTCAAAATTTGATTATGAAATTTTCACACATCCTCAAAAGTAGAGTTCAATAATCCCTTCATATTTCCATCATCTATGTGCAAAACCCAGCAAGATACCCTGTTTTATCCTTCTCATTTTTCTTTCCTGCCAAAGTATTTTAAACCCCAGACACAATGTCATTTCACTCCTACATACCTTCACTTTGTGTGTCTAAAATGTTTTTTGACATTTTCTTAGATAATCTAAGGGCTATTGCTACACCTAAAAATTATTCCATGATAACTTCGGATACCTCCTTGTGTTACACCTGCCTTGGAAACAGAGAGTCTCTTCTCCAATCTCTTGACTATGAGCTGAGGCTGGAACTTGATACATAGAACCTGGCAGCGGCATCATTGTGCTAGGTCTAAGCCTTGCCTTTCAGAGGCTGCCAGCTCCTCCTTCACTCTTCTTTGAACCCAGCTGTTTTACTGTGAGGAAGCTCAAGCAGCACATGAGAGGCCTGCAAGAAGCACCACTGAAGGCTCCGGTGAAAGCCCCAGCTGCTCTCCAAGCTAGCAGGCAGCACCGACACGCTAGCCCCCTGACCAAGGCCGTCAGGGGAGTAAGGCCCAAGCCCCTGGTGAGCCACTTTACTATGCCAGATGGAGCAGAGAGCTGTCCCTCGAGAGAGCTGACCGAGTTACAAAATTGTAAGGAAATAAATTGTTGGGTTTTTTTAAGCCACAAAGTTCCGGGGTAGTTTGTCATGTGACAAGATAGCCAAAGCACTTTCCATAATTAAACTCCCCAATGATCTTTTTAAAAAAATACTCGTACTTTTCATTTGCTCCACGTGAGTCAAGATACAAACAGGGACCACATGTCACATTTGGGTGTCATGTATGGCAAGTTTCTTTAATCTCCCTACTAATTCCTCTGTTTGTCTGACTCTCTCTTGTCTCTGTTCTTTTCTGTTTCTCTTTTTCTTCCTTGCCATTAACTTTTGCAAAAATTAGGTGCTGTAAAATATATCACATTCATATTTTCTTTTTGCTTTAAAATTTTTCTTTCTGTACTTTTTCCCTCAACTTGAAGTTCTCCTACCTATGTCTTTTAGAAGCAGTCAAAACAATAAACTATCCTAATTTCTTTTTTCTGAAAAAGGTCTCTGAGGTGTTTTATGTTACATGAAGACACTATCCAAAAGTCATGGCTAATTCAAAGAGCAGAATAGGTCCTGATGGGAACAGTGAATCCTTCTATTGCCTCCCCTCACATTCTTCTTTTCTCAGATGCTGAAAATAAACTGTCTTTTATCTATTCCCTCTGAAGATAGAATTTCTATACTCTGTAAGTTGATAATTATTTTTCATTCCAACAGGTAGTTATCACAATAGTATGCAAAGGACATAAGTTTTGGAACCAGACAGACCTGAATTTGAATTCAGTAACTTACTATGAAATCTTTGACAAGTCACTTAACTTCTCTGAATGTCAATTTCTACTTCTATTTAAAAAAAAGTGATGAAAGAATCTTTCTTAAAGTCTGTTTATTTAAATTGATGCATGTGTGATAAGTCACTTCAGTCGTGTCTGATTCTTTGCAACTGTATGGACTGTAGTCCGCCAGCCTTCTCTGTCCACGGGATTCTCCAGGTAAGAATGCTGGAGTGGGTTGTTATGCCCTCCTCCAAGGGGTCTTCCCAACCCAGAACTCAAACCCACATCTTCTGTAGCTTCTGCATTGCAGGCAAATTCTTCACTGCTGTGCTGCCAGGGAAGCACACATAAATTGATACCAATGTATGTAAAGTGAATGGCAGGAAGAATTCAGCAGATGCTACTGTGAATTAGTTCGGTCACCTCTTCCAATTGCAGTGTGCACCGAGAGCAGCCACTAAGTCTCACTGTCTCACTAAAAGAGAAGGAAGGAGGGCTGTGTCATGGTCAGAACACATCACAGCAGAAGCCACAAGATCTGGATTTTATACTTAGCTGTAGAAATAAAGAGCTCCCTGACAAAGTCTCTCAAACTTAAAGGATTTTTTAGCTTCTTAGTCTACAAACAAAACCTATAGACTAAGTCTTTCTCAACATTTTTCACATTAAAGAACACACACCAAAAAATGGATGTTTCCTTAAGGTTTCATTGATCACTTCAAGTTCCAAGGAGGTGTTATATTAACACATATGTAACCATTCTTAATGTATCAGCAGCTCACTACACAACAGTTGAAAAACTCTGGTCTGAGAGATATCTAAAACTCCTCTAGCTCACGACACTCAAGGTGGATATTTCAGAGCAGTAAAAATGGTAAACTTAGAGTGAGGGAGAGGAAAGGGCATCCACACCGAGGAAACCAGAACTGAAAGAGACACACGTACCCCAGTGTTCATCGCAGCACTGTTTATGATAGCCAGGGCATGGAAGCAACCTAGATGACCATCAGCAGATGAATGGATAAGGAAGCTGTGGTACATATACACAATGGGGTATTACTCAGCCATTAAAAAGAATACATTTAAATCAGTTCTAATGAGGTGAATGAAACTGGAGCCTATTATACAGAGTGGGGTAAGCCAGAAAGAAAAACACCAATATAGTATACTGAAACATATATATGGAATTTAGAAAGATGGTAATGATAACCCTGTATGCGAGACAGCAAAAGAGACACAGATGTATAGAACGGACTTTTGGACTCTGAGGGAGAGGGTGAGGGTGGGACAATTTGGGAGAAAGGCGTTGAAACATGTATACTGTCATTTAAAAAAATGAATTGCTAGTCTATGTTCGATACAGGAGACAGGATGCTTGGGGCTGGTGCATGGGGATGATCCAGAGAGATGATATGGGGTGGGAGGTGGGAGGAAGGTTCAGGATTGGGAGCTCGTATACACCCGTGTCAACATATGGCAAAACCAATACAGTATTGTAAAGTAAAATAAAATAAAAATAAAATTTTAAAAAAATTTTAAAAATTACATAGAGGTAAATCTAATACTTATATTCAAATTTACTGCATGAAACTATAGTACAGACAATTCTGAGACCTTATCTTATCCCCCAAGTGGTACTTCCCTAAGTTAAATTGAAATAATTATAAATTACCCACTCTTTTCATTGAAAAGCAATGTCTTAACTCAATAAATAATCATTTACTCTTTCAAGTCCATTTCTAAAATTTCATAAACAAAGGACAGGCATAAAGTCATGGATTTTGAAGAAGCATAATTAGAGTTCAGTTTAGTTCAGTTCAGTCGCTCAGTCGTGTCCGACTCTTTGCGACCCCATGAATCGCAGCACACCAGGCCTCACTATCCATCACCATCTCCCGGAGTTCACTCAGACTCACGTCCATCGAGTCCGTGATGCCATCCAGCCATCTCATCCTCGGTCGTCCCCTTCTCCTCCTGCCCCCAATCCCTCCCAG
>SJYX01023008.1:159186-170595 GCA_006410675.1 Oreotragus oreotragus | reverse complement strand
AAAAAAAAAAAACAAAAAAACAAATAAGTTCAGGTTCAAAAAAAAAAAAAGAAATGGAGAGAGAGTCAATATAAAGGAAAATCGTTTTTACGGTAAACATTTGGCAAGCAAAGTGGATTTCCACACATACACACACTCATGCATACACACACACATGCATACACACACACAATATGATGAGAAATATCAAATAGGAAGAAACAAAATTAATTCTGGCTACTAAAATTCAAATTTATTTGAGATTCTTTTCTTCTTCAGAAGAGGTGAATGAGAGAGGGATAAGACATTTTCTCCTTAAGAACTAAGAATTACTGAACATGGAGGATTTATTTAATGCGAAAAAAGTCACATGATTGAGATTAGACATCTCTTTTTCAAGGTGCTTCTGGGAGATAGTGGCTCTCATACCTGTAATTCAGTGGAGGCTTCAGTTTTGCCTAGTAAGAGAAAAATTGACCTGAGGACTAAAGGTAACACCTTCATCTCTGCATAGCACAATTTTAAGAATAACTCTAGAACATATTTGCTGTCTTACATCACTCTTATTTCTAAAAATTTCTTTTAAGGAGTAGACTCTGTGAGTATTTTTGCTAAAAATATGGCCAATTTTAAGACAAACAAAAAAATAGAAAATATCTCACATTTTCTCTAATCCATGAAAGAATAACTTATAACGCTGTTGTATTAATAAGTACAATTAAGGTAGGAAAAAAATTAAACTTCAACATGAAATGGGCAAAAGAGTTAGAAAATAAGTCTTCATTTGTATAATAGGTATGATATAAAACCTTATTTTAAAACAAAAAAAAAAAAAAGAAGGCAAGTGATTTTATCATTTTTTTGATCCCCCTAAACATGCTTACTCCAGGAAGAATGAGTACAAAGAAATGTTGATTCTCAGGAAGTACTGAGTTGGCTAAAAAGTTGGTTCACATTTTTCCATATCCTGTATAAAGACATGAACCAACTCTGACCAACTCAGTATATGGAGTGCATGCTCACCTCATCTATGAATAAGCTATGGTCATCAGCAAAGTTCCCAGCCTCTGCCTCCACCTTGTTCGTTTCCTCTAACAACTGAGTCCGTTACAATCTTCTTTTTTACTTTCATTACACTATGGTTATAACCTAATTATAACTTCCTCAATCTTATCTCTTCATGGTGAAGGACAGGAGTCACAGGCTCAGTTTGCCCTTGACCCCAGCCTGGAAGCCTAATTGAGCCTGGAACCCTAATACAGTGTGCTTAGGTCACCTGTTCCAGGCACCCTGGCCCACCTTGCACAGTCCAGTCTTAAGACTGTGAGTAGGTTTGGTCAACATCTACCACTTTTTCAAGACTTAATTCTAATTCCATTTAACTCCAACATGATTCCCCAGGTTTCTCCAATCCAGAACGGCTGCTTCCCCTGAATTAACAGTGCTCAGATGCTGTGCATGTGGAAAATTACCCTACCTTTTGATACCTACCAGATGATATTTTAAAGTGTTACTTGTGTTTGACACCTGAACTTTNTCAACATCTACCACTTTTTCAAGACTTAATTCTAATTCCATTTAACTCCAACATGATTCCCCAGGTTTCTCCAATCCAGAACGGCTGCTTCCCCTGAATTAACAGTGCTTAGATGCTGTGCATGTGGAAAATTACCCTACCTTTTGATACCTACCAGGTGATATTTTAAAGTGTTACTTGTGTTTGACACCTGAACTTTGTAATAAGACCAGTGATTGTCACAGTTGCCATTTTTGAGTCTATTATGTGAAAATTCTAGGGACAGAGGAACCTTGTCAGCTACAGTCCATGGGGTCAGAAGAGTCAGACACAACTTAGTGACTAAACCACCACCAAGTGTTAAGGGTCATTTATTGAGCTTCCTTGGTGGTTCAGTTGGTAGAGAATCCACCTGCAATGCAGGAGACCACCTGCAACACAGGAGACCTGGGTTCAATCCCTGGGTCTGCAAGTTCCCCTGGAGAAGAAAATGGCATGCCACTCCAGGGTCCTTGCCTGGAAAATTCCATGCCCAAAGGAGCCTGCTAGGCTATAGTCCATGGGGTTACAAAGGGTCGGACACGACTTATCAACTAAACCACAACAATGTATTTGAAAGTTTATATCACACCTGCACAGTAGTTATTATCCTCATTTTACATAGGAGTAAATGAGACACAAGGGTTAACTCACTTGCGTGGGACTACATAAGTATTGTGTTCACACTTGGATTGGAATCTTACATATTTAGAAGACAGTGATCATTGTCAAAATTTTGGTAGATCTCCTTGGCCATTTTCATAGTGCTTTACCTATAGTAGCTACTAAAATATCATTTTCTGATTGATTGGTTTTAAGCACGGACTTAAAACTGTCCAGGCTATCACAACTAATGTTCTACAGTATCAGCCAAAATTAATATTTAATGCTGTCTAACCGGCCATGCAGTGGACTGGCCCTAGACCAAAGCAATCAGTGATGATAAGAAAAATAATTCCTGAGGCAGAAGATAAATATTTGTGTGGATGCATGATCAGGTACATGTACTTTAGAAATAAGCAATGATTTTGGCCAAGACAGTGTCTTTCTTTGAAATGCTAATGAGCTGGGGAGAAGAGACATTAAAAAAAGAAACCTGCAAGAATATAGGAGAATTCTCTTCAGATATCAAGAGCCAGATCCAAGCACATATGAAGTAAAGGAGTTAGACAAAATAGTTATGAGCATGGATAATGTGAAAATATTTTAAAAGGAGGAGAACATGGGCATGCACCAATCAGTACTGACAAAAGAAGCTTTAACATGGAAAATAATGATTTACAACAACCATGGACAACTGGGCCAGCCATCCACATGCATGTTGCCTGAGCATCGGTCCTGGTTATGTGGTACGAACTGGCTAAAACGCTTTTACAATATATGCCTTTCTCATCCTCAGAATGGTTCAACTCTAGTCTGAGATTTTCAGATTTCTGGAATTATCATAGTCTGCAACCAGGCTATGTAGACCATGGTGATTCATTCAGTAGACATTTATTGATTACCTCCTCTGTGATGTGCATTGTACTGGGCACTAAATAGAGAAAGACAAATTAGACATTGTCTTGCCAGGGAATGAACATTCTCACTGACTCTTTACCAAAAGTTGTCTCTGGTGAAATTCAAGGAACTGTTTTACCATGAAAGGGAAGATAACATGCTTTCCTGTGAAGTCTGTGTCTCCTCTGGCTTCTCTCCAGGAGCAGATCCTAAGGCAAGGATTATGTACAAACTTGGCTTGCTTGATCAACAGGTACCTCTGTTGCTCAGTTGGTAAAGAATCTGTCTGCAACACAGGAGACCCAGGTTCGATCCCTGGGTCGGGAAGATCCCCTGGAGAAGGAAATGGCAACCCACTCCAGTATTTTTACCTGGAAAATCCCATGGACAGAGGAGCCTGGCGGGCTACAGTCAATGGGTTCGCGAAGAGTCGGACACGACTTAGCAACTAAACCACCACCACCACCACCACCGGTAGGCAATGTGAGGAGTCAAAACTAGTAACCTAGCAGGAAACCCCTCTTAGTTAAACACTGCAGGCAAAATCAATTTCTATTACCTGCAAACAAAAAATTCCAACTAAATTATGGTCATTATCAGACATGTTTGAGGAACATCATTTTTGTGCATAACTTTTCTCATACAGGGTTTCCCAGCTGGCACCAGTGGTAAAGACCCTGCCTGCCAGTGCAGGAGACAGAAGAAACACAGGTTTGATCCCTGGGTTGGGAAGATCCTCTGGAGGAGAAAATGGCAACCCACTCTAGTATTCTTGCCTGGAGAATCCCATGGACAGAGGAGCCTGGAAGGCTGTGATCCATGGGGTCACAGAGTCAAACATGACTGAAATGGCTTAGCACGCATGCATGCACGCACTCTTCATACAAGAGGGGGATGGAGAAGAGATAAAGGGAAGGCAAACAACGAAAGTGCATGATTAAGCCAGTAATCATATTGGATGACTAAAATTCAACACCCTGACAAACTTGGAATCACCCTGGCCAGGGATCCCTCCATGCTCATCAGTTATTAGTTAAGAGCTGCAACAAATTCCCAAGGGCAGACCTGCACCAAGATGCTAATCACGTTACTTAGGAATCATAGGCTGTCTTCCATTGAAATGTAAAGAGGATTCAAACAGGTGATACTATAACAACATCTACTGCAGGATTCTATCTAAAAGTTATGGACCTCATGAAATTAGCACGATGATCATTGTCAAAAAATAAATATCAGAGACTCATCTTTATTAAGACAATATGCTAGTAACTGAAAGACAAGAGATGGTGCAAAGTAGTAATTCTATTTCCTTATACTCTGTTTAATGTTAGCCCCCAATATGACTTTTTCGCCCTCCAGAAATTTATTTCATGAGCATTTATTATACTGCATTATGCACTTTGTAATTTTTAATTTCAGGCAGCAGAAATTAATTGCATTCTATTAGATCCAGAAAGTAATAAAGGATTTATTGATTGTTTAGTAGTGTTAAATTTTGGCTTCCCAAAAGATCACCAGAAAAATGTGTTGATCGAGCAAAGCTAAGTTTATGAGACTACTACACTAGAGAAGGTCAATATTTACAGGTTTTTTAAAAATTTAACTTAATTTCAATTAACTTATCAAGATTCACTTCAAGACCCTGACCTTTTAAGTCCACCAAAGTTAAACTTTTATGTCATAAATGTTAGCAGGGACCAAACAGTTCCCTACCATGTATCACCTACCCTAAGACCCAGACTCCAAACCCTGTAAATATCCTGTCCTAACATTTGGCTTCTTAAGACACTTCAAAGACCCAATAAGGTATTGTTCTCCCTTTGTCTGTGCTCTGCTTACTCTCTCAGTCGTGTCTGACTCTTTGCGATCCCATGGACTATAGCCCGCCAGCCTCCTCTGTCCACTGGGATTCTCCAGGCAAAAATACTGGAGTGGGTTGCCATGCCCTCTTCCAGGAGATCTTCCCAACCCAGGGATCAAATGCTTGTCTCCCGCATTGCAGATGGATTCTTTACTATCTGAGCCACCAGGAAAGACTTTAGTCTGTGTGTGTGTGTGTGAGTTGCTCAGTTGTGTCCGACTCTTTGCAACCCCATAGACCGTAGCCCAGTCTAGTCGGTTAATAAACTTAGCCTCATTTGTCAACATATTTGGTGGGGTTTTTTGTTTGTTTGTTTGTTTTAGAATTTATTACTTGATAGTTGATTTAAGGACTATCACAAAACAACAGGGACACATTCATGAAATTGAGAACCCTTGGTTGAGAGCTGAGTTGTACCTTTCTTGTTCTTCAAAGACATATAATTTCAACAGATACTTTTTAAAGCAACGTGACATTTTTGCACTTCTACAACACAAGAAAAAGAAGACCATCAGCCTTAGATACTGTGACTATCAAGCACACAAGTCCAGTTGATTCAAGAATCCAATCATGCAGAGGTTTTCAGACCATGATGTATATAAGAAAATCAAAGGGGCTTGTTTAAATGCTGATGAAAGCTCAATTCCCATGGCTTATTCAAAGGTCTTATTCAAAGGCTTATTCAGCTGGGATCAGACAGCTCCATATCAACTGAGCTGGCAAGTGATTCAAAGTCAAGAAGATTTTTATCTAATTCTTAGAATCCACAGTAGTATCCAAAATCCAGTCACCTAAAATCATTGCTATCACTGGTCAGTTCCCTCAATGGATATTTCTTGTAAAATTCAACTTTCTTTTGACTATTTTTGTATTTATCTACTTTTCTTTTTGTTTCTCATCTTTTTAATACATTAAGGATTTCAAATACAGTGGAGGAAGGAAGGATGGGAAAGAGAGACAGAAACAAAAAGAGAGAACTAGCGGTCGAGAAAGATTCATCTAGAGTTCAGTTTAATTCAGTCATTCAGTCGTGTCTGACTCTTTGCGACCCCATGGACGCCAGGCTTTTCTGTCCATCACCAACTCCTGGAGCCTGCTCAAACTCATGTCCATTGAGTTGGTGATGGACTCCAACATCTCATCCTTTGTCGTCCCCTTCTCTTCCTGCCTTCAATCTTTCCCAGCATCAGGGTCTTTTCTAATGAGTCAGTTCTTTGCATCAGGTGGCCAAAGAATTGGAGCTTCAGGTTTAGCATCAGTCTTTCCAACAAATATTCAAGATTGGTTTCCTTTAGGATTGACTGGTTTGACCTCCTTGTAGTTCAAGGGACTCTCAAGAGTCTTCTCCAACACCATAGTTCAAAAGCATCAATTCTTGTTGGTCAGCTTTCTTTATGGTCCAACTATCACATCCATACATGACTACTGGAAAAACCATAGCTTTAACTATGCGGACTTTTGTTGTCAAAGTAATGTCTCTGCTTTGTAATATGCTGTGTAGGTTTGTCACTGATTTTTTTCCAAGGAGCAAGTGTCTTTTAATTTCATGGCTGCAGTCACCATCTGCAGTGATGTTGGAGCCCAAGAAATTAAAGTCTGCCACTCTTTCCATTGTTTCCCCATCTATTTGCCATGAAGTGATGGGGCCAGATGCCATGATCTTCATTTTTTAAATGCTGAGTTTTAAGCCAGCTTATTCATTCTTCTCTTTCACTTTCATCAAGAGGCTCTTCAGTTCCTCTTTGTTTTCTGCCATTAAGGTGGTATCATCTGCATGTCTGAGATTACTGATATTTCTCCCGGCAATCTTGATCCCAGCTTGTGCTTCATCCCCAGGCCAGCATTTTGCATGATGTAGTCTGGATATAAGTTAAATAAGCAGGGTGACAATATACAGCCTTGACCTACTCCTTTCCCAACTTGGAACCAGTCCAATGCCCCTTGTCCAATTCTAACTGTTGTTTCTTGACCTGCATACAGATTTCTCAGGAGGCAGGTAAGGTGGTCTGATATTCTCATCTCTTGAAGAATTTTCCACAGTTTGTTGTGATCCACGCAGTCAAAGGCTTTGGCACAGTCAACAAAGCAGAAGTGAAGTTTTTCTGGAACTCTCTTGCTTTTTTGGTGATCCAATGGATGCTGGCAATTTGATCTCTGGTTCCTCTGCCTTTTCTAAAACCAGCTTGAACATCTGGAGGTTAACGGTTCACATACTCTTGAAGCTTTGCTTGAACAATTTTGAACATTAATTTGCTAGCATGTGAGATGAGTGCTGTTGTGTGGTAGTTTGAACATTGCCTTTGCCTTTCTTTAGGATTGGAATGAAAGCTGGCCTTTTCCAGTCCTGTGGCCAGTGTTGAGTTTTCCAAATTTGCTGGCATATTGAGTGAAGCACTTTAACAACATCATCTTTTAGGATTTGAAATAGTTCAACTGGAATTCCATCATCTCCACTAGCTCTGTTCATAGTGAGGCTCCCTAAGGCCCACTTGACTTCACATTCCTGGATGTCTGGCTCTAGGTGAGTGATCACACCATCGTGGTTATCTGTGTCATTAATATCTTTTTGTATAGTTCTGTGCATTTTTACCACCTTTTCTTAATATCTTCTGCTTCTGTTAGGTCCACACTGTTTCTGTCCTTTATTGTACCCACCTTGGCATGAAAATTTCCCTTGGTATCTCTAATTTTCTTGAAGAGATCGCTAGTCTTTCCTATTCTATTGTTTTCCTCTATTTCTTTGCATCAATCACTGAGATTCATCTTACCTGATTTTATTTTTCTGTTATCACATGTTTTGTATTTTACAAATTATAGTGACTTATTTTCATTTTGTATATTGAACTTTTGTGTTTGTATTGAAAAAATTTAAACCTGGCTTTGAAAAACACTTCCTTAAAATTACAGTTTTTCTAGCAATATAAAATTACTAATATTGTTCTTGAAAATAGTTGATGCTATGTTATGTATAACATTTCTAATAAAAGTTGTGTTATAAGCTGTGAAAATAAATAAATAAATAATTTACTAGTAATACATAAAAAATGAATTATAATCAATTGTCCAGAAATGATAATCAATTATATTTGAAAAATGTAGTAAATTTACTAGGTATTTATTTGGTTTTAGGAAATGTATTCTGTTAACTAGCTTATTATAAGGATGTCAGCAATCACTTTTCCTTTCGCATCACAAAACTTCCGATTTTGTACAAGAAATAAAGAAAAATAGATTCCCTATCTTAGATATACACTGAGGGCTAAAAACACAGTACAGGGAAGAGAAAACATGGAGAAGCATTGCAAGCTATTGAACAGGAATCCTTCCTTCTTGAATCTGCCTGAGGCCAACTCTGAAAGCCCTGTATTAACTCGACTTTTCAAAGCAGTTCTTCTGGACAAACGATAAGAAATGGTGAAATAACTCCAGGAACATTGTAATCAATGTTTTATTTATATCTATATGACTAAAGCATCTGTTAACAACTTTTTTTCTTGCAAAAGCCAATGCCTTATGTAGTTCATCCAGTGCAAGGAAGAAAAATGAAAATATTTACACATCAAAGATAGCACCTTTCTTGCAAAGCAATATGCTTCCTCACATTTTTTAACCCTTTTGGATGAGATTTTATTGTTAAATTTATTGGACACCAGCTTTTCTGGGAGCATGCTCTATTTTATTCATTTAGTAGGAACTGTACTAAACTTGCAATGCAACTTTTTGCATTATGGTTGTGTTAGGAGATTGATTTAAAATATATATATTTTCTAGCTTTTATAATGTGTAAGCCAGATTAACTGTTAATGCTTTAGCACTCTCTACGCTGTGTAAATGATGGAGATTTCTGTGTTATCCCTGATAAAGTTGAGAATACAAAAAACAATTTTAATCCTTTTTATACCATGACTGTCTGTCTGAAACAAGTTCAGAGAATGGCTATACAGCACGAACAGCCATGGGACTAATTTTCAAAGCCTAGTAATATTACTTGGTCACATACTTTGTATTTATTTAAAATGTAAAATAACTAAATAAGCTGGTACAGATCAAGTAACTGTTACACAAAATGAAAAGGAGTTTTTTTTTATAGGCTGAATTCAAGCCAGGTAAGATTTCCATTTGTTAGCATTGTGGCTGTTCCAAGTGTCAACATTTAGGAAAATTCTAATCTTTCATTAAAAATAAACCAGTACTTTTTATGCTAGAAGTGACAATGATAAATATAGCCAGAGACAATGTTTTAATCGCATCTTTAAGTGTTCTGTCACCTAGATCTAATGTCTTCACTGCAGCTTTATGCTTTGCATTATATTCACCAGATGCATTTCTTCTTCTAATTACAATCAGGATGTGTCTATATGAAGTGGAAAATGTGAGCAATTATTTAGATTGTCCAAAATATAAAAGCGAGTTCAGCTGAAGATATGCACTAAGTGGTGTAGAATATTTGAGGGGAGGATTCTATTAAGTCACCCCCAGCTCTCTGTCTTACTTCTATAAATAGTTTCTTTCTATTTTTATTTTCTTCCAGTTAATGGATTTCTCAGTCTGGCTGCAGATCTTCTTTAAATCATCTTGAGGCATTTTTATTATAAACTAATGATAGCAAGGTTATCTGTTTTCAGACCCTACCCTCAGAAAAGTGAAGACTTCTGTGAGTGCTTGGTGGCAAGGATGCCTGGTATAACTTGTTAGCAATATTTACAGAAATAAAGCATCACTCAAAGGAACCAGCTTCTCTTTGCCATATGAAAATATTAGTCACTCGTCATGTCTGACTCTGCAGCCCCAAGGACTGTATATGGAATTCTCCAGGCAAGAGTACTGGAGTGGGTACCCATTCCCTTCTCCAGGGATCTTCCCAACCCAGGGATTGAATCCAAGTCTCCTGCATTGCAGGAAGATTCTTTATGTCTGAGCCACCAGAGAATATAAATGACTGGTATTCAGAGGTATTCTTTATGAGAAGACAGTATGAAGGCAAATAACTCCTACCCACACCACCCTCACCACATTCCAGATTACACACCCTGTGTCTCATTCCTTCAGGGTTCTGGGAGGTAATTGATTTGTTAACTTCCAGTCATCTTCACTCCTCAATTTCCAGCATTTTGTTTAAGCCAGTGTTTGCAACATGACATCACTGGGAGCTTTCAGAAAACACATCTCTTGTTGAGATAGAACCCATCTCAAACTTACTGAATCAGAGTCTGCATTTTAATAAGATTCCAGATCTTTGAAAGGACTTTAATATTTGAGAAAATCTGAGTTAGATCTCGTTAAGTCATAGTCTGACTCAGTTCAGTTCAGTCACTCAGTTGTGCCCAACACTTTGCAACCCCATGAACCGCAGCACGCCAGGCCTCCCTGTCCATCACCAACTCCTGGAGCCTACGCAAACCCATGTCCGTCAAGTCGGTGATGCCATCCAACCGTCTCATCCTCTGTCATCCCTTTCTCCTCCTGCCCACAATCTTTCCATCGAGTCGGTGATGCCATCCAACCGTCTCATCCTCTGTCATCCCTTTCTCCTCCTGCCTGCAATCTTTCCTACCATAGGGTCTTTTCAAATGAGTCAGCTCTTGGCATTAGGGGGCCAGCATATTGGAGACTCAGCTTCAACATGAGTCCTTCCAATGAACATGCAGGACTGATCTCCTTTAGGATGGACTGGTTGGATTTCCTTGCAGTCCAAGGGACTCTCAAGAGTCTTCTCCAACTCCACAGTTCAAAAGCATCAATTCTTCTGTGCTCAGCATTCTTTATAGTCCAACTCTTACATCCATACATGACCACTGGAAAAACCACGGCCTTGACTAGACAGACCTTTGTTGGCAAAATAATGTCTCTGCTTTTTACTATGCTGTCTAGGTTGGTCATAACTTTCCTTCCAAGGAGTAATCGTCTTTTAATTTCATGGCTTCAATCACCATCTGCAGTGATTTTCGAGCCCCCTAAAATAAAGTCAGCCACTGTTTCCACTGTTTCCCCATCTATTTGCCATGAAGTGATGGGACCGGATGCCATGATCTTCATTTTCTGAATGTTGAGATTTAAGCCAACTTTTTCACTCTCCTCTTTCACTTTCATCAAGAAGCTCTTTAGTTCCTCTTCATTTTCTGCCACAAAGGTGGTGTCATCTGCATATCTGAAATTATTGATGTTTCACCCAGCAATCTTGATTCTAGCTTGTGCTTCCTCCAGCCCAGTGTATCTCATGGTGCACTCTGCATATGAGTTAAATAAGCAGGATGACAATATACAGCCTTGACGTACTCCTTATCAGGTGGCCAAAATATTGGAGTGTCAACTTCAACATCAGTCCTTCCAATGAACACCCAGGACTGATTTCCTTTAGGATGGACTGGTTAGATTTCCTTGCAGTCCAAGGGACTCTCAATAGTCTTTTCCAACACCACAGTTCAAAAGCATCAATTCTTCGGCGCTCAGCTTTCTTTATAGTCCAACTCTCATGTCCATACATGACCACTGGAAAAACCATGGCCTGACAGAC
>SJYX01023008.1:110311-156943 GCA_006410675.1 Oreotragus oreotragus | reverse complement strand
ATATTTCTCCTGGCAATCTTGATTCCAGCTTGTGTTTCTTCCAGCCCATCATTTCTCATGATGTACTCTGCTGCTAAGTCGCTTCAGTCGTGTCCGACTCTGTGCGACCCCATAGATGGCAGCCCACCAGGCTCCCCCATCCCTGGGATTCTCCAGGCAAGAATACTGGAGTGGGTTGCCATTTCCTTATCTAATGCATGAAAGTGAAAAGTGAAAGGGAAGTCGCTCAGTCATGTCCGACTCTCAGCGACCCCATGGACTGCAGCCCACCAGGCTCCTCCGTCCATGGGATTTTCCAGGCAAGAGCACTGGGGTGGGGTGCCATTGATGTACTCTACTGTCCTCTATTTAAACCACAGTGTAACTGGAAATACAGAGAAAGGACCTCTGGTACTCAGGTACATTTCTGTAAATCCACATGAAATCTGTGTTCATGTTTCCTGATCCTCTACTGTATCTCAACAGCATGGGAATATTTTAAGTGTTTTCTCCTGACATGGACAACTTCTTACTCCAAATACCTGGTTCTTCTACAATGAAGAGAATTTGGGATGCAAGTAAGGAAACAGGTAGGCAAGGCTTTTGAAGCTGTTCCTTAAATGATATCATATAAGCAATAACAGAACCTACCTACATTTGAGGAAAATCTTGTTCATATTTGCATTTTTTGCAAAGGAAATAATCAATCATAACAGCCAATGTTCTCCTATTATGGACTGGTCTTACAGTGTATGCCAAGATAATGTCTCTGCAAAGATTTTCATAAAAAGTACCCTCAGTTCAGTTCAGTTCAGTCCAGTCACTCAGTCCTGTTTGACTCTTTGCAACCCCATGAATTGCAGCATGCCAGGCCTCCCTGTCCATCACCAACTCCTGGAGTTCACTCAAACTCATGTCCATTGAGTCGGTGATGCCATCCAGCCATCTCATCCTCTGTCGTCCCATTCTCCTCCTGCTCCCAATCCCTCCCAGCATCAGGGTCTTTTCCAATGAGTCAACTCTATGTCTCCCCAGTTTTTTGTTGATTCTGAAACTCTTGATATTATCCTCTGAGTTCCTAGACCACACATAGATTTGATCCTCAGAAGACCATTAGTTTTTTTTTACTTTATGAAAATGATAAGGAATTACTCATTCCAGCATTGAAAATAATTCTGCCAAGAGCAATTCACTTTGACTTTGCCAAAGCTGAATACATACAGGCAACTCTATAGTCCTCCTCACCATTATGCTGCCTGAGAGAAGTTCTTTTCCTTCCCTCTCTCTCTTTTCATTGTCACAGTCCATGTTCATCTTTTTTAAAGTAGACTATTGCTATTTTCTCCTAATATGTTTCTGTAACTCTGATTGCAAGCCATCCTCTTCACTTCCCACACTTTCTAAAATATACATCTGATCATGTCACATTCTGTTCCAAAACTTTTCAGTGGCTCTCACATTGTCTGCTCAGTTTTAATCAGACCTGATGGTAAGTCATGCAAGGGTTTGCTTGTCCAGGCCATTGTCTTTCTGTGCAATCTTGTGTCCCTTCTCACCCTTTCTCCATAAACACCAGAAGTTTATAATTATCTTACACCTGGATTTCTTTGTCTAGAATGCTCTCAAACTTTTTTTTTTAAGTACTTACTCATCCATCAAGTTTCAATTCAAATACTGTTTCTGCAAAGCCATTCTTGGTATGTTCCCGAAATATTATATTATCTTCCTATTATACTTTATGTGTCTTTATATGACAGCATATTTCTGTAACTGCCTACAAACTGGACTATAAACACCCTGAAATCAAGGAAAATCTCTTTTCATTATTTAGTTCCAATTTCTGGCAAAGGGAATAGTTGTAGAGCTTAATAAATATTACAGATTGACTGCATGGAGGCATTTATATATAGTCAATAGCATATTCTGTGTATAGAGATAGCTCTATATTTGATGCTGTGCAGGCCACATAAACTTATTAAACATAAATCTATTTAGTGTATGTCATCATTGGTCTGGGCATTTAGGAAACAAATATAATCTGAGATACATATAATAATTTCTGGAAAGATACAATCCTTATCCTAAATTGCCTGCATTGTTTAGAAAATAAGACTTCATTAAACCATATTCTGATTAATGTGCCCCAATTAATCTGAACCCAAATTAAGAACATATAGCACAGGGAATTTTACTCAATACTCTGTATTAATCTAAGATTCTGAGAATGAATATATTAGTATGTGTACATATGTATGGTTGAATCACTTTCTATACACTTGAAACTAATACATTATAAATCAAATATATTCCAACAAAACTTAAATTAAAAAAGACTGTAAAATAGAGCTCTTTCAAATCCTTTATCTTTTGGTAGTTTATCTGTGCTCACACTTCAAGTTGTATGAACGAAGATTCTGATTAATTACATCTCAGTGCAACCTCAGATTCTGCTTTTGTAAGAGGCTTTCAAGTGATGCCCATACTACTGGTCTATGGGCCACATTTTTTAAGCATGGATTTAAGATTTAAAGGCAATCTTGAACCCTCCTAGGAATGAACCCTTCTCATATTACCAAAGCTTCAGAGTATTCTCATTGTGTTCTTCAGATCCATGGATCAGAATGCAGTAAAGATGGAACAAAGCTGACTGAGTGAGGTGCTGTGCTAAGGAGATGTAGAGACAGTGTTTTCAAAGAAGTTCTTTGGTCCATCTACCCCTGAGCAGGTGCAAGGAGGCAAAGAAGAAAGGGCAGCCGGATGATAGTGAAAGTTGCTTCGGAAAGTTGCAGGAGCAGCATTCTAGAAATTAAAGCTGGTTCCAACTTAGTCTGAGCAACAGACAAAACAAGTACCTCTGGATAGCAATAAACTTATTTTAAATAGACATGTCATTGCCCACCTTCTGCAGGACAATATTTTACATATATTTTTCTGCATTCCTCTCAGCACTAAAGATATTGTCCTCCCTAAAATAGAGGNAACTTAGTCTAAGCAACAGACAAAACAAGTACCTCTGGATAGCAATAAACTTATTTTAAATAGACATGTCATTGCCCGCCTTCTGCAGGACAATATTTTACATATATTTTTCTGCATTCCTCTCAGCACTAAAGATAGTGTCCTCCCTAAAATAGAGGTTAAATATACTTTGGCCACCTGATGTGAAGAGCTGACTCTTTAGAAAAGAACCTGATGTTGGAAAAGATTCAGGTCAGGAAGAAAAGAGGGCAACAAAGGATGAGATGGTTAGATAGCATCACAGACTCCAAGGACCTGAGTTTGAGCAAACTCTGGGAGACTGTGAAGGACAGGGAAGCCCGCCGTGCTGCAGTCCATGGGTTCGCAAAGAGTCAGACACGACTTAGCAAGTGAACAACAGGAACAAATATGTGAAATGAATGAATTAATTAATTTTCTTTATTTTATAAGTTAATTGGAAGCTTTCAGGGTTGAAGTGTTTTGATTGACTTATTAGCTGTGGAAGTCAGTCTAGACATTATTCAAATGCTATTGATAAGCACTGTGTTATGCTGGATTATAAGAAAATTCAAGAAAAGTACATATCATATAAACTGGCTTTTAACTGAGTGGGATGGCTGACATTTAAGCATGTGGTTTTTATGTTCTGTGCAGCTTGTCTGCCACAGTCAAACTGAAGTTTAACACTTAATAATGTGCGTGAATTGGGATAGAATTTGCATTTATATTTCATATGGTTTGTTACCCAAATAGAACTGAGTGGCTGCATTTTTCCTTTTTTGTTGTTCTTGCCTTATTTTGTTAATCATTCCAAACACATTTGTTCCATTCCATAAAAGTGAGCAGCTTACCTTCCACTTTTGTGAAATCACTGTTAATCATTCTGTAATGTCTGCATTATCCCATTTAAACTGTTCTCTTGTGGTTTTACAATTCCTTCTGCTCACTAATCTAGCAGGAGGAGTGATGTGCAAACAAGCAAACATAGAAAAACAAATGGGTCTTCCTTGTGAATCATCATTATAAGCCTCGTCAGCAAGATTAGAGTTTCTTAAATTGTTTTTTAAGAGTCAAATTATTGATACAGCATCTGAGCCAGTGGACTTGAAATTTGTCCCAGGGGTGATATAAGCCTGATAGAAGATAGAAGATCATTTTATATTCATGATTCATACCCACTTCATGCACCCAACCGTAATCTTGACTAATAAGATATTAATATTACAACTTGATCATGGTTAAAGAATAATTGCAAACATATCAGACATATAATGGAAAAAGAAAATGCATATAATTTTCTAAGGCCTACATCCCTTTCACTACCCAAACTCATCTCAGATGACAAAGGATTGCACACATCTGTGTAATTTCTTCATGAGCAAATATATCAATAAATATTGCCAAATATCTGCATGGAGTATAGAAACACATAAACAGTTAGCTGGATATTTCTGAAATGATGCATCTAGATGTTTGGTATCACATAAGCAAAATATCTGGTTATTTAACTAGAATTTATGATTCCATATGAATGTTTCATATTTTGTTCACAAAAATCTGAATATGTATTTCGGACCAAAATTTGATCTGGTTTTTGGAATTATATAGCTGTAACATTATGTATCATGCCACTTTTATTTTATGAATAAATGTGACAATTTACTCGATTGGTAAATTAAAGATGAGAGCATTCAGGTCTACCCTGACATATAGATGCTAATCCAGTAATTCAGTCCAGTTCAGTTCAGTCACTCAGTCATGTGCGAATCTTTGCGACCCCATGGACCGCAGCACGCCAGGCCTCCCTGTCCATCACCAACTCCTGGAGTTCACTCAAACTCATGTCCATTGAGTCAGTGATGCCATCCAACCATCTCATCCTCTGTTGTCCCCTTCTCCTCTTGCCTTTAATCTTTCCCAGCATCAGAGTCTTTTCCAGTCAGTCAGCTCTTCATGTCAGGTGGCCAAAGTATTGGAGCTTCAGCTTCAACATCAGTCCTTCCAATGAACATTCAGGACTGATCTCCTTTAGGATGGACTGGTTGGATCTCCTTGCAGTCCAAGGGACTCTCAAGAGTCTTCTCCAACACCACAGTTCCAAAGCATCAATTCTTCGGTGTTTAGCTTTCTTTATAGTCCAACTTTCACATCCATACATGACTACTGGAAAAACCATAGCCTTGACTAGACCAGTAATATCTATAACAAGTCCCTGGGGCTAGGGAAGAAGGAAGAACAAAAACCCTAAGTAGGGATACATCCCATTTGTTCAGTTTCTTTCTAATAATCATCTGAGATATAAATATGAAAAAAAGTGTTCAAAGATAAGAAGCCAACTAAATACCAAGAGTATCAATACTACACTTAAATTCTGAAATGAAACCCTTCTCCATCAGTTAAGGCAACTTTTTCATCTAAATAAAGCTTACTTTCTTTTTGCCACAATTTCAAACTCTCCTTTTCTGTTTTATGTTTCTATGATCCTTACAGTGATGTCATGCTATAATTATCCTCAAGTGTGGGTGAGTATGAAGGGGAAATATTCCCCTACCTTTTTCTTCATGCTTTGTGGGAAGTCACAGGAGGATGCCAAAGATTATCATGTATATTATGCCATGTCTCTGTCACTGACAATCATAGGATATATTGATCCAAATATGAAATATACCACTGTTAATTTTCACTGTCACTGTATATTGAATATGGAGATAGGATATACACGTAAACTGAAGTTCTCTCAATCTCTGGTGGTATCCTGAATTCTCACATTCCTTTTCAGCCTACAGCACCACTGACATACTCATACACCTGTTCTTATATCTGTTGAAGTCTTTTATAGACAACCCTTTTCTAGGATTTACACCTCATTATAAAAATCACATTTCTTGACTATCAGAAAGAAATGGAGTGTGGCAAGCTGGGAACTAGTTCTCTGACATACTGAGATGGCAGATCAGCCTGGAGGTGGAACTCCCACAGCAGAAATTTGGAATTATAGATACCACCTACATTCATTCATAAATAGAAGAAATAATGACAGTACAGAACAGTGATTTTTCAAATCATGGTGCAAACGATCCTAGGTAGTATTTTAATTTTAAAAAACGATGTGTGATTAAAGATATCAAAATTCACAAGGATTCATTTCCTTCTTTAACCATAAATTAATTTCACATTTATCTTACTGAAAAAAAAGAAGTATTAATGATTTAATAAAATGAGATACCATGGTTCAACTCTTCAGAAGACTCTGCCAAGTTTCTTTAAAGCTCTACTTCTAATCATGAAAACCTCATTATTTTCATTATTTAAACTTTAATCTGCTCTTTTGGCCAGTTTGAAAAGATATGTAATGCAGGCAAAGCTTGTAACTGTGATTTTTAACTAATTGTGAATTAAAGTTTCTATGTAAATTGGGATCAGTGAAAAGAACTACACATTTGACTTACATCTTCATAAATCATGTCCTCTGCATTCATTATTTATTAAGGTGCTCATTTTTTAAAAGAATCAACGGATTCTATTGTTTTTCATCTCCTTCCACTCTTCATTCTCTCCCCATCAGCATTTAACATGCTGCTTTCTCATGAACAGTAAATGTATGTAATGAATTTATGTGTCGATTAGAGTATGTGTGTGTGTTTCTTTTTCATTAATGAGAAAGGGTATGGAGTGTCCATTCCTAGAAAGCTTCAAGAAGAGAGAGAGAAAAAAAAAAAAAACAAACCCTATGTTGTCTATGATGCATTATACCCCCAAGGATCCTGGGCCAGATGATCTCTTAAAGTCAGGTTTTGATCTATAACTAAATGATCAATGAGCCAGCTTCAGGTCGCCCTATACTATATAGTACATAGAGCCACTGCTCAAGAGTACTAAATGGTGTCCCTGGGCTCTGAACAAAAATTAATGTACAACCCTTAGAGTCCAAATTACTGCCAGGGAATGATTTAGGTATGGGAAATAAATTCCATTAATATCTAGTTAGGTGGTTAATCAGTAAAATAATAATATTAAAAAGTAAGGAGTTAAATCTGTTTTCTCATTTCGTCCTCGTGAACAGAAAATAATAACTGTTAGTTGTGCTCCTCGTAAAATCTTTAATAAATTTTAAAGTAGTGTTCAAGACTTCCTTTGAGTTCTTCATCTCTAAACTAAATATGCCCTGTTCCTTTAATAGGAATTAAAGGAATTTTAATCCCTTTTAACTCCTTGTGTAACAAACAGAGAGCATCTGTTTTCACATCTTTAATCACCTTTATTGCCCTTTTCAATTTCATTTTCAGTTTATCCACATCTTTACCAATGTGATGACCCATAATATTAATCCAGTGAAGGATTAGAAGATGCTGTAAGAAGTGCTTGTTTTTGCTTATATTTTTAAATGTTACATTAATCTCAGGGCAAACACCAATGTTATAAAGGCAGATCTGTAGTTTTTGCAATGACTTATTGCAATCATGAGTAGACCTTCCAACCAGATATGATAGTACCTAAAATATCTCTGGTTTATGTGTCAAGCTTATGAACTAACACTGTTTAAGATAATAGTTTTGGCAACAAAACATTTCACTAACCACAGGAAGGTAAGAAGATGTATGCAGTCATATTAGATGACCTGCTGTAGTATAAATACATATAACACACATACACTCTTCCAAACCAATGCCCAGATAAGCTCAAAGCCTTATGTCTCTATCTTACTATGTTCAGTCTTTTTCCAGATGAGAGAGTTAAAGTTGAATGTATCACTTGATACAGCTATTTTGAAAGACAGTTCACCAAAATATGGACTCTAGGAACTTTGTCATCGGTAAGAAGAGAGGGAAGGAAGAACAGTCAGTGAAGAACAAAAACAGATGGCCCTGTCCTTCTTCCTAGTTCATGTCTCTTTACTACTGTGTTACATTGTCACCTGTTCCATAATGTAATTGTATCCTATTGAGACATCATACTTCCAATCACTTCAATAGTTTCTTTAGGTTTTGAAGTTACCGTCATCCTCTAAGTAAGAAAGGATTTGAAGAAAGGTGGTCAGTGAGGAGAAAACGTCAGATTAGCAGGCCTACCTCCATAATTCTGTGCATGACACCAACAGCCTTATGCACATGAGGACAGTTGATTCTTCTGAGCATACTAGTAGAGAACACTTTGGACTTCCATGATGGCTCAGTTGGTAAAGCATCTGCCTGCAGTGCAGGAGATCCGGGTTCAATCCTTGGGTCAGGAAGATCTCCTGGAGAAGGAAATGGCAACCCACTTCAGTATTCTTGCCTGGGAAATCCCATGGACAGAGGAGCCTTGTATGTTACAGTCCATGGGGTCGCAAGAGTTGGACATGACTTAGCGAGTAAATCACCATCAGAGAACACTTTGGAGAACATCTTATTGTAAAAAAAGATAAAATCAGTCCTAACCCCATGAAGAGGGTAACTCAGGTGATAGGTGAAAAATCAGAGGGATTGACCTTCATTCAGGGGCAAGAGTTGTGGTCAGTCCATTGTGGTTAGACGTCATTGAGGAAAGATTCAAATGTACATATGTAGTTAGGTCAAATAGAATACAAGGTTAATATTTGAAAGACTTATTAAAAGAATTGGGACTATTGGTAACAGGCTTAATTTCCACAGTAAAATCAGTAAAGTCAACACAAGTATCACTGACAGTATTAGACATACACACCAAGATATAGAATAATCAAATTGTTGAAAGCCAAAGAGATTTTTGAAGCAACAAGAAAGAAATAATTCAATGTGTATAAGAAATATTCATTAAATTAGCAGCTAACTTTTGTCAGAAGCCATTAAGGCCAGAAAGCCATGAATTGACATATTCAAAGTGCAAAAGAAAAATACTATCAACCAAGAATTCTATATCCAACAAAACTACCCTTTAAAAATAAGGCATTACCACTTTCAGTATGATGCAGGGAGCTCAACCCAGTGCTCTGTAACAACTTAGAGGTATGGGATGGAGTGAGGGGTGGGAGGGAGGCTCAAGAGAGAGGTGACATATATATACTTATGACTGATCCATGTTGATGTATGTATGGCATGTAAAGCAATTATCCTCCAGTTAGAAATAATTTTAAAAATAAGACATTCCCAGATAAGTAAAAACTGAGATAATTTACTACTGCCAGAAGAAATACCACAGGGAATACTTCAGACTGAAATGAAAGCATACTAGACAGTAACTTTGACCCATGTAAAACAATAAAGAAAAAAAGCTCATAAAAGCTCATTTTAAAAACTCATAAAAAGGATAGGAAGGCTGTGGATTGAAGATCTTTATATATTCCCTTTTTTGTTAATAACCATAATGAAATTAAACTGGATTAAAGTGGCAAAATGTTCTTAGTACAATTCCCACAAATGCCAATTTTGATTCTCCTGGCTCTAACCTTTATTAGCTTGTTACAAAGCATAACAGGTTTCCCTGGTAGCTCAGCTGATAAAAAATCTGCCTGCAATGCAGGAGACCACAGTTCAGTTCCTGGGTTGGGAAGACCCCCTGGAGAATGGATAGGCTGCCCACTCCAATATTCTTGAACTTCCCTCGTGGCTCAGACAGTAGAGAATTCACTTGAAAGGCGAGAGACCTGGGTTCAATCCCTGGGTTGGGAAGATTCCCCAGAGGAGGGCAGTATTCTTGCCCGGAGAATCCTCATGGACAGAGGAGCCTGGTGGGCCACAGTCCATGGGGTTGCAAAGAGTCAGACACATCTGAGCAACTAAGCATGCAGGCACAATGCACAACACAGCTGTCTACAAGAGATATACTTTAGGTTCAAAGACAAAAATAGATCAAAATGAAAGGACGGAAAAAGATGTACAAGGTGAACAGCAAGTAAAAGAAAGTCAGAGTAGCTATACTAATATGAGACAAGATAGATTTTATTTTGAGACCATTCAAAGTAAAGGAGAAGAAGCATGAGATGTGTTTCCTAAGACATTGATTGTTTCACCCCAGGGTACTGGCTAAGAGAGTGAAGAGCATCTGTCACCAGTTTCTACCTCTTCATTATTGTCCCTTCTGTTTCTGTGACTTCGGGAAGCAAGAATTTCATAAAAAAACTGAAATTGATTGCAAATCCTATCTAACATATAGGTGTTTTATTTGGCTTTATCTTCATTAAAATTCTATTATATGTGAAAATATAGTCATACTTTTATTAACTAACATATACAAAAAAGAACACGATATGTAAATGTAAGCTCAACTGATTTTCACAAATGTAAGTACCCTTATATAACCAGAATCTAAATCAATAAATGAAACATTAATAACATCTCAGAGCAACCACTTTTGTTTCCTCTCCTAGGTACTTTCTCCTTCAAAGGATCACTATCCAGACCTCTGACACTATAGAAAAGTTTGATCTGTTTGCAAACATTACCAACTGTAATCAGAGAGTGTTTACACTTTTGTGTATGGCTTCTTACACTTAACACCATATTTTTGCAGGACACCCATACTGAGGTTATAATTTAGTTTATACATTCATACTGTAGTATTGGATTCCACTGTCTGATTAACTATAGTGTATTTATTAATTCTACAATTGATGGATATTTGGTTAGTTTCCAGTTTGAGGTTATTTGTGTAGAGCTGTAATAAAATTTTTATATATCTTGCAGTGAATATGTGTAAATATTTTTCTTGAAGATATAAATGAGATTAAAACTGTTGGGATAGGATATAACGATGTTCAACTTTAATAAGAATAGTCAAATATTTTCCANATTTGGTTAGTTTCCAGTTTGAGGTTATTTGTGTAGAGCTGTAATAAAATTTTTATATATCTTGCAGTGACTATGTGTAAATATTTTTCCTGAAGATATAAATGAGATTAAAACTGTTGGGATAGGATATAATGATGTTCAACTTTAATAAGAATAGTCAAATATTTTCCAAACTTGTTGTATGAATGGACACTCCCTCCAGCAATATATGAGAGTTTATTAACTCTATATTCACACCAATATTTGATACTGTGTGCTTTTTACTTTAGCTATTCTGGTGAGTATGCAGTTGTATTGATTGTGATTTTAATTTGCATTTTTCTAAAAACTAAAAAAGCTTAATATTTTACCATACACTTATTGGTCATTTTGACATCCTCTTTTCTGGATATATGCTTATTTTTTTGTTTGGGTTTTCTGTATTTTTCTGATTGATTCACAAGCATTTTCTCTCAATCTACAGATTGATATTCTCTAAATGGTATTGTTTGATGGGCATTCTTAAGAGTTTAATAACTTTTATGGTTATTGATTCTAAAGCCATATTTAGGAAATATTTCCCAATTTAAGAAATGAAGATATTTTTCTATGCTTCTTCCAAAAGATTTATCATTTTCCTTTTTACATGCAGATCTGTAGTTCTTCTAGAGTTGACTTTTATGTGTAGTGAGAGATATGAGTTGAGAGATATATGCATTTTCCTATGGAAGGACAGTCAGTTGACCCAGCACCATTTATTAAAATAACCACCCTTTCCCATTGCTTTCTAGGACTACTTTCATTGTGATTTTAGAGGTCTATTATCTTTTTGAACTGTTAATGAGATTTCTGATGATGTTATCCAGTATGTATTGAATTTTACATGCAGATCTGTAGTTCTTCTAGAGTTGACTTTTATGTGTAGTGAGAGATATGAGTTGAGAGATATATGCATTTTCCTATGGAAGGACAGTCAGTTGACCCAGCACCATTTATTAAAATAACCACCCTTTCCCATTGCTTTCTAGGACTACTTTCATTGTGATTTTAGAGGTCTATTATCTTTTTGAACTGTTAATGAGATTTCTGATGATGTTATCCAGTATGTATTGATGCACAGGAAGCCATGAATCCAGTTTCCAGAAATAAAAAATGTTGATACTATATTTCTACTATTCCCTAGAGATTTATAGTCTAGCCATGCTCAATACATGTCTTGTTCTCATGCTTCTTTTTTCTTCTTTGGTCAATAACAGTTTCTTAATAAATAATATCATTCATAGATTTAAAAAAGTAGAAAATACAAAAAATAATAGAGAAGAAAATAAGAATAATTCATAATCCTATCAAGCAAAAGAAAATCACTACACATTTTTGATGTTTTCTTCTTATTTTTTCTAATAAATTTATTCTTCATATTTAGTAAAGTTACTAAGTACATAAAAAGCCCTAGGTTCAAATGGTAAAGAATCTGCCTGCAGTGTGGGAGCCCTGAGTTTGGTCCCTGGCTCGGGAAGATCCCCTGGAGAAAGATTCGGCAACCCACTCCAGTGTTCTTGCCAGAAGAATTCCATGGATAGAGGAACTTGGTGGGCCCCAGTCCATGGGGTCTCAAAGAGTTGGACACAACTGAACAACAATCACACACAAGTATATAAAAGCCCAGGGATTTATAATGACAACGTAGAAGAATTACATCTTCCTTATCAAAATATATTTTCAGAAAACACTATTTGTTGTTGTTGTCCCTAAGTCATGTCTGACTCTTGCAACCCCATGTACTGTAGCCCACTAGACCCCTATGTCTGTGGGATTTCCCAGGCAAGAATACTGGAGTGGGTTGCCATTTCTTCCTCCAGGGAATCTTCCCAACCTGGGGACTGAGCCTGTGTCTCCTGCATTTTGGGGCATGTTCTTTACTGTTGAGCCCCCAGGGAAGTCCTGAAAATATATATTCATTTAAAAATGCAAACAGGAAACAAGATGATGTAAGACATCGTTCTTTCTTCCTCCCTTACTAAATACAGGTTAAAACTCTGAAAATAATCCAACAGGGAACCATGAAAGGTAAAAAGGAGATAGACTAGCTAGAGACCCCAGAATGAATAGACAACACGGAGGCCTAAGATCTTCTCACATCCTCCTGCCCCTTACTGTTCCAGCAGAAGGTAAACTAGATCTGGCTTCTGCTGATCCCTAAGCTGAGAGATGAATATGGTTCAGGTAAGTTGATTCCTTCTCCAGATTGAAAAAGTGTACCACCAAAAACAATTCACCTGGAGAATCGTTCTTTGCCCCTATGGCTAAGACTTTTCCCTACCCCCAAGCTCAAAGTCACAAGGCAGTCTTTTCAAGCAAGGAGTGAGTGGGATTCCTGCCAACAATAGGAGACACATGGAACTTTCTCAAGCCCATGAGCAAGAGTCTTCCTTCTCTCTCCTAAAGACTCTGGGTGGTTGATACAGTAGCTGGTATCAAAAAGAATCATGAGGATACCAAATGGCACTAAGCAAACCAAAGAAATTAAATAGACTAAAAATACTCAGAAAACTAAATTGGCAGTGCAACTATAGCCCACAAAATGTAGGTCGTGAGCTAAATGATAAACCTGAGAATAAGATATAAGATAAAGAAAACCACAGACGACAGCAGACATGATAAGGATGACTGATAAAGCAAAAACTTCATTAGGACCCAGAATATCCCAAAATAATAATGAAAATTTCCAGGATACATTTGACAATCTTTTGCCATAACAAAAAAGCAGACAAATCACAACTTGATTGAGAAAAGACATCAGATGACAACGCTAAGATAAATAGGATACTGGAATTATCTGACAAGGATTTTACCATAGTCATCATAAAAAATGCTTCTATAAGCAATTGTGAATGCCCTCGAAACAGCAGGAGAAAAAGTAGAATTTCATGAAAACTTAAAAAGACCAAATGGAAATCGTGGAAATGAAAAATACAATAACAAATTAAAAATTCAATGGAGGGGCTCAATAGCAGAATGAGTATGACAAAGGACAAATTCAGCAAGCTTGAGGATAGAATAAGCTAATCTGAACAACAGACAAAATAGACCACACACATACACACACATATAAATTCTCATAAATTTGTGGGACAATAATAAAAGATCAAATATTTATGTCATCAGAGTCCCAGAAGAAGAGGAGAAAGAGAATGGATCTGAAGAAATAGTTGAAGAAATAATGGTTTAAATCTTCCTAAATTTGGTAGAAGAAATAGATTCAAGAAGCTGAGCAAATTTCAAATATTAAGAGAAGAAACTCAAAAAGCTCTATACCAAGATACATTAAAATTAAAGCTTTATTTATCTTTGACAACACTTTGAAAGCAAACACAGTAAAAGTAGCCAAACAACATATTATTTATGGGGAGACTACAGATATTTTTCTCACCCGAAACCATAGAGGCTAGGAAGAAGTTAAATGACATTTTTCAATCTCTTAAAGAAAAGAACTGTTAACTTCAACTATGTCCTTTCAGTATGAAGAGAAAACAAAGTCATTTTCAGACAGAGGAGTTTTAAGAGCAGAAGTACCTTTAAAGAATGGCTAAAGAGATTTCTAAATAGAATGAAAATGACAAGATGAGATTAGGAATTCCAGAAGAGAAAGATAAACAAAGCAAAGGGCAAAAATATGGTAAGACTATTTTACCTCAGCATAACTTAAAAATATTTGATCACTGAAGCAAAGACCCTATATTCAATATATAGAGAGAAAATATTCAAGATACTTGTATTTTCAAAGTTGGAGGATTAAGAGACTGAAATGAAAACAATATAGCTATACCTCACTGGAAGTAGTAAAAATGAAGACTAGTATACTGTTGATAGCTTATATATGTTTATTATAACATCTAGAACAACCACTAAGAAAACTATATAAAGACATATATTCAAAGTCATCAAAAATCAAAGTGGTATCTTAAAAAATGGTCAAGTAACTCACAGAAGGCAAGAAAAGAGAGAGAGATGGAAAACAGAGAGAAACAAAAACAGCAAACAAGTAATATGGAAGAAGTCCTACCATATAAAAAATTACCTGTAATATAATTGATCTAAGTACAGCAATTAGAAGAAAGAGTTGGCAGAGCAGAGAGAAAAGCATGACCCAAATATATGCTGTCTATAAGAAATTCACTTCTGAAATAACCTAGGCAGGTTGAAAGTAAAAGAACGGGAAAAGATATTTCACAAAGACATGAGTTTAAAGATTTAGAGAGAGTTCTTTATGTGCTTATTAACATACTCAACAGTGCTCAAATAGTCTAATATATTGTGGGGTTCAGACTTTGTGTAACTGATTGATGATTACAGATTTGCAGACTTTTTTAGTTCTTCCTGAACCAAGTTACTCAAATATTAAGTCCAGATCTTACCAATATTAAACAGAAGAGTAATAACTCTTAGTAGAAAATCATCTAGATGAACGTACTGATAAGACATAGCTGGCAGGAGGTTGCTGGTCCAAAGAGCAGCCAAAGCTAAAGGAAACACGTATGCAAGATCAGTTAGATAAATAAGAGCTCAGCTTCATATTTTGCATTTGAAAGAGAGCTTTGATGCATTACAAAAATAGCAAGAGAGGAGAGACAAGCAGGAAGATAATTTTCATCCTCAGTTCTGTGGTGTGGCTTGTGGCTCTACTCTTTTCAATATCTGTTTGTTTCCATCAATATATGCCTGCATAAAAATTCAGGAAATTATCATTTGAAAGGCTATAAAATTGTCCACACAATGAAATTCACCTTCCCACTTGTAGTCTGACAGCTAGGTTGATAAGTTATATCCAAATAAAATTAGCCTTCTGTAAGATGCTTTCAGGCTTCCCAGGTAGCGCTAGTGGCAAAGAACCCGCCTGCCAGTGCAGGAGACCTAAGAGACATGGGTTGGATCCCTGGGTTGGGAAGGCTGCCCTAGAGGAAGGCATGGCAACCCACTTCAGGGCTCTAGCCTGGAGAGTCCCATGGACAGAGGAGTCTGGCAGGGTACAGTCCCTAGGGTGGCAAAGAGTTGGACAGGACTGAAGCGACTTAGCGCCACACGCACACATGCAAGATGCTTTCACATTACTGTAATAAACTTCCTGGTACATAAGATGGGCGTCACTGGTGGCTCAGACAGTAAACCATCTGCATGCAATGTGGGAGACCGGGGTTTGATCCCTGAGTCAGGAAGATCCCCTGGAGAAGGAAATGGTGACCCACTCCAGGACTCTTGCCTGGAAAATTCCATGGGCAGAGGAGCCTGGCAGCCTACAGTTCATGGGACTGCAGAGTTGGACATGACTGAGCAATTTCACTTCACATAAGATATCCTTTGAAGAACAAGAAGCTTCACCCAAAAGGACCTGCAAAAACTGTTGACTGAACTTTCCAGCATACAATCCACTGAAGTGCTGGAAATCTTGAAGAGAAAAATGAACGTGTCCCTTGCCTTCTCCTTTTCTCCCCGAGACCATTGTAGACAAATGAAGCGTCTCTCTAAGCATAAGTGGAAATAGACTAGACTTTCTATATTTCAGCCCATTCTACGATGCCCTATGGAATCTAGAACTCATGACAGATACATTGAACCTACAGAGAAATCCAGGGGTTGCCCCCAACTCACTCATAAACTCCTATATGAAAACTGCCATAGGTCTATAAATGGATCAGGAATAAGCCTTCCATAATTTTATAAAAGGAGGCACAAGAAAGCTTGACATGACATTAAAGTGGAAGTATGACCCTCCCACAACCCTCCTGTAATCATTCATGCCCAATCATCAGTCTCATTCAGTTCAGTCGCTCAGTCGTGTCCGACTCTTTGCGACCCCATGAATGGCAGCACGCCAGGCCTCCCTGCTCATCACCATCTCCCCAAGTTAACTCAGACTCACGTCCATCAAGTTGGTGATGCCATCCAGCCATCTCATCCTCTGTCGTCCCCTTCTTCTCCTGCCCCCAATCCCTCCCAGCATCAAAGTCTTTTCCAATGAGTCAACTCTTCACATGAGGTGGCCAAAGTACTGGAGTTTCAGCTTTAGCATCATTCCTTCCAAAGAAATCCCAGGGTTGATCTCCTTCAGAATGGACTGGTTGGATCTCCTTGCAGTCCAAGGGACTCTCAAGAGTCTTCTCCAACACCACAGTTCAAAAGCATCAANCATGAGGTGGCCAAAGTACTGGAGATTCAGCTTTAGCATCATTCCTTCCAAAGAAATCCCAGGGCTGATCTCCTTCAGAATGGACTGGTTGGATCTCCTTGCAGTCCAAGGGACTCTCAAGAGTCTTCTCCAACACCACAGTTCAAAAGCATCAATTCTTCAGCGCTCAGCCTTCTTCACAGTCCAACTCTCACATCCATACATGACCACTGGAAAAACCATAGCCTTGACTAGAGGGACCTTTGTTGGCAAAGTAATGTCTCTGCTTTTCAATATGCTATCTAGGTTGGTCATAACTTTTCTTCTAAGGAGTAAGCATCTTTTAATTTCCTGGCTGCAGTCACCATCTGCAGTGATTTTGGAGCCCCCCAAAATAAAGTCTGACACTGTTTCCACTGTTTCCCCATCTATTTCCCATGAAGTGATGGGATCGGATGCCATGATCTTGGTTTTCTGAATGTTGAGCTTTAAGCCAACTTTTTCACTCTCCTCTTTCACTTTCATCAAGAGGCTTTTTAGTTCCTCTTCACTTTCTGCCATACGGGTGGTGTCATCTGCATATCTGAGGTTATTGATATTTCTCCCGGCAATCTTGATTCCAGTTTGTGCTTCCTCCAGCCCAGCGTTTCTCATGATGTACTCTGCATAGAAGTTAAATAAGCAGGGTGACAATATACAGCCTTGACGTACTCTTTTTCCTATTTGGAACCAGTGTGTTGTCCCATGTCCAGTTTAACTGTTGCTCAGTTGCATCCAATTCTTCGGGACCCCATGGCCTGCAGCCAGCCAGGCTCCTCTGTCCATGGGATTTTCCAGGCAAGAATACTGGGGTGGGTTGCCATTTCCTCCTCCAGGGGATCTTCCCAACCCAGGGATCAAACACACGTCTCCTGCATTATAGGCAGTTTCTTTACCACTGAGCCACTGGGGAAGCACCAAGAGTCTTTAGCCTGAATCAATTAAAGCAATGCCCACTGTCACATATTTCTTGTAGGTGAAGTGTTGGATGAGGACATACATGTGGGGCGCACAGTAATTTAAGTGGCAGAATCAGAACTAGAATTCACATCCCCGCTCTGCCACTTAAATTACCCAGGATTTGAGCTCTGGTGGCATCAGTTCTCTCATCTGTGGAATGTGAATAAAAATAGTATTTCTCTCAAATGCTTATATAAGGATAAAATCAGATAATACCTTCAGTGCCTACAATAAGTGTCTGACAGATAATGATGGAGATCTGTGACATGCAAAGTACTTTCACATTCATGGTTGTGCTTGATTACATTTTTCTTGCTCTCCTAGTAGACAAGCTTCATCAAAACCATGTTCTTCTCCTTTTTTTTTTAACTAGAATATAATTGCTTTACAATGTTGTGTTCATTTCTGCTGTACAATGAAGTGAATCAGCTACATGTATATGTATATCCCCTTCCTCTGGGATCTCCATCCCACTGCCCCTACCCCCATTCCACCACTCAAGTCATTGCAGAGCACTAAGCTAAACTCCCCATAATGTATAGCAGCTTCCCACTAGCTATCTGTTTTATACCTTGTAGTGTATACATGTCAATCCCAGCTCACCCAGTTGGGGTGTCACCCAATTCTCCCCACTCTCCCCTTCCTCCCATCATACAGAGTGAGGTAAGTCAGAAAGGGAAAAACAAATATTGTATAGCAACATATATATGTGGAATCTAGAAAAATAGAACAGATGGACTTATTTTAAGAGCAGGAATAGAGATACGGATGTAGAGAACGGACAGGAAAACCGTGTTCTTCTGACCTTCAGTCTCTGTGTCCTTTTATTCTGGGCCACTCCAACGTTTGACTTGCTCTCTGTGACTCTCAGGACAAGGAGGTGGAAGCTACAGGAAGACAGCTTGGACTCAAAATAGGGATATTTATTTTTAATGGTCAGAATATCTTGAAAACAAAGTAATGACTGCCTCAAAAAAAGGAGTGTGTTTCCTGTCTCTGGCGGCACCCAGGCAGAGGCGGTCCAGCCACCTGGAGAGGATGTTGTAAAGAGAATGGAGAAGTTAGACTTGGTGGCTTTCCAAGTCTGAGAGTCTGAGAGTCTCACCAGAACGGGAAGTGTCTGCTTCTGCCAGCTCGCCACCCCCATCCTCCTCATTATTTTTCTGGGAAATCCCAGGAGGCTTGAGAGTTTTATTTGCAGCTACAGCCCTCACACTTGAGTCTATTTGACTTAAGAACCAGGTTTCAGACTTCTCTAGTGGTCCAGTGGTTAAGACTCTGCACTTTCTCTGCAGAGGGCACAGTTCAGTCCCTGGGTGGGAAAGGGAAAGTTCTACATGTTATGCAATTTGACCAAAAAAGAAAAAACAGACTTCTCTGAGATTCAAAAGGCTGAATTTTAGTACTATTTCTGCCTCCTATCCTCTCCATGATCTTGGGGAAAAGTTCTGCAGTTTGTACCTGCCCAGCATCAACTGCCGATCTCTGGTAGCAGTTCCTCCACTTCCCTTTGGGGACTGTGCCTCCCTTACTCTTAGTCCATGGACTAAGTGAGACTGGACTCCAGTGAGATTATCTCATCTCCATGGTCAGCACGTGACCCAAGTCTAACCACGGAGTGTTCCGGTTCCTCCTTGGCTATAGTAATTAGCTCAGAATGGGCATCTTATTCAGTTTGGAGCAATCCAAATCCATCTCAAGACTTCTGCTAGAATTGTTGAGAAATACTCTTTCCGTGGAGGTTGCTAAACTGGTAGCATGAAAGCCTGGATGTCTGGAGTCTCCACAGGGGCAGAGCCTGCCTGAAAATGCTGCAGATGCTGCTAAGTTGCATCAGTCGTGTCTGACTCTGTGTGACCCTGTAGACGGTAGCCCACCAGCCTCCCCTGTCCCTGGGATTCTCCAGACAAGAACACTGGAATGGGTTGCCATTTCCTTCTCCCATGCGTGAAAGTGAAAAGTGAAAGGGAAGTGGTGTCCGACTCCTAGCGACCCCATGGACTGCAGCCCACCAGGCTCCTCCATCCCTGGGATTTTCCAGGCNGACAAGAACACTGGAATGGGTTGCCATTTCCTTCTCCCATGCGTGAAAGTGAAAAGTGAAAGGGAAGTGGTGTCCGACTCCTAGCGACCCCATGGACTGCAGCCCACCAGGCTCCTCCATCCCTGGGATTTTCCAGGCAAGAGTACTGGAGTGGGGTGCCATTGCCTTCTCCTCCTGAAAATGAACTCAACGCTAAGGAAAGCAAAGCTGGAAGGTAGTGAGAACAAATGCTGATGACATCATTTGCATGCCGATATCTAACAGTACCAACTTCTAGAGTTTTTCAGTTATGCTAGCCAACATATTTAGGTTATGCTTGGTGTTTTAATTTTTGGCTGCTGAATTTGTTTATTTTTCAGGTACATTTGACTTGGATTCCTACCACCTGTAACCAAGAGTTCTAATGAATACCGATCATAATGCACTGGAGTAAGGATGGAACTTCCTATGGAACATGAGTCTGGAGCTGCACTCTTCTCTTCATCAAGGTGTACCTGGTAAAATCCTTGGTGGTGGTGGTCGTTTAGTCTCCAAGTCGTGTCTGACACTTGTGACCCCATGGACTATATTACACCAGGTTCCTCTGTCCGTGGATTTCCCAGGGAAGAATACTGGAGTGGGTTGCCATTTCCTTCTCCAGGGGATCTTCCCAACCCAGGGATCAAATCCACATCTCCTGCTTGGCAAGCAGATTCTTTACCACTGAGCTACCTAGGAAGCCCAAAATCCTTGGCTAAGACTGCTAATTATTTCATGTATCATTCTATGTGGAAAGCCATCAGAATCTTAACCAAAGCCATCAGTACCTTGACTAGAGTGAAATCTGGGACCACTTCAGTCACTGTGGACTGATGCTGAAGCTGAAACTCCAATAGTTTGGCCATCTGATGTGAAGAGCTGACTCATTTGAAAAGACCCTGATGCTGGGAGGGATTGAGGGCAGGAGGAGAAGGAGATGACAGAGGATAAGACGGTTGGATGTCATCACTGACTCAATGGACCTGAGTTTGAGTAAACTCCAGGAGTTGGCAATGGACAGGGAGGCCTGGCATGCTGCCGTCCATGGGGTTGCAAAGAGTCAGACACGACTAAGCGACTGAACTGAACTCAATCACTGTTATCTCTTATACTCCAGATGCATAGTTACCTCTTATACATACATACATATATCCCTTCCCTCTTGAGCCCTCCTCCCCTCCTCCCCCATCCCACCCCTCTAGGTCATCACAGAGCATTGAGCAGAGCTCCCTGTGCTGTACAGCAGCTTCTGGGGCTAATAGTTTTATGTTTAGGAACAGCTGAGGCTATGCACGTGGAACTCTCTGCAATGTTTATGGCACATAGTAGGTGCCCAATGTGTGGTCATCATTCCTAAAAACTGTTTCTCAAGATGGAAAGATGTAAGGGTGTAAAGAGACAGATTCAGTGCCCTCAAATTGGGGGAGGGGTCCTGTCCTAGCAGGAAACGCTCCCCTTTGGCTCAGAGGTGTTGTGTCTCCAAGGACACCTGCGGAGCTCAGGTAGGAGGAATGCTTTCTGCTGGCTTCTGGGAAGCAGGTGAGAAGACAGCTAGCCTTGGTTGGACACCTGGAGAGCAAGTCTGGGCCCAGATAACACAGCTGGGCTGGGGGCCCTCATGGTGAATTGTCAGATGAGCAGATAAAGAAACTTGCCGCCCTCCCGTTCTCCCCGACTCCTCTTTGCACTCCTTAACCACTGACACGTCAGCCCATCTGCTCAGACAAAGGACTGCCTGGGCCCCACTTTGAGAGGATGTACCTGGGGAGTGACCACATGCCCCAGGCCCCCAGAACCTGGCTGCCAAGGGCAACTTCTGCCCTTGTTCCCAGCTTAGCTGCTTTGCTGCTGGGGGCATCTGAAAACAGAGGGGCAGCAGAATTTATCACTGTCCTAACTTGTCCATCTGTCTTCCGCTCAAAGGGTCCTGATGGGGGAGTTTCCCTGGGCCATGCTGAAGTGCACACGCATTCTTGACAGAGACACATGGCAGCGATTACACGCGGCGTTAGGCACAAGTCACTGCAGCTCGGCGGCTCCAAGTCCTCTCCTGAGCACAGTCTCAAGCTGCCTCCACAACCTTCTTGGCCTCTGACTTCTTTTCTAAACCACATGTGGGGATGGAGAAGGGGGAGAGGCAGGAGTCAGGGGGTACAAGAGGCCTGAGACAGGGCTCTTCTTCCCAGAAAATTACATAGGGTTTCCCTCTGTTGTCTCAGTTGAGTGGGGCAGCCTAGAATGATCTTCCTCACCAGCTTTCTGTCTGAGGACACAAACAGACTCCTGCCATTCTCAAGCAGAAGACTCAGACCCAGATCACCTCGGGAAAGGGAGCATGGGGTTACAGTATGAAGGACTAACAGAGCACTTCCTGATCTGAAAAAGAAGATGGAATCTCAGCGATTCTCATGGTCACAGAACCCCCCGTGCTGAAGTTTGAGTCCTTGCCTGTTTCTGTCAGGTGTTTATCCTGCTTTTTCTTGCACATCTTCCTTGATGGGGGCTCACTATGTCTTAGGGTAGCTGACTCCGTTCTTGGGCAGCTTGGCTCTTAGAAAAGTGCTTACGACTAAAAAGGAACCTGTCTCCCAGAGGCTGCTCTTGCTTTGGGCTTTCTGTCTACTTTCTCAACCACGGTGTTTCTCCAAGAGTTGCCTCTTTTCTGAGACTCATCTGGGGAGCTCATTAAAATGCAGAAACCTGGGCCAACCCCTGACCTAGTGAATCAGAATCTCTGAGGCAGGAACCTAGAAACCTGCATTGATAAGAACAAGCTTGAGTTGTAAGATGAGCATCATGGGCCCCTGAAATGAGTTGGAAGGGGACCCACATACAAAGGATGTTCAAAGGGCAAGCCGGGAACCCCGAAGATAAACTTCTTCAACTTGCTGCACTCTGCCAGAGGTGGGGTCAACTGGGGAGGAAGCCACACCAAATGGGGATGAGCTAACCCGGGAAATCAGAAACAGCAGCTAACACTGAGCACCCACCTATACTAAAGGCTTTGGTGTAATCCCTCTGTGTGCAGGCATTCCAGTTACCTCCATTTAACAAGTAAGAAAGCTGAGGTTTAGAGAAGCAGCTTGCCCAAGGAAACACATCTGGGAAGTGGCAGCATTGAGGTTTGTCTGATTCTGCAGCCCTGCCGACCGTCTCTGACAACTTAACTGGGAACACCAGACCTAAACCTCCCCGGTCCAGGCCTCTTCCTTGATCTCAATGAGCAGACGAAGTTGTTGTCATTTAACTGTGGAACCTATTTTCACCCTCACCCCCTGGGAGGAGAAAATTCTCTCTAGGGGCTTTTGAGGGTTACTGGCCAGTCCTCAGGAAGGCAGGACTACCTGTGACTTCCAGAGGTTGATGCTGAACCTGGGGAAACAGCACAGACCCTCAGGAGCAGTCCTGAGTCCTGGGGAGCTCACTTCACCCGTCAATCCTACAATCAAGCGCATCCCAAACATTTGCAGGGCCTGAGCAAGGATCTAGATGGAGGCCCTCATAGCACGTGTCTGAATAGTTAGAAGTTAGAAATTAAGGCAACACATTTAAAAAAAAAAAAAAAGACGTGTTCTAACTTCCTGTCAGGATGAATACTTTTTCACTGTGGCCTAGAAGGCCAGGTTCAGACTCAGCATTTGAAGGAGATCTGCCCTGGAACTAACTTCAGCCCTGCCTCCTGGAACAGTCCCCTTTCTCTTCCACACTTGATTCTGCCCCACAACCCAAAGGCCTCATATACGTGTATGAAAACCACAGCCTGCACATCCCAGCTCTGTCCATGTGCCCTGCAAACAGCTGCACCTTGACCTGCTTTAGGCTGGGTAGAGTCATCGTGGGCAGCCTGCTCTGGTCCCAGCCCCTATTAGCTGTCTCTGCTCCCTGAATCTCTTTGCAGGAGGAGCCAATCGTGGGGGCTGAAAAGGGAGGGGTCCCCTGCATTGGTGTGCCAGTCAGCCACCCGGGGGCTGCAGTCCTTGCTCTCAGCCTGGCACCAGGCCTGGCAGAGGGGGCTGGAAGGCAGCCTCTCCCACAGCAAATGAAGCCCAGGGCAGGGAAATGAAGCCTTGAGCTGTCACTCCAGCCTGCAAAGGAGAGAGAGGGAGAGGGAGAGAGAAAAAGAGAATCTTACACTTTAGGCAGAGAAGGAGGTCACCTGGATCATGAGATCATATCTGCTTCACGCCTCACCTGAAATTTGCTTATTTCATCCTCTTATCTTTGGATTTTAAAAAGAGTGTGTGCATCTCACTTGGGGATGATATCAGCTCCACTCCTATAGGTCAGTGATTACCAAAGTGCCCAGCGGCAGCTTCACCTGTCGTTAGACATGCCAATCCGACCTACTGAATCAGAAACTCTGGAGGGGGGCCCAACACTCTGTGCTTAACAAACCCTCCTGATGATTCGGATGCTCACTGAAGGCTGAAAACCACTGATGCAGGCCAAGAGAGTCAGTGATTGTTTCTGAGCAGAACAGTGATCCATGAGATCCTGTTCATCAAGCTGTATTCATTCAACAAACATTTATTGAGGTTCAAACAGTATTAGGCACTGGGGATTCAAAATACAGTCTCTGCCCTCAAATTGCTCACAGTCAAACTCAGGAGCAGGCTAGTAAACAGGTAGTACACTTGGATGTAATAATGCTAACCTAGGACAGATGGAGGAGGGTCAGATAAGACTTCTCAGAGGCACCTCTGTGGAAACTTGGAGAAGCAGGTACTGTCAGAGCAGAGCACAGTGAAGGACTGTTGGCAACAAAGGCGCTCTCCTTGACAAAACTTTCATCAGGCTCCTCTTAGCCTTCTTCTTGACTAGGCCATGACCTTGCCCCTCCACCCACATCTGTCTTTGGGCCACATAGCTCAATCTTAGCAAAGGATCCCGCTAAGTCATCCTCACACCCTTGAGATCTGATCAAATTCCTTATCCTTCACCCTTGATGTCTAAGCCCTCAGCCTGACTTTAGCAAGAATCTGGTTAGGCCAGTTTAGCCTTTACCCTTGGTGTCTCCTCTTAGTAATTTTCCACCTATTGATCCCTTTGCTCTGCTTATTGTCTATAAATTTCCAGCTGTCTGTTATATCGTGAGTTGAACCCCAGCTCTTTCCCCTACTGCAACAGTCCTGAATAAAGTCTTCCTTATTAGTTTAACAAGTGTCAGAATAAATTTTTCTTTGACCCTGGACAGGGCAGCAGAGACTCAGAGGAAGGAAAGAACATGACCCAGCTGTTCAGGCCCTTAGGATGCCACCATGTTAGAGCAGAATGTGAGTGAGGAGGCCAAGGACCAACAAAGAGATGAGCCCAGGGAAGGAAACAGGGCCTTGGAAGGCTCTCTGAGAATTTGAGGTTTGTCCTGAAGGCAGTGGGAGACAGGGGGAAGTTACACCCAGGAGCATGGCATGATTAGGCTTGCATTCTAGAAAGACGTCTCTGGCAGCTGCTTCATGGTTTGGGGAATGGTTTGGGGACCCCAAGCCTGGAGCCCTGAGAGACCGGTGAGGAGACTGCTTACTGTCCTTGAATCAGAAACTCCGGCATCTGTATGTTTACAGATATGTGGTCGGTTAGCTGCAGCCAGGGCTGAGAATCACTGAGGTGGGAGGTGAAGAGACCAGCCTTGGCGACAGATTGACAGGAGAGGGCAGGAGCAATGAAGAGGAAGGATGTGGAGGGGGTGGGTGGGATGTCCCCCAAGGTCAGTGGGAATCATCAGAGGTCACTCCACTTTCAGTAGGCAAATCATGAGCCTGAATGAGAGTGGTTAGGGTCTGAAACTCCATCTTCTTTTTTCCAGGTGCAAAAATAGTGCTGTGTTTTGAGGAGGCTAAACATCCCATAAATGGACTGTTTGTTTTAAGGAGTTTCATTAGGATTCATTCTTTCACTCTTTCATTCATTCAAGAGATGCTTACTGAGTACCTACTCTGTGCTGGGTGCTGGGCTAGGTGCTGGGGATACAGCAGTGCGCAGGGATGGGCTCAATCTAGTGGGTGAAGCTGACCTCATACAAGTAATGACTCTAGTACATGTAAAATCACAACTGTGCTAAGTGCTATAGAGAGAAAGACTTATAGAATCTACGATAGGGCATGTGAGCCAGTCTGAGGGTTTTGGAAGTCTTCCCTAAGACCGCGTGCTCTGTCCTGAGGTGCAAAAGATAAGTAAGAATTAGCCAGGCCAAAACTTCCCTGGTAGTCCAGGGACTAAGACGCCATGCTCCTGGTGCAGGGGGCCCGGGTTCAGCCCCTGGCCAGGGCACCGCATCCTGCATGCCACAAGTAAGATGAAAGATCTCGAGGGCCACAACGACGACCTGGTGCAGCCAAATAAATGAAAGAGCCACCTAGGCCCACGGGGAGGGGCTGTTACAGGCAGAAGGAGGGCATCAAAGGCCCTGTGACAGGTGGCCTTGGCTTCACCTGCTGGACTCTTCACAGGCATGCCGGCCCAGCTTCTCCAGTCTGTGTGAGAAGGTTCCCCAGGATGTAGCCGCTAACACCCCTTTTGGAAAGCCCACTGTGGAACCGGTGCTAACATAAGACTCCATGCTTCCCACAAGAGGGGAGGATGGCCAGAGGCCTGTGTGAGTGCCCTGGTGGTCTCCAGCAAGCCAGCAGGACAGACCCAGGTGTGTCAGCCCAGACAAAGTTGCAGTGAGGTCATCCCTGTCTCAGCCGAGGTAAGGGAGGGGTGCTGCCTGATAGCTGCTCTGAAGCCTTTTCCCCTCAATTTCCATTTTATAGCTCCTTGTTCCCTTGGTGACTGGAGGCTGCGTCTTGAAAGAAGTCAGGCTGACATTGCCAGCTGTCATTATCATGCCCTTCCCCTGGCTGAGATTGTCTGGTCACTTCCCACTTTTGATACTGAGTCTCTCTGTGTTTATTCACTGCACAGATACTTATCAAGCACCTGCTGGGTGCTATGGTGGATGAGACTGAATCAGAAGAAAATCTGGGATGGTCTTTCCATCACCCAACTCACAGATGACCCCACACAGCCCATCAACAAATGTTTGTAGAGTAGGGACAGGGGATTGAGTTTAATGGATATTATTCAAAACCCCAAATTTACCCACAACAGAACTGAATATGGCAACATGTTCTATCCAAGATTTATAGACAGAAGGAATAAGTGAGCTAAATTCTCATTAATCACACTAAGAAATCAACAGATACTGTCTAGAGTTGATAAATCAAGGAGCACAGGTAATAAAGCTTTGACAGGAACCATCAGGGGATGTTGAGTAAGAACTTTCAGATGTCTGGAGCCCAACATCCAGAGATGAAATTCCATTTTCATTGCTTCCCAACTGTGTGACTTGGACAGATGACTTCTCTACACCTTACTTTTCCCACCTGTAAAATGGGCATAAAGTTGGTGCTTACTGCACTGGGCTGTGGTAAGCACTTAGGGAAACAATGTCTATAAAAGGTTTAGCACAGGGGCTTGGCACGTGGCAAGCATTCAGTAAATGTTGCTGCTGCCGCTGCTGCTAAGTCACTTCAGTCGTGTCCAACTCTGTGCGAACCCATAGACGATGGCCCACCAGGCTCCCCCATCCCTGGGATTCACCAGGCAAGAACACTGGAGTGGGTTGCCATTGCCTTCTCCAATGCATGAAAGGGAAAAGTGAAAGTGAATTGAGACTGAATCAGAAGAAAATCTGGGATGGTCTTTCCATCACCCAACTCACAGATGACCCCACACAGCCCATCAACAAATGTTTGTAGAGTAGGGACAGGGGATTGAGTTTAATGGATATTATTCAAAACCCCAAATTTACCCACAACAGAACTGAATATGGCAACATGTTCTATCCAAGATTTATAGACAGAAGGAATAAGTGAGCTAAATTCTCATTAATCACACTAAGAAATCAACAGATACTGTCTAGAGTTGATAAATCAAGGAGCACAGGTAATAAAGCTTTGACAGGAACCATCAGGGGATGTTGAGTAAGAACTTTCAGATGTCTGGAGCCCAACATCCAGAGATGAAATTCCATTTTCATTGCTTCCCAACTGTGTGACTTGGACAGATGACTTCTCTACACCTTACTTTTCCCACCTGTAAAATGGGCATAAAGTTGGTGCTTACTGCACTGGGCTGTGGTAAGCACTTAGGGAAACAATGTCTATAAAAGGTTTAGCACAGGGGCTTGGCACGTGGCAAGCATTCAGTAAATGTTGCTGCTGCCGCTGCTGCTAAGTCACTTCAGTCGTGTCCAACTCTGTGCGAACCCATAGACGATGGCCCACCAGGCTCCCCCATCCCTGGGATTCACCAGGCAAGAACACTGGAGTGGGTTGCCATTGCCTTCTCCAATGCATGAAAGGGAAAAGTGAAAGTGAAGTCGCTCAGTTGTGTCCGACTCTTCATGACCCTATGAGCTGCAGCCTACCAGGCTCCTCCGTCCATGGGATTTTCCAGGCAAGAGTTCTGGAGTGGGCAATAAATGTTAGCCAAAGCTAAAAGCAGAAAGAGTTTCAAAAGCGTTGGTCTCTAGGGAATAGGACATAGGTGGCGGTTGGTGCTGGGGGAGAGGGCAGTTAATGTTTATTATAAGTTCCCTGAAATTAAATTTTGTGAACATATGTGTATACCTCCTCACTGAATATAAAACTTTAAAATATTCATACAAACTGGGTGATTACTGTAGAAAGCTGGTCATTGACTGAACTTTTCTGCCTTGATTATCTGCTCATTCAAGCTCCTCCCACTCCTCCACCCAATTTTCAGCATCAGTTTCCCTCATCCCCACCCTTCCTTGTTCCCTTGGTTTCTGTTTGTCTCTGTTATCAGACTGTCACCCACTCTTTTTTTCTTTTCTAAAAATTTATTTATTTTTAATTGAAGGCTAGTTGCTTTACAATACTGTGTTGTTTTTGCCATACATCAACACAGATCAGTCTATCACCCACTCCTAACTGCTCTCCATAGAACTTGGTGTCAGTATTTGCTTGTGGCAGCTGCCACAACAAAATACCACAGAGTGGGTAGTTTAAACACAAAAGGTTCTTTTCTCATAGTTCTGGAGGCTAAAAATCCAAGATCAAGGTGCTGGTAGGTTTCGTTTCTGCTGAGGCCTCCCTCCTTCGCTTGCTTCTCACTGTGTCCTCACATAGTCATTCCTCTGTGCACATATCCTGGGTGTCTCTGTGAAGGTCCATATTTTCTCTTCTAAGAAGGATACCCATCACATTGGATTTGTACTCACTCTAACAGCCTCATTTTAACTTAATTACCTCTTGAAAGGCCCTGTCTCCAAATGCAGATTCTGAAGTACTGGGGAGTGAAGGCTTCAGCATGTGAATTTGGGGAGCATGCAATTCAGTCCACAACAATGTCTTCAAGCTCTTTGGCCCCCTGGGCCCAGGAGCCTGATGCAATGATATTATGAGGCCCAGAGCCAAATATTAGGTATATGTCTGGGATAGACAGAACCACCTGGGCTTGCAGACTGTGGCATCTACCACAAGGTGAATGATCCCAGGGGTTCCTAGAAATGTCCACATCCCTCTCCAAGCCCTTCACACCTATTCAGATGTGTGACTGCTCATCATATGAAGGTCCTAGAACTCAGGGCACCAGGACCCTTCCTAGACTCTTTCACTACTGCTCTGTGACTGTGGACAAGTCACAATCTTCCCTTTTCTGAGCCTGTGGACTTCCCTTTTCTGAGCCTGAATTCTCTCCTCAAGAAAATGAAAAAGCCGTTTGTCCTAAAACTCGAATTCTAACTCCTGCTCCTCCTTCCTCAATCTTCACAGTCTAGGAAGCTTGAGCACTTGTCTTCTGGTCTCTGAGACAGTGCTGTGTGTCCAACTCCACTATCTAGATACTCCTCTGCTCTTGGTGAGACAGGTGCCCTCCCAACCCCCCATTGCTGCAAAATCTGGAGGTTGCACCCAGCCTGCCTCTGTCTATCCTTCCTCTGGTTTTCTTCTGGGGGATGGGTGAGTGAGTGACCCAGACCTAACCAATGAGTCTCAGTCCTGGGATTTTTAATGAAGTTATTGAAAAAAAGAAGTCAGCTTCTCCTGGCATTGCTAGTTGTCAGGATAATATAAACTTAGAGCTCCCAGCAGGCACCCAGTCACCTGGAGGGAGTGAGTTGCCTGAGGGCAAAGAACCTATAAAGAAGAAGTGGAGTTGAGAAAATTTCTGTAGCTTCATGACACCCTTTAGACACCTGGATCTTGCTGTACCTGAAGGCCAACTACCCTTGACTTTGAAACTAAATAAGGCAGCAAACTTTTTTCCTTCTTTTAAAAAAAATGTATTTATTTTTATTGAAGTATGCATGCATGTGTGCTAATTCACTTCAGTCATGTCTGATTTTTTGCAACCCTATGGACAGTAGCCCCCCAGGCTCTTCTGTCCATGGGATTTTCCAGGCAAGAATACTGGAGCGGGTTGCCACTCCCTCCTCCAAGGGATCTTCCCAACCCAGCGATTGAACCTGAGTCTCTTATATCTCCTATATTGGTAAGTGGGTTTGGCCCCTGGGAAGCCGTGTGGAAGTATAGTTGATTTACAATGCTGTGTTCAGGTGTATAGTAAAGTGATTCAGTTTATATACATATATAAATACACACACACACAGTTTTTCAGATTGTTTTTCATTATCAGTTATTAAAAGATACTGAGTAGAGTTCCCTGTGCTATACAGTAGATCCTTGCTGTTTATCTATTTTATTTTAATTTTTATATATAGTAGTGAAAAGGGAAACTTTAGTCACTCAGTCGTGTCCTGCTCTTTGCAACTCCATGGACTGTAGCCTACCAGGCTCCTCTATCCATGGGATTTTCCAGGCAAGAGTACTGGAGTGGGCTGCCATTGCCTTCTCCAGAGGATCTTCCCACATTGTAGGCAGACGCTTTACCATGTGAGCCACCAGGGAAGTCCCATATATAGTAGTATGTATATGTTAATCCCAAACTCCTAATTTAGCCCTCCCTCTCCCTCCCCCTTCCCCTCTGGAAACCAAAAGTTTGTTTACTATGTCTGCGAGTCTTTCTCTTTTGTAGACAAGTTTCAGAGGATCTTCCCACATTGTAGGCAGACGCTTTACCATGTGAGCCACCAGGGAAGTCCCATATATAGTAGTATGTATATGTTAATCCCAAACTCCTAATTTAGCCCTCCCTCTCCCTCCCCCTTCCCCTCTGGAAACCAAAAGTTTGTTTACTATGTCTGCGAGTCTTTCTCTTTTGTAGACAAGTTCATTCATATCATTTTTGGGGACTCCACATATAAGTGAATTCTTATGATATTTGTCTTTGTCTGACTTAGTTCATTCAGTATGACAATCTCCAGGTCCATCCATGTTGCTCCAAATGGCATTGTATCCTTCTGTTTTATGGCTATAATATTCCATAATAATATGACCACCATATTATGGTCATAATATTCCATTATGGGCTTTCCAAGTGGCTCAGTGGTAAAGAATCCGCCTGCCAATGCAGGAGACTCAGGGGATGAGGCTTCGATTCCTGCCTTGGGAAGATCCCCTGATGTAGGAAATGGCAGCCCACTCCAGTGTTCTTGCCTGGAGAATTCCATGGACAGAGGAGCCTGGTGAGTTCCAGGCTGTGGGGTCACAAAGAGTTGGACCTGACTGAGCAGCTGAGTGGGAGCGATAGTCCCCGTCCTCTTTCTCCCTTCATCTGCCAGTGGACGTTTGGGTTGTTGCCATGTCTTGGCTATTATAAACGGTGCTGCAATGAGCTTTAGGGTGCCTGTATGTTTTCAAATTAGAGTTTTCATCTTTTCCGGATATATATCTTTCCTTCTTTTTCTTGTTATTTATTTGTTTATTGCCCATATCTTTTTTGAACTGATTTTTTGCCACTTTCTGAGGAAGAATCTTGTCTTTAAACATTGTTTACCTTCAATAAAATTTTTCCCATATTCTTTATTTTTCTTATCAAACTCTAATACAGCCTTCGGGATCCACTCAAAAATCACCTCCCTATGACCTTTTCTATGGCCACCAAGAAAAATGAGAGTTTCCCTCCTTTGCACCCTGATGGCAGCATGTACATTCCTCCAATAAAGCACAAATCTACATCAAGTTTTTGCATATTCAGATCCCTCTGTTTAAATGCTTGTTCGTCTTTGAACCCTCAGTGCCTGGATCCAGGGATGGAACACAGTTTTCATTTGATGAATGAGGGAATAAATGAGTGTGTAACCTGAATTCTTCTGCTGTGACATCAGCCCTCATTTTGGTTGCTCAGAAGAAACAGAAACCAATTTGTCACTCTGCTCTGCTCGGATTAGTCACAGTCTAATCAACTACAGAGTGGCATGATGTATTTACTGAGTTAAGTAAATGTTTGAAAAAAAAAACAATTCCAATTTTAATGCTGAATTGTCAATGCTTTTATACACTTACCCACCCACTCCCCTTGCTACTCATGTGTCTTGCACTTACTCTGGAGGCCACACAGTATAGTAGACTCGGAGGTCAGAGAGCTGCATTCTTGTGCCCAGTTTTCTCCAGGAATGTGTGAAACTCATCTTCACCCTGAAGGGGCTGGACTAAATCAGGACTCGACACTTCCAAGACTCACCAGAACTATAGTGTCGACTTGGCCTCAGTGTCCACTCAGCCCATTTGTTACGGCCATGTAGAAAGACAGGCCCAGTGATGCCAGATCTTACAATTTTTAAGAGAAGTTGGGAGTCTAAGGTTTTTATATAAAATGAGTGCTTTAAAAATATTATGTAGACATAGGCTATGAAGATTCAGGTACTCTCAAACATTGCTGTTGGGAGTGCAAAAAGATTTGACCCCATATGGTGAGGAATTTGGCAATATCTTTGAAAACTACAGCTGCATTTACCCTTTGACCCAGCAAATCCTAATTCTAAGGATTTCCTCTGAAGATTCACCTCCACACTGCAGAATAAGGTAGATACATGGTTACTTGTTATGATATTATTTTAATAGCCCCAAATTGAAAACAACTTCAAATCTCTTTTTGAGATTTGGGAAACTGTTGAACTTTGGCTTATTCACACATACTGTGGAGTACTTCACAACTGGAAAAAAAGAATGGAATCTCTCTCTGTATTTACACAGCTAGACCTTCAGGATCATTTACATAATAAAAGCAAAGTGTAGCACCCTGTATAGAAAAGTGCTCTTCAAACTCAAATCCCCAGCTGAGGGAGTTTTTGCAAAGCCCACTGTGCTGATTCTCTTCTAGCTCTCCCTGCACCTGGGAGTATGGGCTGTGTGTGTGTTTCTGCACTTGTGTGTGCCCCCGTGGTAAGTGGCTGGGACCTGTTTACTGCAGATCTCCTACAGGGACAAGCACTGTCCAGAGGGCCATTGGCCAGACCAGCATTCCATTAGAGCAGCCTAGAGGAGTCATACAAGTGTAATGTTGCAGAAAGACTACTGGACTGGATTTCAACAGTATTAAGTTCTAATATCAATTTTGCCCCGAACTGCCATGAAGATCTTTCTCCTTCCTTCCACCAAATACAGTTGCTATTTGTATGTTCATTTTTATAATGCCCTTTCTACCACATGCCTTGAGAACCCCATGAACAGTATGAAAAGGCAAAAAGATGGGACACTGAAAGACAAAATTCCCAGGTTGGTAGGTGCCGAAAATGCTACTGGAGATCAGTGGAGAAATAACTCCAGAAAGAAGGAAGAGACAGAGCCAAAGCAAAAACAACTAGGGGTCCCCTGCATTGGTGTGCCAGTCAGCCACCCGGGGGCTGCAGTCCTTGCTCTCAGCCTGGCACCAGGCCTGGCAGAGGGGGCTGGAAGGCAGCCTCTCCCACAGCAAATGAAGCCCAGGGCAGGGAAATGAAGCCTTGAGCTGTCACTCCAGCCTGCAAAGGAGAGAGAGGGAGAGGGAGAGAGAAAAAGAGAATCTTACACTTTAGGCAGAGAAGGAGGTCACCTGGATCATGAGATCATATCTGCTTCACGCCTCACCTGAAATTTGCTTATTTCATCCTCTTATCTTTGGATTTTAAAAAGAGTGTGTGCATCTCACTTGGGGATGATATCAGCTCCACTCCTATAGGTCAGTGATTACCAAAGTGCCCAGCGGCAGCTTCACCTGTCGTTAGACATGCCAATCCGACCTACTGAATCAGAAACTCTGGAGGGGGGCCCAACACTCTGTGCTTAACAAACCCTCCTGATGATTCGGATGCTCACTGAAGGCTGAAAACCACTGATGCAGGCCAAGAGAGTCAGTGATTGTTTCTGAGCAGAACAGTGATCCATGAGATCCTGTTCATCAAGCTGTATTCATTCAACAAACATTTATTGAGGTTCAAACAGTATTAGGCACTGGGGATTCAAAATACAGTCTCTGCCCTCAAATTGCTCACAGTCAAACTCAGGAGCAGGCTAGTAAACAGGTAGTACACTTGGATGTAATAATGCTAACCTAGGACAGATGGAGGAGGGTCAGATAAGACTTCTCAGAGGCACCTCTGTGGAAACTTGGAGAAGCAGGTACTGTCAGAGCAGAGCACAGTGAAGGACTGTTGGCAACAAAGGCGCTCTCCTTGACAAAACTTTCATCAGGCTCCTCTTAGCCTTCTTCTTGACTAGGCCATGACCTTGCCCCTCCACCCACATCTGTCTTTGGGCCACATAGCTCAATCTTAGCAAAGGATCCCGCTAAGTCATCCTCACACCCTTGAGATCTGATCAAATTCCTTATCCTTCACCCTTGATGTCTAAGCCCTCAGCCTGACTTTAGCAAGAATCTGGTTAGGCCAGTTTAGCCTTTACCCTTGGTGTCTCCTCTTAGTAATTTTCCACCTATTGATCCCTTTGCTCTGCTTATTGTCTATAAATTTCCAGCTGTCTGTTATATCGTGAGTTGAACCCCAGCTCTTTCCCCTACTGCAACAGTCCTGAATAAAGTCTTCCTTATTAGTTTAACAAGTGTCAGAATAAATTTTTCTTTGACCCTGGACAGGGCAGCAGAGACTCAGAGGAAGGAAAGAACATGACCCAGCTGTTCAGGCCCTTAGGATGCCACCATGTTAGAGCAGAATGTGAGTGAGGAGGCCAAGGACCAACAAAGAGATGAGCCCAGGGAAGGAAACAGGGCCTTGGAAGGCTCTCTGAGAATTTGAGGTTTGTCCTGAAGGCAGTGGGAGACAGGGGGAAGTTACACCCAGGAGCATGGCATGATTAGGCTTGCATTCTAGAAAGACGTCTCTGGCAGCTGCTTCATGGTTTGGGGAATGGTTTGGGGACCCCAAGCCTGGAGCCCTGAGAGACCGGTGAGGAGACTGCTTACTGTCCTTGAATCAGAAACTCCGGCATCTGTATGTTTACAGATATGTGGTCGGTTAGCTGCAGCCAGGGCTGAGAATCACTGAGGTGGGAGGTGAAGAGACCAGCCTTGGCGACAGATTGACAGGAGAGGGCAGGAGCAATGAAGAGGAAGGATGTGGAGGGGGTGGGTGGGATGTCCCCCAAGGTCAGTGGGAATCATCAGAGGTCACTCCACTTTCAGTAGGCAAATCATGAGCCTGAATGAGAGTGGTTAGGGTCTGAAACTCCATCTTCTTTTTTCCAGGTGCAAAAATAGTGCTGTGTTTTGAGGAGGCTAAACATCCCATAAATGGACTGTTTGTTTTAAGGAGTTTCATTAGGATTCATTCTTTCACTCTTTCATTCATTCAAGAGATGCTTACTGAGTACCTACTCTGTGCTGGGTGCTGGGCTAGGTGCTGGGGATACAGCAGTGCGCAGGGATGGGCTCAATCTAGTGGGTGAAGCTGACCTCATACAAGTAATGACTCTAGTACATGTAAAATCACAACTGTGCTAAGTGCTATAGAGAGAAAGACTTATAGAATCTACGATAGGGCATGTGAGCCAGTCTGAGGGTTTTGGAAGTCTTCCCTAAGACCGCGTGCTCTGTCCTGAGGTGCAAAAGATAAGTAAGAATTAGCCAGGCCAAAACTTCCCTGGTAGTCCAGGGACTAAGACGCCATGCTCCTGGTGCAGGGGGCCCGGGTTCAGCCCCTGGCCAGGGCACCGCATCCTGCATGCCACAAGTAAGATGAAAGATCTCGAGGGCCACAACGACGACCTGGTGCAGCCAAATAAATGAAAGAGCCACCTAGGCCCACGGGGAGGGGCTGTTACAGGCAGAAGGAGGGCATCAAAGGCCCTGTGACAGGTGGCCTTGGCTTCACCTGCTGGACTCTTCACAGGCATGCCGGCCCAGCTTCTCCAGTCTGTGTGAGAAGGTTCCCCAGGATGTAGCCGCTAACACCCCTTTTGGAAAGCCCACTGTGGAACCGGTGCTAACATAAGACTCCATGCTTCCCACAAGAGGGGAGGATGGCCAGAGGCCTGTGTGAGTGCCCTGGTGGTCTCCAGCAAGCCAGCAGGACAGACCCAGGTGTGTCAGCCCAGACAAAGTTGCAGTGAGGTCATCCCTGTCTCAGCCGAGGTAAGGGAGGGGTGCTGCCTGATAGCTGCTCTGAAGCCTTTTCCCCTCAATTTCCATTTTATAGCTCCTTGTTCCCTTGGTGACTGGAGGCTGCGTCTTGAAAGAAGTCAGGCTGACATTGCCAGCTGTCATTATCATGCCCTTCCCCTGGCTGAGATTGTCTGGTCACTTCCCACTTTTGATACTGAGTCTCTCTGTGTTTATTCACTGCACAGATACTTATCAAGCACCTGCTGGGTGCTATGGTGGATGAGACTGAATCAGAAGAAAATCTGGGATGGTCTTTCCATCACCCAACTCACAGATGACCCCACACAGCCCATCAACAAATGTTTGTAGAGTAGGGACAGGGGATTGAGTTTAATGGATATTATTCAAAACCCCAAATTTACCCACAACAGAACTGAATATGGCAACATGTTCTATCCAAGATTTATAGACAGAAGGAATAAGTGAGCTAAATTCTCATTAATCACACTAAGAAATCAACAGATACTGTCTAGAGTTGATAAATCAAGGAGCACAGGTAATAAAGCTTTGACAGGAACCATCAGGGGATGTTGAGTAAGAACTTTCAGATGTCTGGAGCCCAACATCCAGAGATGAAATTCCATTTTCATTGCTTCCCAACTGTGTGACTTGGACAGATGACTTCTCTACACCTTACTTTTCCCACCTGTAAAATGGGCATAAAGTTGGTGCTTACTGCACTGGGCTGTGGTAAGCACTTAGGGAAACAATGTCTATAAAAGGTTTAGCACAGGGGCTTGGCACGTGGCAAGCATTCAGTAAATGTTGCTGCTGCCGCTGCTGCTAAGTCACTTCAGTCGTGTCCAACTCTGTGCGAACCCATAGACGATGGCCCACCAGGCTCCCCCATCCCTGGGATTCACCAGGCAAGAACACTGGAGTGGGTTGCCATTGCCTTCTCCAATGCATGAAAGGGAAAAGTGAAAGTGAAGTCGCTCAGTTGTGTCCGACTCTTCATGACCCTATGAGCTGCAGCCTACCAGGCTCCTCCGTCCATGGGATTTTCCAGGCAAGAGTTCTGGAGTGGGCAATAAATGTTAGCCAAAGCTAAAAGCAGAAAGAGTTTCAAAAGCGTTGGTCTCTAGGGAATAGGACATAGGTGGCGGTTGGTGCTGGGGGAGAGGGCAGTTAATGTTTATTATAAGTTCCCTGAAATTAAATTTTGTGAACATATGTGTATACCTCCTCACTGAATATAAAACTTTAAAATATTCATACAAACTGGGTGATTACTGTAGAAAGCTGGTCATTGACTGAACTTTTCTGCCTTGATTATCTGCTCATTCAAGCTCCTCCCACTCCTCCACCCAATTTTCAGCATCAGTTTCCCTCATCCCCACCCTTCCTTGTTCCCTTGGTTTCTGTTTGTCTCTGTTATCAGACTGTCACCCACTCTTTTTTTCTTTTCTAAAAATTTATTTATTTTTAATTGAAGGCTAGTTGCTTTACAATACTGTGTTGTTTTTGCCATACATCAACACAGATCAGTCTATCACCCACTCCTAACTGCTCTCCATAGAACTTGGTGTCAGTATTTGCTTGTGGCAGCTGCCACAACAAAATACCACAGAGTGGGTAGTTTAAACACAAAAGGTTCTTTTCTCATAGTTCTGGAGGCTAAAAATCCAAGATCAAGGTGCTGGTAGGTTTCGTTTCTGCTGAGGCCTCCCTCCTTCGCTTGCTTCTCACTGTGTCCTCACATAGTCATTCCTCTGTGCACATATCCTGGGTGTCTCTGTGAAGGTCCATATTTTCTCTTCTAAGAAGGATACCCATCACATTGGATTTGTACTCACTCTAACAGCCTCATTTTAACTTAATTACCTCTTGAAAGGCCCTGTCTCCAAATGCAGATTCTGAAGTACTGGGGAGTGAAGGCTTCAGCATGTGAATTTGGGGAGCATGCAATTCAGTCCACAACAATGTCTTCAAGCTCTTTGGCCCCCTGGGCCCAGGAGCCTGATGCAATGATATTATGAGGCCCAGAGCCAAATATTAGGTATATGTCTGGGATAGACAGAACCACCTGGGCTTGCAGACTGTGGCATCTACCACAAGGTGAATGATCCCAGGGGTTCCTAGAAATGTCCACATCCCTCTCCAAGCCCTTCACACCTATTCAGATGTGTGACTGCTCATCATATGAAGGTCCTAGAACTCAGGGCACCAGGACCCTTCCTAGACTCTTTCACTACTGCTCTGTGACTGTGGACAAGTCACAATCTTCCCTTTTCTGAGCCTGTGGACTTCCCTTTTCTGAGCCTGAATTCTCTCCTCAAGAAAATGAAAAAGCCGTTTGTCCTAAAACTCGAATTCTAACTCCTGCTCCTCCTTCCTCAATCTTCACAGTCTAGGAAGCTTGAGCACTTGTCTTCTGGTCTCTGAGACAGTGCTGTGTGTCCAACTCCACTATCTAGATACTCCTCTGCTCTTGGTGAGACAGGTGCCCTCCCAACCCCCCATTGCTGCAAAATCTGGAGGTTGCACCCAGCCTGCCTCTGTCTATCCTTCCTCTGGTTTTCTTCTGGGGGATGGGTGAGTGAGTGACCCAGACCTAACCAATGAGTCTCAGTCCTGGGATTTTTAATGAAGTTATTGAAAAAAAGAAGTCAGCTTCTCCTGGCATTGCTAGTTGTCAGGATAATATAAACTTAGAGCTCCCAGCAGGCACCCAGTCACCTGGAGGGAGTGAGTTGCCTGAGGGCAAAGAACCTATAAAGAAGAAGTGGAGTTGAGAAAATTTCTGTAGCTTCATGACACCCTTTAGACACCTGGATCTTGCTGTACCTGAAGGCCAACTACCCTTGACTTTGAAACTAAATAAGGCAGCAAACTTTTTTCCTTCTTTTAAAAAAAATGTATTTATTTTTATTGAAGTATGCATGCATGTGTGCTAATTCACTTCAGTCATGTCTGATTTTTTGCAACCCTATGGACAGTAGCCCCCCAGGCTCTTCTGTCCATGGGATTTTCCAGGCAAGAATACTGGAGCGGGTTGCCACTCCCTCCTCCAAGGGATCTTCCCAACCCAGCGATTGAACCTGAGTCTCTTATATCTCCTATATTGGTAAGTGGGTTTGGCCCCTGGGAAGCCGTGTGGAAGTATAGTTGATTTACAATGCTGTGTTCAGGTGTATAGTAAAGTGATTCAGTTTATATACATATATAAATACACACACACACAGTTTTTCAGATTGTTTTTCATTATCAGTTATTAAAAGATACTGAGTAGAGTTCCCTGTGCTATACAGTAGATCCTTGCTGTTTATCTATTTTATTTTAATTTTTATATATAGTAGTGAAAAGGGAAACTTTAGTCACTCAGTCGTGTCCTGCTCTTTGCAACTCCATGGACTGTAGCCTACCAGGCTCCTCTATCCATGGGATTTTCCAGGCAAGAGTACTGGAGTGGGCTGCCATTGCCTTCTCCAGAGGATCTTCCCACATTGTAGGCAGACGCTTTACCATGTGAGCCACCAGGGAAGTCCCATATATAGTAGTATGTATATGTTAATCCCAAACTCCTAATTTAGCCCTCCCTCTCCCTCCCCCTTCCCCTCTGGAAACCAAAAGTTTGTTTACTATGTCTGCGAGTCTTTCTCTTTTGTAGACAAGTTCATTCATATCATTTTTGGGGACTCCACATATAAGTGAATTCTTATGATATTTGTCTTTGTCTGACTTAGTTCATTCAGTATGACAATCTCCAGGTCCATCCATGTTGCTCCAAATGGCATTGTATCCTTCTGTTTTATGGCTATAATATTCCATAATAATATGACCACCATATTATGGTCATAATATTCCATTATGGGCTTTCCAAGTGGCTCAGTGGTAAAGAATCCGCCTGCCAATGCAGGAGACTCAGGGGATGAGGCTTCGATTCCTGCCTTGGGAAGATCCCCTGATGTAGGAAATGGCAGCCCACTCCAGTGTTCTTGCCTGGAGAATTCCATGGACAGAGGAGCCTGGTGAGTTCCAGGCTGTGGGGTCACAAAGAGTTGGACCTGACTGAGCAGCTGAGTGGGAGCGATAGTCCCCGTCCTCTTTCTCCCTTCATCTGCCAGTGGACGTTTGGGTTGTTGCCATGTCTTGGCTATTATAAACGGTGCTGCAATGAGCTTTAGGGTGCCTGTATGTTTTCAAATTAGAGTTTTCATCTTTTCCGGATATATATCTTTCCTTCTTTTTCTTGTTATTTATTTGTTTATTGCCCATATCTTTTTTGAACTGATTTTTTGCCACTTTCTGAGGAAGAATCTTGTCTTTAAACATTGTTTACCTTCAATAAAATTTTTCCCATATTCTTTATTTTTCTTATCAAACTCTAATACAGCCTTCGGGATCCACTCAAAAATCACCTCCCTATGACCTTTTCTATGGCCACCAAGAAAAATGAGAGTTTCCCTCCTTTGCACCCTGATGGCAGCATGTACATTCCTCCAATAAAGCACAAATCTACATCAAGTTTTTGCATATTCAGATCCCTCTGTTTAAATGCTTGTTCGTCTTTGAACCCTCAGTGCCTGGATCCAGGGATGGAACACAGTTTTCATTTGATGAATGAGGGAATAAATGAGTGTGTAACCTGAATTCTTCTGCTGTGACATCAGCCCTCATTTTGGTTGCTCAGAAGAAACAGAAACCAATTTGTCACTCTGCTCTGCTCGGATTAGTCACAGTCTAATCAACTACAGAGTGGCATGATGTATTTACTGAGTTAAGTAAATGTTTGAAAAAAAAAACAATTCCAATTTTAATGCTGAATTGTCAATGCTTTTATACACTTACCCACCCACTCCCCTTGCTACTCATGTGTCTTGCACTTACTCTGGAGGCCACACAGTATAGTAGACTCGGAGGTCAGAGAGCTGCATTCTTGTGCCCAGTTTTCTCCAGGAATGTGTGAAACTCATCTTCACCCTGAAGGGGCTGGACTAAATCAGGACTCGACACTTCCAAGACTCACCAGAACTATAGTGTCGACTTGGCCTCAGTGTCCACTCAGCCCATTTGTTACGGCCATGTAGAAAGACAGGCCCAGTGATGCCAGATCTTACAATTTTTAAGAGAAGTTGGGAGTCTAAGGTTTTTATATAAAATGAGTGCTTTAAAAATATTATGTAGACATAGGCTATGAAGATTCAGGTACTCTCAAACATTGCTGTTGGGAGTGCAAAAAGATTTGACCCCATATGGTGAGGAATTTGGCAATATCTTTGAAAACTACAGCTGCATTTACCCTTTGACCCAGCAAATCCTAATTCTAAGGATTTCCTCTGAAGATTCACCTCCACACTGCAGAATAAGGTAGATACATGGTTACTTGTTATGATATTATTTTAATAGCCCCAAATTGAAAACAACTTCAAATCTCTTTTTGAGATTTGGGAAACTGTTGAACTTTGGCTTATTCACACATACTGTGGAGTACTTCACAACTGGAAAAAAAGAATGGAATCTCTCTCTGTATTTACACAGCTAGACCTTCAGGATCATTTACATAATAAAAGCAAAGTGTAGCACCCTGTATAGAAAAGTGCTCTTCAAACTCAAATCCCCAGCTGAGGGAGTTTTTGCAAAGCCCACTGTGCTGATTCTCTTCTAGCTCTCCCTGCACCTGGGAGTATGGGCTGTGTGTGTGTTTCTGCACTTGTGTGTGCCCCCGTGGTAAGTGGCTGGGACCTGTTTACTGCAGATCTCCTACAGGGACAAGCACTGTCCAGAGGGCCATTGGCCAGACCAGCATTCCATTAGAGCAGCCTAGAGGAGTCATACAAGTGTAATGTTGCAGAAAGACTACTGGACTGGATTTCAACAGTATTAAGTTCTAATATCAATTTTGCCCCGAACTGCCATGAAGATCTTTCTCCTTCCTTCCACCAAATACAGTTGCTATTTGTATGTTCATTTTTATAATGCCCTTTCTACCACATGCCTTGAGAACCCCATGAACAGTATGAAAAGGCAAAAAGATGGGACACTGAAAGACAAAATTCCCAGGTTGGTAGGTGCCGAAAATGCTACTGGAGATCAGTGGAGAAATAACTCCAGAAAGAAGGAAGAGACAGAGCCAAAGCAAAAACAACACCCAGTTGTGGATGTGCCTGGTGATAGAAGCAAGGTCCGATGCTGGAAAGAGCAATATTGCATAGGAACCTGGAATGTTAGGTCCATGAATCAGGGCAAATTGGCAGTGGTCAAACAGGAGATGGCAAGAGTGAACATTGACATTTTAAGAATCCGTGAACTAAAATGGACTGGAATGGGTGGGTTTAAATCAGATGACCATCAAATCTACTACTGTGGGAAAGAATCCCTTAGACGAAATGGAGTAGCCATCATAGTCAACAAAAAAGTCTGAAATGCAGTACTTGGATGCAGTCTCAAAAACAACAGAATGATCTCTGTTCATTTCCAAGGCAAACCATTCAATATCATGGTAACCCAAGTCTCTGCCCTGACCAGTAATGCTGAAGAAGCTGAAATTGAAAGGTTTTATGAAGAGCTACAAGACCTTCTAGAACTAACACCCAAAAAAGATGTCCTTTTCATTATAGGGGACTGGAATGCAAAAGTAGGAAGTCAAGAAACACCTGGAGTACCAGGCAAATGTGGCCTTGGAATGTGGAATGAAGCAGGGCAAAGACTAATAGAGTTTTGCCAAGAGAAGGCACTCTTCCAACATCACAAGAGAAGACTCTATACGTGGACATCACCAGAAGGTCAATACCGAAATCAGACTGATTATATTCTTTGCAGCCAAAGATGGAGAAGCTCTCTACAGTCAGCAAAAACAAGACCAGGAGCTGACTGTGGCTCAGATCATGAACTCCTTATTACCAAATTCAGACTTAAAGAAAGCAGGGAAAACCACTAGACAATTCAGGTGTGATCTAAATCAAATCCCTTACAATTATACAGTGGAAGTGACAAATAGATTCAAGGGAGTAGATCTGATAGAGTGCCTAAAGAAATATGGACAGAAGTTTGTGACATAGTATAGGAGGCAGTGATCAAGACCATCGCCAAGAAAAAGAAATGCAAAAAGGCAAAATGGTTGTCTAACAAAGCCTTACAAATAGCTGAGAAAAGAAGAGAAGTGAAAGGCAAAGGAGAAAAGGAAAGATATACCCACTTGAATGAAAAGTTCCAAAGAATAGCAAGGAGAAATAAGAGAGCCTTCCTCAGTGATCAGTGCAAAGAAACAGGGGAAAACAATAGAATGGGAAAGACAAGAGATCTTGTCAAGAAAATAAGAGATGCCAAGGAAACTTTTCATGCAAACGTGGGCACAATAAAGGACAGAAATGGTATGGACCTAGCCGAAGCAGAAGATATTAAGAAGAGGTGGCAAGAATACACGGAAGAACTATACAGAAAAGATCTTCATGACCCAGATAATCACCATGGTATGATCATTCACCTAGAGCCAGACATCTTAGAATGTGAAAGTGGGCCTTAGGCAGCATCACTATGAACAAAGCTAGTGGAGGTGATGGAATTCCAGTTGAGTTATTTCAAATCTAAAAGGTGGTGCTGTGAAAGTGCTGCACTCAATATGCCAGCAAATTTGGAAAACTCAGCAGTGGCCACAGGACTGGAAAAGGTCAGTTTTCATTCCAATCCCTAAGAAAGGCAATGCCAAAGAATGCTCAAACTACCGCACAATTGCACTCATCTCACACGGTGGTAAAGTAATGCTCAAAGTTCTCCAAGCCAGGCTTCAACAGTACATGAACTGTGAACTTCCAGATGTTCAAGCTGGATTTGGAAAAGGCAGAGGAACCAGAGATCAAATTGCCAACATCCACTGGATTATCGAAAAAGCAAGACAGTTCCAGAAAAACATCTATTTATGCTTTATTGACTGTGCCAAAGCCTTTGATTGTGTGGATCACCACAAACTGTGGAAAATTCTGAAAGAGATGGGTATACCAGACCACCTAACCTGCCTTTTGAGAAATCTGTATGTAGGTCAGGAAGCAACAATTAGAACTGGACAGGGAACAGACTGGTTCCAAATCAGGAAAGGAGTACATCAAGGCTGTATATTGTCACCCTGCTTATTTAACTTATATGCAGAGTACGTCATAAGAAATGCTGGGCTGGAGGAACACAAGCTGGAATCAAGATTGCTGGGAGAAATATCAATAACCTCAGATATGCAGATGACACCACCCTTATGGTAGAAAGTGAAGAGGAACTAAAAAGTCTCTTGATGAAAGTGAAAGAGAAGAATGAAAAGGTTGGCTTAAAGCTCAACATTCAGAAAACAAAGATCATGGCATCTGGTCCCATCACTTCATGGCAAATAAATGAGGAAACAGTGGAAACAGTGTCAGACTTTATTTTGGGGGGCTCCAAAATCATTACAAATGATGACTGCAGCCATGAAATTAAAAGATGTTGCTCCTTGGGAGAAAAGTTATGTCCAACCTAGACAGCATATTCAAAAGCAGACATTACTTTTGAATGTCAACAAAGATCCATCTAGTCAAGGCTATGGTTTCTCCAGTAGTCATGTATGGATGTGAGAGTTGGACCATAAAGAAAGCTGAACACTGAAGAATTGATGCTTTTGAACTGTGGTGTTGGAGAAGACTCTTGAGAGTCCCTTTAACTGCATGGAGATCCAACCAGTCCATCCTCAAGGAAATCAATCCTAAATATTCATTTGAAGGACTGATGTTGAAGCTGAAACTCCAATACTCTGGCCACCTGATGCAAATAACTGACTCACTGGAAAAGACCTTGATTCTGGGAAAGACTGAAGGCAGGAGGAGAAGGGGATGACAGAGGATGAGATGGTTGGATGGCATCACCGACTCAGTGGACATGAGTTTGAGTAGGCTCCTGGAGTTGGTGATGGACAGGGAAGTCTGGCATGCTGCAGTCCATGGGGTCACAAAGAGTCGGATATGACTGAGTGACTGAACTAAACCGAACTTCTACCACTAGACCATGAGTCCTGGGAGACCATGAATGATCTGTTTGCTCGCTTGTCAGAGTGCCTGGCATGTAGTAGGTTCTCAATAGTATCTACTGAATGAATGACTAAATAACGAAATGGTGATGGACGTAAAGGACTCAGTATAGTACCCAAGCGCGGTTGTCTTCGATTACAGGTGGTGGCAGCTTACTTAATGTTAGAATGGTGATGCCTGTAAGTTGCATGACTTTAGGCAGGTTGATTAAATCCCAAGTTGGTTTTCTCGTCTGTGTTATGGATACAGTGTTGTTTTGAGTATTAATAAGATAACATAGGCAAATCACTTAGGATGTGGTTTGGCACATAAAAGATAATTAGCAATGGTTATTACTAGAGAGAAACAGTGCAAAATAAACTGAAGAATCAGGCAAATCCCTAGATTAATGTTGAGATGCTTTAAAAGGCATTGTGCAGCCTCTCTTTGCAGCTTCCGCTGTCTTCTTACGTAGGCAGCCATTCATTCATTAAATGTGCTGGTTGAACAGATACTATGCTGGGCACCATGCCAGCTGCTAAGAGTAGTAGCAAAAAAATGAGTAATTAATGAGTCTGAGTTTCTTTTGGGGTGATGAAAATATTCTAAAACTGATTATGGTGGTGGTTACACACAGCTCTATGAATATACTAAAATTCATTGAATTGGATACTTCAAGTGGGTAAATGAATTGAATGGCATGTGAATAATATCGCTGTAAAGCTGTTGTTGAAAAGACATGAACAGTAGATCTGTGTCTACCCTTTCCTATTTGGGCAGGTTATGTCACCTCTCTACTTCAAAATGGTAAAGAACCTGCCTGCAATGCAGGAAAGGTGAAAGATAATGGGTTTAATCCCTGAGTCAGAAAGATCCCCTGGAGGAGGAAATGGCAATCCACTGCAGTATTCTTGCCTGGGAAATCCCATGGGTAGAGGAGCCAGGGGCTATACTCCATGGGGTCATGAAGAGTCAGACATGACTGAACATGCAGGGTGGAGGTCTGGAAAATAGGAATAATAAGCGAACCTAACTTGGAGAGTTTTGGTGAGAATTAAAAGAAAGAATGTAAAGTGCAAACTTAGAATTGGGTATGTAACAAGAGAGCTCTGTCTATGTTAGCTAACAGGATACCCATCATCTTTATTAATATGTAAATGCTAAAATAGAAAATACATGAGTAGAGTGGGGAAAATTACCCTAGTAGTATGCGATTTTAGCTCTGTTGCATGCCCTGGAGGTGGGTGGTGGGGAGGCTGG
>SJYX01023008.1:9107-110086 GCA_006410675.1 Oreotragus oreotragus | reverse complement strand
GGAGATCCAACCAGTCCATCCTCAAGGAAATCAATCCTAAATATTCATTTGAAGGACTGATGTTGAAGCTGAAACTCCAATACTCTGGCCACCTGATGCAAATAACTGACTCACTGGAAAAGACCTTGATTCTGGGAAAGACTGAAGGCAGGAGGAGAAGGGGATGACAGAGGATGAGATGGTTGGATGGCATCACCGACTCAGTGGACATGAGTTTGAGTAGGCTCCTGGAGTTGGTGATGGACAGGGAAGTCTGGCATGCTGCAGTCCATGGGGTCACAAAGAGTCGGATATGACTGAGTGACTGAACTAAACCGAACTTCTACCACTAGACCATGAGTCCTGGGAGACCATGAATGATCTGTTTGCTCGCTTGTCAGAGTGCCTGGCATGTAGTAGGTTCTCAATAGTATCTACTGAATGAATGACTAAATAACGAAATGGTGATGGACGTAAAGGACTCAGTATAGTACCCAAGCGCGGTTGTCTTCGATTACAGGTGGTGGCAGCTTACTTAATGTTAGAATGGTGATGCCTGTAAGTTGCATGACTTTAGGCAGGTTGATTAAATCCCAAGTTGGTTTTCTCGTCTGTGTTATGGATACAGTGTTGTTTTGAGTATTAATAAGATAACATAGGCAAATCACTTAGGATGTGGTTTGGCACATAAAAGATAATTAGCAATGGTTATTACTAGAGAGAAACAGTGCAAAATAAACTGAAGAATCAGGCAAATCCCTAGATTAATGTTGAGATGCTTTAAAAGGCATTGTGCAGCCTCTCTTTGCAGCTTCCGCTGTCTTCTTACGTAGGCAGCCATTCATTCATTAAATGTGCTGGTTGAACAGATACTATGCTGGGCACCATGCCAGCTGCTAAGAGTAGTAGCAAAAAAATGAGTAATTAATGAGTCTGAGTTTCTTTTGGGGTGATGAAAATATTCTAAAACTGATTATGGTGGTGGTTACACACAGCTCTATGAATATACTAAAATTCATTGAATTGGATACTTCAAGTGGGTAAATGAATTGAATGGCATGTGAATAATATCGCTGTAAAGCTGTTGTTGAAAAGACATGAACAGTAGATCTGTGTCTACCCTTTCCTATTTGGGCAGGTTATGTCACCTCTCTACTTCAAAATGGTAAAGAACCTGCCTGCAATGCAGGAAAGGTGAAAGATAATGGGTTTAATCCCTGAGTCAGAAAGATCCCCTGGAGGAGGAAATGGCAATCCACTGCAGTATTCTTGCCTGGGAAATCCCATGGGTAGAGGAGCCAGGGGCTATACTCCATGGGGTCATGAAGAGTCAGACATGACTGAACATGCAGGGTGGAGGTCTGGAAAATAGGAATAATAAGCGAACCTAACTTGGAGAGTTTTGGTGAGAATTAAAAGAAAGAATGTAAAGTGCAAACTTAGAATTGGGTATGTAACAAGAGAGCTCTGTCTATGTTAGCTAACAGGATACCCATCATCTTTATTAATATGTAAATGCTAAAATAGAAAATACATGAGTAGAGTGGGGAAAATTACCCTAGTAGTATGCGATTTTAGCTCTGTTGCATGCCCTGGAGGTGGGTGGTGGGGAGGCTGGGGTGGGGAGGAGAGAAGGTAAGGGAGGAGCAGATAACATCTAATCTGGGGAAGAATCCATCCACACAGAAAGATGTAAAGGGCAGCCCTGGAGGAGGGAACAGCGTGAGCAAGGGCATGGGGGTAAGAGACCACAGAGTGAAGGTAAGGAACTACTAGCAGTTCTACACAGAGTTCAAGGCCAGCAGCTTGAACTCCATTGTGAAAACAATGGGGAGATCACCAGTGGGAAGTAACGTGGCGAGCCTGTGTACCAGTATAGTCACTACACTGGGAGTGTGGACTTTTAAGAGATGCTGGACTGAAGTGGTGGAGGAGTTAGGCGACTACTGCAACAATTCAAGTGAGAGATGATAAATGCTTTAACTTGGACTCTAAGACCACCGTATCAAGGCCAGGGCCCTTTTGATCATAAGGGACAGAGACTCACTCATAAATCCAAGGAAAGGCTATATATACATCAGGCAACCCCACAGAAGCCCTAGAGCGGGGATCTGGATCTGGGCAGGCATCCCAGAAACCTGGACTTGAACTAGGAAACCAGGAGCCAAGGCGGTTATCTTTCAGAATTAACTCTTTCAGCATCTCTGCTCCTCTGTCTTCCCTTTTAAAACTAATACACTTCTTGTGTTATTGATGGTTTCTGCTTTCTCATAACTTCTCCCTGTGTGTGGGAGTAGTCTCCACTCCAGTGCCACCTGAACTTCCATCTTCAGGGACCACGACCAGCTGCCTTCTTCTCTCTGTGCCACTTGGTTTCAATTTCTAAGACAAAATCTGAAGGGCTATGCTCATCCTTTTGATTCAAGTCAGGCAAATCATGGTCCAAGGGCCTGCCAATAAGTGAGGCTGGTGCACAAGGTAGAGAATTTGGCCATTTGAGATAGCAGAGCTCTGAGCACGGATTCTTGCAGTCACCTGAAATATGTCTTATATAGGAGGCCTAGAGGGGAAGGGATACATTTAAAATTTATTAGGCAATAAAATCAGTGTTATTAGGTAATTGTTCGAATGTGCAAGGTGAGCTGGAGTGGAGGCAGGGATGAGTGACATCAGGAGTTGGCCTGGGTAACTGGGCGATCTCTCAGCCCCATCTTCCTCTCTGGTGGTGGTGTCCTCAGGGTCTCAGGAAGCTTCTCCACTTGACTCAAAATCTCAGCAGAGAACAGATGATTATTCCAGGCTGGGAAATGTGAGGCACGTTTATCACGAGGACACTGGGAAGGGTATAGGGTAACACGCGGAACAGTGCAGTACTCTGTGACTAGAAACAGTGGTGTGCTGTCCAGCCCTAAGCCTGAAGTGGGTGGGGGGGTCGTTCTCAGAACCCAGAGAGGAGGCCTGCCGGACAAGAGCTGTGGCCTTTAGCGGTGTACACAGCCAGCCTCTGACATAATTCCAATAAGGAAACTGGGAAAAGAAACACCCTTACCTGACTCTTCTCACTCCCTTAGGTATCCTGCCCTGGCTCCGCAAGGGTTGACCTAACAGAAAGATAAAGGGCAAGGAAGCCCACTCCGGTATGTTATATAGCCTCCTTGCGGTGGGGAGGAACAAGGGTAAGACATCCAGCCCACTCTTCATCATGGGTCAGGTAGGAACCACTACTTCTTGATAAAAGTCACAAAATCTAAACGGGATTGTTCTGCTTTGCCTTGGGTAGGTCAGGAATCCATACCTGGACCAATCACTGTAGTAGGAGCAGAGAGCATACTCTGATTGGCTAAGCCAGAAGCTAAGGGTGGAGTCAGCTCTGATTCAACCTCCCAGCTGAGGTGCAGAAAGGCAAATCCCCCAAGAATAATCAGGATGTTGTTAACTGACCCAATAAAAAGAACAGATGTTCACTTACTGCCCGTAACAGAACTCGTTGAGGACTTCTAATCAAGGGTGGGAGGTGAGGGTGGGATGTGGAGAGCGGTAGTGTTCCTGTTGGACAGATTAGGGGAAGAGACGAGTGTGCCCTGCTGAATGAGTGAGCCTGGCAGTAAGGGATGGAGCTGCCCCTCTCCATGCTCCAGTTCCCTAGCAGGAGCAAAAGCTAACATTCCGTGGCTCCAGTGCTCACCAGCAAGTTGTTAAGGAACAGGTTCAGCCTCTCATCAAGAGTGCAGATGTCACCGGTGAAGACCATCAAGTCTTCAAATATTTTTTTTGACATGCACACACCATTTATTTCTGGCCGTGCTGGGCCTTTGCTGCATGCGGGCTTTCTCTAGTTGCAGAGAGCGGGGCCTGCTCTCTGGCTGTGGTGCATGGGCTTCTCGTTGCAGAGCACAGGCTCTAGGTGCCTGAGCGTCAGTAGTTGCAGTATGTGGGCTTAGTTGTTCTATGGCATGTGGAATCTTCCTGCGCCAGGGATCGAACCCGCGTCTCCTGCATTGACAGGTGGATTCCTATCCACTGTGCCACCAGGGAAGTCCAAGACCACCAAGTGTTGTTTTCTGAAATCATTCCTTGCAGTTAAAGACCTCTCTGGACCCACTGAAGTTTGCTGGAAGGTGCCACCTAGTGGAACATCCTACAACATGCCACTTAGACGAAAGGAAACCTTAGAAGAGTTTTAGAGCCAAAAGTCACGAGCACTGGTTTGCTCAAACTTGGTCACAGATTGGAATCACCTAGGAATACCTGAGTCCTACTCTCAGAGGTTCTGACTTAATTGGTCTGGGGTGCATGGTGGGCATCCAGAGTTTACAAACATCCTCAGATGATTTTATGTACAGCCAAAGTTAAGACCACTGGGTTATAGAATACCCGATCTTCTATTTTACAGAAACACCCACAGACAATGACACTTCTCCAAGAGCCTCAGACTTCTAGGAAGCCCCTTCCCACTGCATCCTACCACATCTCTGTAATTTGTGCAACTTTTTCCTTTTATGCAGAAATGAAAAGCAACTATAGAGTAAGCCCTGATATGTATTTTAGTGGCAGTGGTAGGAGGAGGATGGCTTCTTCTGCATCTGATATTTGCAGCTGACCCTTCTGACTAATACGTAAGATGTACCCACTCAATGACATAGGGTATTTGCTCTTGAGATGTATGGCCTTCTCTTCTCTTTCAGATAATCGTATTATGTTATACTTGAGGCACCTTCTACATCCACTGTCTTGATCCAATAGCATTCCTTTATAGTTGGCAGAATAAGTTTAATTGGCATCTCAGTGTGGAAATGACAAAGTAGGCTCCAAGCGAGAGACAGGCAATTTTCTGTCTAGAGGTCATTTCAAATAGGCTTCCTACAAACTCTTTCTTTTTTTCAAACCAGGAGCTGAAATGCCACTAAATGCACACACTGGACTGAAACACCATGTCTGGCTTCCCTTCTCCCATCCTACCTTGCAAGACTGAATCCCAGAATTTTAGAATTGAAAAACGCCTTAACAAGCATCTGGTTCAAGTGCTTTATTTAATGCAATCATATTCTGTATTTATTGAGATTGCTCTAATTCCTGCTACTACGCACACTCCTAGATCCTTTCATGATAAACATGATGCTCAGAGGATCTGAGTGACAGGTCTAAAGCTGCAATGAGGGTAAGGGCAAAATCTGGACTGACCCAGGCTTATCAGAGCCATGTGGAGAAATTTCAACTGCAGGACTTGGGTTCTCTTGCTCTATATTTAGAAGTTTGAACTTGTTAAATGACCAGCCTGGTAGAGAGAGCAATTTGAGTTACTGACACCAGTGTTAATAAATTTTCTGAGTGCAGGTTTTAAAGAGATGAATGTTTGATTGATGAATTGATTCATTTCCCAAATGTTTGTGGAGAACCTATTTGGGGTCAGGTACTGCATTAGGCATTGAGGGTAAGCTGGAGAGCAAAACAGACAAACAAACACACACAAGATGCTCCCTGTCCTCATGGGGCTCACAGTCCAGTGGAGGAGACAGATATCAATCACCCTGTAACTGGAAACACTGTGACTGTTAAGGAAAGGCGTTGGTAAGAGGCCACAGAACTGGGGAGCTTAGGCAGGTTTCTCTGAGAGTGTATGACGACCTTGACCATCTCGCAAAAGAGGAGGGGCAAGAAGTCTTCAGACTTGGACACACCAGAAGTCTAACAATCAGAATTTCCTGTGTTTTTCTTAGAGTCAAGGAGACTTCTCTCTCACCAGTTTGGAAATTATGTTATGGAGTCACGATTATCCTCATTTCACCTATGAGGAAACTGAGGCTCAGAGTAGCTAAGGCATTTGGCCAAGGTCAACAGTATCAGAGGTAGACTGGTTATCACACTAACACCTCCTGACTTGCTGATCCGTTCTACTTTCACACACCCGTAGCTCAGCCTAGGCCAGACGAACCCTCGACAAATGGGGTCAACAACATTAAGAAAGCCAAGGTGAGGCCGTCAAGAGGGAAAGGTTTTTGTATCCTCATAAGGAAGACTGATGGCCTGCACCTATCTTGTCATCTCTCTTCCAACTGACCCTTCTTGCTGAAGGATATCTGGGTCTACTAAAAATCTACCTGTTGCTGATGACAAGTGGAAAACTGAAGAGTGGGCAAGACAATATGCAAATCATAAAAATAAAGGGAAAAAAAAGAAAACGAAGTTAAGATGGGAAGATAGGAGGAAAGAGGAGACACTAACCACTCATCAGACGTGTGCATTCAACCCTTTCTATGTGCCAGGCATGCAGGATGTGGGGATAGAGCAAGAATGAGCCACTGAAATCTCAGCCCCACGCAGCTGACATTCTATTTGGAGAAGCTCAGTAATAAACAAGTCAACAAGCAAATTCATAAAACTATCACTCGGAGGGATACGCACAATGAAGAGAACGCAGCGAGATGTAAGGTAGAAGAGAACCATGTGCAGGGTGATGGTGAGGGAGGGTCTCTGTGAGGAGGGAGGTCTTTAAGCTGAGATCTGAAAGCTGAGAGAGCGCAACGATGGGTGGAAAGTCCAGGGAAAGAAAGGCAAGGGCTAGTTCAAAGCCTTTGTGGCTGGAATGAGAAGAAAGCTTTCAAGGACCAGAAGGAAGGTGGGTGTGGCTGGTTTGGAGTGAATGGCAAGGAGCATGATGGATGAGATGGGAAAGGCTAGGCGGAGGTGGAGGTTTTTGCCATGTAGCCAAAATTCTGTTCGTCCTTCCTCAGTGTACCTCTGGATGCTGAACTTTTACTTCATCCACAGCTACTGGTCATATAAACCAGGGTCTGTGGTAAGCCCTTTGTGCAAATTATCTCATTTCGTGCCCGTAACAGCACAGGAAAATCTGCATGGTGTTATGTGGCAGCCTGGATAAGGGGGAAGTTTGAGAGAGAATGGATACATGTACATGTATGGCTGAGTGCCTATGCTGCCCTCCTGAAACGATCTCAGCATTGTTAATTGATTACACCAAAATATGAAATTAAAAGTTAAAAAAAATTTAGTTTTATTTTAAAAATTTTATTGAAGTATAGTTGATTTACAATGTGTTAATTTCTGCTGTAAGCGAAGTGACTCAGTTATACATATATATACTCTTTTTCATATTCTTTTCCATTTTGGTTTATCACAGGATACTGAATATATAATAGTCCCCTTTGCTATACAGTAGTATCTCTTTGCTTATCCATCCTATATATACCAGTTTGCATCTGTTAATCCCAAACTCCCAAGCCTTCCTTCTCCCACCCCACCTCCCCCTCAGGAAACATAAGTCTGTTCTCTTTGTCTGTGAGTCTGTTTCTGCTTTGAAAATACGTTCTGCTTTGAAAATATGTGCTGTATTTTAGATTCCACATATAAGTGATATCATATGGTATCTGTCTCTTTCTTACTTCTCTTTGTATGATAATCTCTAGGTCCATCCACATTGCTGCAAATGGCATTATTATTATTTTTTTATGGCCGAGTAATATTCCATTGTATACATGTACCACACATCTTCCTTACCCACTCATCTGTCAATGGACATTTAGATTGTTTCCATGTCTTGGCTATTGTAAATAGTGCTGCTATGAATATAGGGGTGCATGTATCTCTTCAAATTATTGTTTTGTCCTGGTATGAAAGCAACATTTCTTGTTCAGTTTCAGTTGATGACTTGATCAGTTTCCCCAGGAAAACAGCCTTAGCTCATGTGCTGGTCACATATCTCCAATGGTATTGTCTTGGTGAGTGTGATAAAGCCCTGAGAGGATCGCTACCCTCATCCCCAGGCCCACCACCCATGCCTGGCACATCTTACATTGTGCTCAAAGAGTCCTGAAATTAGAGCTGAGTTTGTGGGCTAGAGTTTCTAATGAGAGCTGATCCAGCTGATGTGAAGCTTTGACCAACAAGTCCCTCAGATAAGACATAAGAAACAACTCAAATCCAATTTTGTTCAGACTCCTTCTGGGAGCTAGAAGGGATGGGGAAGAGAGAGACACTGAAGATTTTCCCATCCATGACCTCAGGTGCTATACTTCACTCAGCTGGTGATTACTTACACCTATTGTTTTGCAGGCCTGAAGGAGCCACGGCTCAGCTCCCTGTGGCTGTGCAGGAGTAAGAGCTGAAATCCAGGTGCCCTGGCTCTGCTAGCTCTGCTATGACCTGGGCAGGGGTGGGCACCCTTTGGGCAAATTCCTCTACTTGGCAGGAGCACTCGTTTTCTGATTCACAATAAGAGAAGTATGTGCTAATAGAGGCAGGGTATAACATAGAAGGACAAAAACTTATGCAGTTCCTTCTTGCTTGAAGCTTACATTCTAGTGAGGGAAATGAAAAATGATACCTGTTCTAAAGAAAAATCAAGCAAAAGGAGATGATGGAGGCACTCTCTGATATTTTAGATCAGCTGGTAAGGGAAGCTCTCTCTAAAGAACATTTGATTTATTCCCTAAGAGACGGGAGGGAGAAAATCATGTGCAAAGGTTTAGAGGAAAAGAAGCAATGGTCCAGCAGTTTTGCAAAGGCCCTGAGACCATTATCAACTTGGTGCATTTGAGGAATACAGTGATAAGACCAGTGTAACTAGAAGGGAAAGAGAGAGGGCAAAACCTAAAAGTCAGGCCAAATCACGGAGAGCCTCATCGGTTTCTAGCACTGTGCTGGGTGCCGTAGAGGTGCTTAAGTGTTGCAACATTGTGTTTCCCTCAATGGAAAAAACAAAAAATTTCCTTTTATTTCCCAAAAGGAAATTCCACTTTTGTCAAACAGAGAGGATGTAAATCCAATTACAGAAACATTGAACATCAGCTGCAGTGTAAAACCCATAGGGCTATACAGGGCAGTATTGTTCACCATTGCCCACCTTAGATGAACAGAAAAGCAGAATATGTGTATACATACAACAGAATATCATTCAAACTAAAAAGGGTGAAATTCTGACACATGCTACAGCGTGGATTAATCTTGAAAACATTATGATAAGTGAAATAAGCCAGACACAAAAGGTCAAATATGGTATGATTCCACTTATATGGAGTACCTAGAACAGGCAAATTCATAAAGACAGAAAGTAGAGTGGTGGGTGGTTACCACGGGTTGAGGGGAGCAGGTTGAAGGATGGAAATTGGGAAGTTAGTGTTCACTGGATACAGAGTTTCATGTTGGAAAGATGAAAATGTTCTAGAAATGGATGGAAGTGATGGCTGCAAAACAATGTGAATGTATTTAATACCACTGAACGGTTAAAATGGTAAATTCTATATTTGGTATATTTTTACCATAATAAACAAGGGCAGTAAATATTAAAAATCACCAGGTAGCTTAAAAATATATATAAATACTATTAAAATACAATCTTCCCTTTAAAAATTTCTTGAAGGATTGTAAACCTTGCCTGTGACAATGCCTGGGTTTGGTACCTTTCCTCTTCTTTGGAAGAAGGGCTGGGGATGGTTTTTTATTCTCTGTTTAGTTTTTCTTTTTAATAGTTATTGTGATATTCAAGATTCCTCTTTCTTGATTTGTGCTTGCTAATGTATGTTTCCTGAGAAAAATATTGTCATCTAAGTTTTCATATTTATTTGGCATAAATGTAATTTGTAACATTTTCTTACTATTTTACAATTACAATTGTGATCATTTTCATTTGGAAAAAAAAAAAAAGTCACAGGGCTAGGATCTATGTAAGGAAGAGTGGGTATTCCAGACAGAGAGAACAGCAAGTGCAAAAGCCTAGTGGCAGGAATGTGCCTGAGGCACTCTGAGGAACAGCAAGAAGGTCCATGGGCTTCAGGAATAGTAGAGGACACAAGGAAGAGTAGAGGGTGGGGGCTGTTCATATGGGCTCGTAGGACCTTAGCTCCTTCCAGAAATCCAGTGGAAGATGGGAAGCCATTAGAAGGATCTGAGCAGAGTGTTGATCTATCTACCTGATCTTTATTAAATCAGGATCATTCTGGCTGCAGCCTTCTTTAATTTGAATCTCACTTGCAAACAAGGATAAGAAAAGCACTTACCTCACAGACTAACTGTGAGCAGTAAAGGCGGTAACGTTTGCTGAGGGTTTAACATGGTGACTGGAATAGAGTAAGCATTTCAGCATAAGTTAAGCACTACTGTGGCAAGACCAAAGACAGCAGCCCCCTGAGGAGAAGTTTTGGAGGACCTCATGGAGGAGGTGGCTGTTCAACTAAACACAGAAGGAGGGACAAGGTTTCCACCGACGTAGATGGAGAAGAGGAGCAGGCTTTCTGGGTGGAAGGAACTGTGTGGTCCACAACACATGAAGGAAAGTAGCCAGCAGCTGGCAGGGCAGGACAGAGAGGAGAGAATGTCTGATGAGCTCTAGCAGATCAGAGCGGAGAGGGCGATGGCACCCCACTCCGGTACTCTTGCCTGTAAAATCCTATGGACGGAGGAGCCTGGTAGGCTGCAGTTCATGGGGTCGCTAAGAGTCAGACACGACTGAGCGACTTCACTTTCACTTTTCACTTTCATGCACTGAAGAAGGAAATGGCAACCCACTCCAGTGTTCTTGCCTGGAGAATCCCAGGGACAGGGGAGCCTGGTGGGCTGCCGTCCATGGGGTCGCACAGAGTCGGACACGACTGAAGCGACTTAGCAGCAGCAGCAGGTCAGAGAGGCATGTGGCTCTACAGCCTAGGTGATGGGAGTTTTGAAGGTTTCCTAGCAAGTGTCAAGATCTGAGCTATGATTGCAGAAAACTGAATCCCCATCGCCCAGCCTGGAGCTGGAAGAACCTAGAGGCAGCAATTGTCAGGACGCTGGTCCAAGGCCGGGGCGGGGGAAGGGGCGTTGCTAGCAACTAACTAGGCACAAGGGTCTGCGACTGGGCTGGAGACCCGGAGGATCAAGAGAACGCGTGTACCGGGGTGAGGGGGGTGGCGAGGGGGTGTTAAAAAGGCAGGCAACCAAGAGGGCGCGTCATCCCTGGGCAGCAGAGAGGAAGCAATTTATTAATAAACGAAGAGCACTGTAGGAGCCACAGGCATCACCGTCGGAGTCCCGCTCCTCGGCCGGCCGGCTGCAGCTCCGAGGCGGCCCGCCTTCCTCAGAGTACTTACCACAGCTATAGGCACATTCGCTCATCTAATGAAATTACGTGTTTAATGTTTTAGCCCCCAGACGTCAAGGCTCCAGAATCTGTTTTCATTTCATCCCCGTGCCTGGCACAGTTTGCCGAGGAGCTGAACAGGAGATAGGAGCCCACAAGAGGTTTGGAGAAAGGGCTCACTCGGTGAGCTGACAGCCCAGAGTGCGACTGGAGGGCATTCCAAGTCCAAGGAGGCTGATCTCGCGTGAGGAGAGGTCCTGCAGAGACGCTGCGGTCACACTTCCCCGCCGGTGTGCAGGGACCCCAGACAGGTGGCGGGGTGGGTGAGGCTGCACTCCCCAGTCTACAGATGGCGTTCACACCTACCACCGGGAACTCGAGGGGGAGAAAACCAGGGTGCACAGAACCGTGCGCGTGCAGCGCAGCGGCGGCCCCATTTCCCGCCTGCGAATACCGAGGCCGGGGGGCAAAGGAGGTCCGCAGGGCCTCCGGGCCGAGCCTCGGGGTGGGACGCCACAGCCCCACTCCCAGAAGTGGAGTGTCCGGACTCCAGTACCATTTGCATATCCGCCGGGAAGCCCGAAAACTCTCGGCTGGAGTCCGGAGCTGAGGTGGCCGGGCGGGACTTTGGGGGTCCCCAGGAGCGCGTCCCACCGCGCGCACCAGTTAGCGCCCAACTCGCCAACTCCGGGACTTTTGCGAAGCTCCCGCGGGCGGGGGAGCCGCCGAGGAGCGGGCCGCACCATCGCGGTCCGAGAAGGGGGGAGCGGGCCGCCCCGGGCCTGTCGCACCCGGGCGGAACGGAAAGAGCAGCGAGAAGCCGCGGCCCAGGGCTCACGGCTTTCGGCAGCAGACACTGAAGAGGCCGAGACGGGACACGCGGCTCGGCGAGGCTCGCGGGCGGCGGTGTCGGCGGAGCACCCCCACCCCCCGGCGGCGACGCGGTGGCGGAGCCCGGCTCCCCGGCCGGCGAGCGGCGGAAGTGCCGCGGAGTTGGAGCGGGGCCGGCGCCGCGGTCGCGTCTCTTCGTAGAGCTACTGCCGCCGCCGGGCGGACGGGCGGACGCGCGGAGCTGGGGGCGGCGCGGCGGGGCCGGCGGGGCGCGGCGGGGCTGACCGGCCCCGATGAGGCGGAAGGAGAAGCGGCTTCTGCAGGCGGTGGCGCTGGTCCTGGCGGCCCTGGTCCTTCTGCCCAACGTGGGGCTCTGGGCGCTGTACCGCGAGCGGCAGCCCGACGGCACCCCCGGGGGACCCGGAGCAGCGGCGGCCGCGGCCGCCGGACAGGTGAGTCCCCAGTTGCCGTGGAGTTGGGAACACGCTCTCCCCGATTTCCCTTCCAGCCTTCGGTTGGTTCCTTCCTTCCCGTCCGCTGTCTCCTCAGAGTCAGCGCCGGAGACTCCTCTGTTCTTCCCATTGTTTTAGATGGGAAAATTGAGGCTCAGAGCAGGGCAGGGATTGTCCCCGCTATTCAGAAACCGAACCAGAACTACAAACCAGGACTCCTGATGCGCACAGGTCACCATCCTCTTTTCTGTTCCATTTCTCACCTCTTCCAGTATCTCTCCTTTTTGGAAGATCCTGTCTCCATCCCAGTATCCCACGTCTTTTCTGCCCCTCGCCACCCCACCTGCTGATCCAAGTGTTTCCTACTCAGGTCAGCCCCTTTCTTGTTTACTCATGTGCCCAAAGAGACCTCTGGACCTCCTTCCTCTCCACAGTATTCACCCTCCCAGCCTCCTTTCTTTCCCAGATCCTGTGGATTCCTTGGAAGATGCAAAGATCATGCTCTCCTTGGAGCTTCAGGCCCTGGAGGATGGGGGTGTTTGAGCTCCTGCTCTTTGAGGGACCTGCTGCCTTTGACTTTCTGGGCGTCCAAAAGTGGGAGCTGTGGTGGGAGGACCCCCCCCCCCCCAAATACTTCAGAAGCTATTTGTGCCCAGGGCCCTGAGCATGGAACATCAGATGCTTTCCCTGTCCCTTCTCAGAGTACTGCCTGTGACCCCTTCTGAACTTGTCCAGGCTGATAGGTGTGGTGTTTTTTGTAGCCAAGACTGGGATTTTAATTATTTTTGCCTCCTCTGAACTCAGTTATGTACGTGTGTGTGTGTGTGTGAGAGACGAGTACATATAGACTGATAGCCAAAACTCTGTCACATTACTCCTACTGTCCCAGCTCCTGGCTCAGTAGGTGCCAGTCGGGATATACATGCGTGAACTGTTTCACACAGTGGGACATTGCAGTTTTTCTTGTGGGATTTGTTTTGTCCCATGGCAAGTAGATGATTTTGCATCAGGGTTGAACTTGACTGATGGTTGGCAGACAGGGGAAGAGACTGACTTTGGATGGTTTGCCCTTATCCTCCCAGGTTCAGGCTGCTGTCTTATGTACAGAGGGCTCTTTATGACAGGGCTGACCAGTTTGAGGGCAGCCTGTCATTTTGGTAATTGTTGCAAACCATCCTGGAGGACCTGGTTACTCCTTCTGGGAGATCTGCCTGTTTGGAAGCCAAAGCCCCAACTCCCTTCCTAAACCCCCAGTTCAAACCCTGACAACTGACTTAGACCCCTCTCTCTTAAATTCTGTATCCGTATGGGTTTTTCCTGCATGAAATCTGTTCCCACCCGGGAGCAGCATCAGGGGCAGGAGGTCAGGATTCTGTCCTCAGCTTTACTATTAACTTGCTGTGAGCATCTTTGACCACCTCCCATCTCCCTACCTGGGCGCCCCTTTCTCCATCTGTGAAGTGTGGTCTCTGGTCCAGTGATACCATAAGTGAGTCAGTGTGGAGGACAACAGCCACTTCTGTTTTCCTTTCCTGAGGCAGGAGCCCTTTGTAGCATCCCTAGCTGTGAAGGCTCCATCCTGGACACAGCCCCAGATCAAGGGGGCATTGTCCTGCCCAAGTGCAAACTCTCCTTTGGAATAGCTGTAACCAGTTCTAAAATAGCTCCTGACATTCTGCCTCTGCCGGGAGAAAGCCCTCGTATTTCATCTGCTGTGGATGCCAGAGACGTCCTGATTTTCATTTTCTATAGACCCAGATGTGTAGAGAGAAGGTCAAGGTTAACTGCCGGTTTGGCCTGAGCTTTCAAAGTAAATTACTCTCTTGCACAAGAGGGGATTGATGGAGTAAGGCAGCCTTTGGGGCAGAGAGAGGGGAGCAACAGCTGGGCGCTGCTTGGAGCCCGTAACTGAAATGGACAGAAAGGCTTATCTAGGAAGGTCTAGTTCTTGTTCGTTTCTTTTGCTTTAGATTATCATGAAGCGGGAGAGGAGCCAGAAGCGGAAAAAGGGTTTGGTGATGATGGTACATGGTAGCAACTGATGATCTTTGCTTTAGAGGAAATACTGTGTCTCCTGGGAGCAGCAGAATGGAGCTGTTTCCCGAAAGACCAGCTCTTCTAGGTGCTATAGGATTCGGCATTCGTCTGCTGCCTTTCAGGAACACTCTGCCAAGTTTCCACACAGCCCCTTTGTGTTTCACTCTCCTGCAGATGCATAGTGCTCGGCTTGGCCCCCAGTCCCTTTAAATGTCAGCTGGCCTGGAGAGGGGAGGCTGACTTCTCAGAGCACTGAGGTTCCATCTCACATCCCAGAGGGCTGGAACGTGCACAACCACGTCAGGCTGCTATCTGAGGAATCTGGCATCTGGAGCACACACAGTTCTTTCGACAGAGCTGACCAGTTCTGAGCTCAGCTTGTCACTCTTATAATTGCTGAGAATCATCCCAGAGCACCTCACTGATCTTTCAGGTAGAAATAACTACAGAGGCTGTGGAGGGAAGTTGGACAATGGACTTTACCCAAATGAAAACTGTATTCCTTGTGGGTTTGGGGGAAATTTCTGATAGTAACATACGCACTGTTTTAGTCCTTTAACTCTTTGATTTCTCCACTGGATTAAAGAATACAGGATTTTGAACTCAGAGGGTTTATCATCTGCTAGAATGTAAGTCTACGTAACTCATACTTGCTTATGCTGGGTGTACCACTGAAGCCGGGTAGGGCAGCGAATTTGTAAAGGACACAAAATGCTTCAAGGATTTGAGCATTCCTTTGGTCGGACAGCTGGCTTCTTGGAAAGTTGCAAAACCAAGCAAGAAAAGTCAGTTGTGAAGCCATCTTCATTTTAATTTGGGGGGTGCTTCTCCTTCCTAGTCCCAGTCTGTTTAACATCTTGGTTTAATTCTCTGGTCTGTTTCACATTCCAGGCTTGGGAGCTGGCTATTAAAAACCTGTGTTAAAGAAATATGATGCAGTCCCTCCCCATTTCTGAGCCTTAATCTCTTATGACTTCATTGGATAATGGCAGCTTGCAGTAGAAGTTGGGATAATGGAATACCAATGGGATAAGAAGGTGGGATAATGGAATACCAATGACTTTAATTTTCAAATACCAAGACTTTTTCCTTATTGTGTCAGAGCTGAACTTTATTCTTAGAACAACGAGAAATCAAACCTTCCCTCCTCCCCCTGCCTCCTTTTTTTTGGTCTCCTGGTGGCAGAGCCTTACCCATCAGGAAGTGAAGGACCCTAGAAAGGTCACCAGGGAGTGATTTATTTCCCACAGAGGGGCTGGGATCCTTTAGATTGCTGCTAATCCCTTCTCAGTTTGCTTGCCCAGCTGAAACCTGATGCTGCTGGGGAAGGGTTGTTGATTTACCTGAGCAAATCTGACTTCCTGCATTCCTTTATCATCCTAGGCTTGCAGGTTCCCAAGGAGCCCAGCAGAGGAAGGTCTGGGAACAGAGGCCTGGGTTTTACTTTACTCTCTTGCCCTAAACTCACTATGTGATCTCAGGAGAGTGGTTTAACCTCTCTGGGCCTTAGATTCTCCATCTGTGAAGTGGGGCTTAGATTCAGAAGGGGAAAGATCAGTGTGTGTCAGAAGAACATTTCCCCTTCCCTGGCCAGGGCAGACATTGCTAATCAGTCTCTTTTCCTCAAAGCCCAGACTTTGCCTCAACTGTTTCTAAATGCTGCAACTTAAGTGGAGTTAATGGCATGCTGAATCTCATCTGCAATGGAGGGGATAGATACTTTGTTAGGTCTTTCCCAACTCCAGTGTCCTGGGGTTCTGTGAGTTTGTTTGGAAGCTTGTATTGAAAAGACCTGGTTAGTAGAAGCCTGTTTAAATAGGCCACTGTATCTAACTTGTGATGAGGTCACTGCTTTAGGGACATGTTCATACTCTAATGCCTTCTCTCAGACTGTGTTCAACCTTTAATCTGTTGGCTTCAGTGACAAATAATGGAATCAGGAATGAAAAAGCAGAGGCCCATTTAAAGGATAACCATCTTGCTTACTAATTGTACCTTGTCCACGGTCAGCTCTTACACAGAGATGGCATCAGGATCTCATCACTGAAAAAATGCCCTGAGGCAAACTTGGCAGCCAGAAGTATGTCCCATGGCAGCTGAATGCTCATGAGGGTGTTTGCAGTAGGCTCTGAACTTTGCGTATATCTGACTGTATGCCATATATGGGGCTTCCCAGGTGGCGCAGTGGTACAGAATCTGCCTGCCAATGCGGGAGACACAGAAAGCTCGGGTTTGAATCCTGGGTCAAGAAGATCCCCTGGAGGAGGAAATGGCAACCCACTCCAGTATTCTTGCCTGGAAAATTCCACAGATGGAAGAGCCTGGCAGGCTACAGTCCATGGAGTTGCAATGAGTCGGACATCACTGAGCACACACACACAGGCCATATACGTGTCACAGTCAGCAAGGGAAGAGCCGATGCCCCCAGGAGTCCTTCCTGCTTCACAGAGAACCTCTGTCCTCGTGCCCAGGGAAGGAGGTAGCCTATACGTCCCTGAGTTCCTGTGGCTAAGGAGTGCTTCATGACCTCCCCTCCCAGAAATGTCTTAGAGTAGAAACCACATCCTCTTCTCACACATAGCTAAAGCCTTGGCACTTGGAAAACAGTCAGAACGTGTTTGCTAAATGATCTATGCATGTCAGAGCAGGAAGGATGCTACAAAAGTTACCTAGTCCAAGCCCTGCCTATTGTAGGTACGGAAACTGAGGCCTGGGAGAGGGGCTGTCAGCTGCGAGAGGGAGGGATGCAGACAGCCCAGTTCTTTTCCGAGTTCTTTTCTAGTTCACCATGCCTATTTTTCCCCTTGACAAGGAAAAATTTTTTTCTTAGCACTTGATCCTTCTCTACGATTATATCCCTCTTGAGCCAAGATTATCAGTCTCAGTTTTGTAGGCCAGTACTTATCAAGACCAATTATCTGCTGGAACTTACTGGATTGTAAGTGTTTGTTTGTTTGTTTGTTTGTTTTTTGTAAATCTATCTTTGTAAATTTTCTTCCCGAATTTTTACAGTTTTAAAGTGAAATATGTTAAATTTGAAGGTGGCGGTGGGATCCAGCAGGGCAATAGAGGAGTTAAAAGGATGCGTAGCATGTGGCACCTTTAGTGCTCCTGTGGCAGACAGAGCCAGTCTGTGTTTAAGAGCCATGTCAGGCTCTGTCAGTTGAAGTTAACAGAATGAGTTAAGTCATGTGGGCTGAACCAAGTAGGGACCTATACTGCTTGCATGCAGTTGTGTCAACTCTTTGCAACCCTGTGGACTGTAGTCCTCCAGGCTCCTCTGTCCGTGGGATTCTCCAGGCAGCAATACTGGAGTGTGTTGCCATTTCCTCCTCCAGGGGATCTTCCCCACCCAGGGATGGAACCCAGGTCTCCAGTGTCTCCTGCATTGGCAGGCGGCTGGGTTCTTTACCACTAGTGCCACTTAATGGGATATATTAATTCATGTCATTGCAGTGGACTTCAGGTGTGGTGTGATCTAGAGGTTCACATTCTAGACTGAGCCCCTAAGGTAGCAAAGAAATGGTTGTAGCTCTGTCTGACGTCACGTCCACACCTAGATCCTAGAAGAGAGAGAGTCTGTCTCTTCTGGTATCTTCGTTATAAGAAAGTAGAAACTTGTTTCCTGTACACTCTAGCAAGACTCCTTAGGTGTTATTGGCTCAATTTGGATGTAACCATGCTCACTTGTCAGGAGGAAGGGCTCTGCTGAAGGACCTAACCTACTCTGGAGCTAGGGGTGGGGCCAGGCCACTCCAATCACAGGAGGAGCAGTTTCTGGGGACAAGAATCTGGATGTTCTTGTGGGGAGGAAGGAAAATAAAATCTAGGGATGAAGCCAACAATTGTCAACTCCAGAATCCTGCTGACACAGTGTCCCAGGCAGTCCCTACTGGGGCATCAGATTTGGGCAGAACCTCGAGGCAGAGCCTCTTTGCCCTCTTGGACTCAGTTCTGGCTACTGAACCTGCAGTCTGGAGGTCCCTGTTCTCATCCCAGCCCTGCCACCCTGGCTGAGACATTCGCTCTGCGGGTCTCAGTGTCCTCCTGGGAAAAGCTCTGGCGCAGATGCCTCCAGCATAATGTAAGTAGAGGGTTAAGACAAGGAGCAGTTAAAAGCTGCCTTTATTTAATCTTATGAGTTCTGCAGCCGCCTGCCTTTTCCCTCACAGAGCTGTCCTTCTCCCTCATTCCCCTGCCCCCATTAAAAAGCAGTTCATTGAAAATTTCTCTCAAGCTGTAAAAGAACTTCTGTCTCTTCAGCTTCCACTTTTTTTCCTGCCTGGCCCTTCTTAGCTGGAGGAGGCGGAGTGTTCATACTTTGAAAGCTAGAGGAAGCTAAACAATTCCGCTTGCTGTGATGGGTGGGTGTGTATTTATGACTGTGTAGCTTTCTCTCCATGTGTCTCTCTCCTCTCTTATCTTTGGATGGTTCCTGTTTGCTGCCCTCTGCTGAGTATAGATAGTAGAGAGAAGGGGAAAAGCAGGCCCATTTTTTCCTTCCCTTGGGTTCTGAGAGAATTCTGAGCTTCAGATGCTAAATTGTCTTCAGATTTCTCAGATGGTAGAAACCACAGTATGCAATGACACCGACAACATGGTGATGATGTGGATGATAATGAAGATAATAACGTTAATGATAATGATGAACAGCAGCTACTGTTTAGCACTTATTCTGCTAGATGTTAGACTCATAAACCTACTACCTGTACATCTTGTTAAGTACTCACAATTATAAACAGGTGGGAACCAGCGAAGGCACGGAGGCTCACAGAGGGGCAGATATTTGTCCAAGTATGCACAGCCTGTGGTTGTCGAACTGGTATTTGAGCCCATGAGTCTCTAACCCAGAGCTGAGGCCAATCAAATGCCCTGCTTTCCGTGCCACCCCTCCACCCTGAGATCTGCGCAAAGGGGAGAGACCATGGCTCTCAGACTGAACTTCCTTGGTGATGGAGGATGAGCCCGCAAGGTCACTTGGTGACCTTGAAGAAGAGCCTTCACCCTACCCTGCTGAAGCCCCACTGGCAAAGTGACTTCCGAGTCCCCCCTAGATTGAGATTTCTGTGGGGCAGTGGGTAGGGCTCTAGTTTTGGAGCTGCACTTCCTGATTCAGATCCCTACCCTTGGGCAAATCACTGGACCTCCATGCCAGGGATTCTTAGCCTGTACAATGGGCATCATGTTAACTGTATAGGGGTGGGCATTCTGAGGGTTGGATGCATCACTGCAGGTGGAGCCCTGAGCACCAGGCCTGGTACAGAAAGCACTCAGTCAACGTATTGCTGCTGCTACTTGTGGACAGTGCCTGGCTCAGAGTAGGGGTCCATTCTTTGTGGCCTCCCTGTGGCAGAAGCAGGCAGGGATGCTTACATTGTCACTGTGTGGAAGGTGGATAGGTGGTTGGCCTCATGGCACAGACTTCACCAGTGGAGCAGGGCCAGATATGTCTCTAATTATTATTTAGGGTTGGGAGGAGGTCATGCATGCACAGGCTGCTCTGTGTACCCCACTGCCTGACTCTTTGGAATCTGAAGTAATCATTGGCTGTGCCCACCTACTTTCTCATTTGGGAGAGAATACAGATCCTCTGCATCCATCTGGGTAATATTAGCCACTTCTAGGAAGCATTCTTTGCTTGCTGCAGCCGCCAGGAGTCGCTCACCCTGCCTTAGTTCCTCTGAGCCTTGGCATTCTCTGCCCACTTAGACCAGAGGCCCTTCCAGGAAGGCACGATCTTGTCTGTCTGTCTGCTTCTCCGTCCCTGCCCCTATCCATGTGTTCCATGAGCCTCTGGACCTCCATGTACCTGCTCCCTTGCCTTTGACACCCTTCTTCCCTGGCACCTGGCCCCTAAACCCGCCTCACCCCTGTTGGGACAACTTTAGGAAACAAGTCCCTCCTCTGAGCCCCTTAGGGAAGTGTATCATGCAGCGCAGTCAGTGTTTTTGATCTGTCCAAACCGTCTGTTCCTGAAAGGAGGAGCGAACCTCCATTCTAGTCATCTTGATTGCCCTAAGTATTTGCTGAGGGACTGAGGAGCAGGCAGGTGAGTGAGTGATATGTGCATGCTAGGTGACTGCTGGCCAGGTCCAGGAAGCCTGGCCTCGGAGAACGGGTCTTTTGGAATTGCAGGGCACTTCAGCATCCCCTAGGAGCCTGTTAACAGTGGAGGCTCCAGGGCCCATGCCCAAGGAGCCTGCTTGAGCCTGTCTGGGGTGGGCCAAGGAGCCTGTATTCACTAGATCCTGCTGAGATACAGCAGGGGAATCTCTCCGCCCACATCCCCAGCTTGTCAGCACCCCCAGAAGGCGGACCTTGCCTTCCTTCCCAGGTGCTCACTCCTCTCCTCCCAGGAACACTTTGAACAGCTATTCCTGGGGGTTGCATTTATCCGCACTTTCTCTGAGTTGCCAGCCAGTTCTCCCTGAGGGACTCGGGTGTCTGTTAATAGAGGCACAGTGTCAAATGCAGACAGCTCAGAGTCCGGGATTGGCATCCGGGATGAGCCATGTACTTTGCAAATCACTTTGCAGTGAGGGGCAAGGACTCTCTGGGGGCACTAATGCTCCACTTTCCATTAGTGGCTGTGATCCGCTGCCCTTCCAGGATGGGTGCTCTGCCATCCTGCTGTGGGGATGGGGTGAGATGCCCACAAAGGGGCAGGTACTAAACTCAGGGCCTTCTAGGGAAGGGTCGCATCATGGAGACCCTCAGGGCCTCTCACTTGATCTGGAGAGAGCGTGCAATTGTGAACCAGACCCCTGATTCCCAGGCCCAGCTCTCCTTGCTCCTAAAATGAGCACAACCAGCACCGCTTGCTCATGTCATGGTTATGATTAAATTACCTTAAAGATGAGAATATGAGCAGAGAGTTTCTGTGACACATCCGGGGCCGCAGAGCTGGGAAGTGATGGAAACAGGATTCCCGACCAGGTGTCTCCCGGAGCAGGGCAGAGCGCACAGCCCGAGGCTTCTTCCTGCTGCCTCGCCACCCAGTGGACCTCTGACCCTGGGTGACTCCATCCTCTTCTCCAGACAGAAGGAGACCGCAGAGGCAAATTATCATGAGAGCCCCACGAGCCTGGTTCTTGGCTCTCGCGTTGGCTCTGGAATGCTCTTCCGTGAGCTGGATGCCTCCGCGCAGGGTTGCAGCAGGTCCCACAGCCACCTGGGAGCCTCACTCCTGGGCAGCTTCCCCCAAAGCCCAGTTAACCAGGGTTGTGTGTTTGTGCTGGTCCACCTCCTGGAGGAGGAGAGGCCAGGGCCGTGGAGCAGAGGGGCCTGGCGGGGCTTTGGAGGAAGGGGTTTCTTAAAGGGAACAGGTTGGGAACATCTGGTGGCAGAGTGTGTGTGAAAATTACTTCCTGCTGCTGAAGCACATTGTATGCGTTCAACTGAAAACTGTAATTTTTGCATGTCTCCTCCTGAGTATTGATCAGTCCGCTGCTGACAGTTAAAATGTGTACGTGTACGCACGTCTATTTGTGAAATAACCAGTTTCTAAATTTGACACCTAACTTTGGTGAAAAGTTAGTGACTCTTGTGTTTTTGGGATACCAGGGGCTGTAGTTTGAATTCCTAGTTATTTTATTGGTAATAAACCTTAATGGCTGTCTCCTTCAGAGAACTTTTTACTTATTAGTTTATCGTATAAAGTAATTATAAACTTCTTATTACTTTATTTCACCTTTGTATTATATTACTTAAAAAAAAAGAAACACCTTACGTGGTGCTTTATTGGAGATTGCAAACCTGGTGGCCTGTGGGCCACACGTAGCCTAAAGGTGTGTTTTGTGTGGTTAACCCAATGCTGGCCCATATATGGTTGTGTGTCTCTATTCTTAAATGTTAGTAAGTTGTCAGTACCTGAAACATTGAAATACTTCGCATTTTAAAACATCTTCTTTTCGTGCTCTTGGGAAAGAACGGAAGAGTCTAGCACACAAAAAGTGGCTGCATCTGGGGAGCAGCTGCCGCTCTAGACAGGCTCCAGCTCTTGAGCTGACCACCGCCCCACCACACTTTGTGATCGCAAACCTGGCTTCTTCACCCTTTCATGTAACGGCACTGGCCTCTGGAGGCGTTTCAGTTTGGGAGCCCCGCTTTATAAAGCTTGTGTTCAGTAGCGGCACTGGCCCCTGGGGGCGTTTGAGTTTGGGAGCCCCGCTTTATAAAGCTTGTGTTCAATAGCGGCACTGGCCCCTGGGGGCGTTTGAGTTTGGGAGCCCCGCTTTATAAAGCTTGTGTTCAGTAGTGGCACTGGCCCCTGGGGGCGTTTGAGTTTGGGAGCCCCGCTTTATAAAGCTTGTGTTCAGTTTGTCCTCTGTCTCATGGTAGAGGCAGGATGGAGCTTATGGTGCCCACTTGACAGATGAGACAACTGCAGTTCAGAGCATAAGTGAGCAAATAAGCTGAGGTTGGTCCTTCTGAGTGTAAACCTAATGCACTTTCCAGGGGAGTGAAAGCGTGGTTACTTGGAAATGTAAACTATAAGCCTTAGGCTCTTGAACAGACTCAGTTAAGCTTCTACCCGAGTGACTCCCACTCTGTGTGAGCCTAGGAACCACTTGCCTTGCCTCTGTCTCTCTAGCGGTTCTGAATTTGAGGTCCACCTGTCTAACGTAGTTCGTTCCAGCTGTGTCAGGGGCCGCCGCTGGTTCATTAGAACTAATGTGAACACAGAGTCTACTGTGTTCTCTGCCTGTGTTTCTTGGCATGTTAGGGAACCCCAGTATGTACATTCCTGTTATAGCGGGTGTGTTAGGAGACTGTGAAATGAGAGGAAAGATGCCTTTCCCAGCAGAAACGGCCTTTGGGAGGGGGGCCCTCAAAGGCATCCAGGGGCATTTCTGGAAAAGAGAGCCTATGTGAGGGCAGTTCACTGAATGCAGCCACCCGGGTCTCTGAGTAAAGAGGCCTCTACCATGGAGGAGTGGCTGCAGCTCCGTCCAATCTCTCCCCGCCCCGGCCCCTTTCAGGAACCTCCCTTAGTGGCTCTAGGTGGCTGCTGGGGCGGTGGAGGGTGGGGGTGTGGTGGCCAGTCCTGGGCCGAGCGTTCGCTCTCTTTCTGCCCTGGCTCCACGGCGGTACTGGTAACCCCCGTTAATCATTAGTCTCGCTGCCTGCTGTGCCCTGTGCCCGTCTTATCTCTCCATTGTACTGAGTGGTCTTCTTGTTGTTCAGTCAGGTGGATTCTTTACCACTGTGCCGCCTGGGAAGCCGCTAAGTGCTCTTACTGTGGTCATTTTGCAGATGGCAAAACAGGGGCTCAGGAAGCATAAGGAACCTCTCAGGTCTGCAGAGGAAACACATGGTGGGACCCAGACTCTGACTTCTGACTCTCAAACCTTGCTTAACTGCCTCTTAACTACCCCGTTTTATTGACGCCCGTGGCAAGTCATTTGACCTCTCTTGGCCCCCATTTCCTCACCTGTAAAGTGGGGATGATAGCTTCCTGGCACGTGAGCCAAGGACAGGTACAAGAGCCTTGTCAGCTTTCATACCTGGAACTCTTCCTGTGCCCTTCCCTTTGGGCCATTGCCAGATCTTGCCATCTGCTGGGTTAGCTCTCCTGCTGGGAAGGCCAGAGTCAGCCCCACACATCTGAGGTGCACCTCCCTTGACCTCCCTGTCCCCAGCCTGGATTCTGGCTGGGCCACTGCTCTTCCCTTCCCCTGGCAGTGGGAGAGGCGGTGGAGCCCTGCCAGGAAACAATAGGGCACATTAAGAAGGCTGGCAGGTGCCAAGAGAGATATTAAAGGGACATTTGATTGTTTTCACCCTAATTGTCAGGTTTTTGCTCTCTCTCTCTTTTCTCTGTAGCAGATAAGGGGACCACAAACCTGGGTGTGGATTTCTTCCCTTTGTGGTTGATGGGGGCTCTCTTTGACTTTGGGTGTGATGCACCTCTTTCAGCCCCTCTGATTCTCAGCCCTCTCTTCTCTCTGTGTGTCTCTCTTCCTCTTCCCCTGCCCCCTCCCCAGCTGACCCCCTCTGCTGTGTGTGGCTTTCTGAGCAAATATGATGAGAGATGAGACTGCAGAAGCCATCTGCCTACCACTGTGGAATCCACGATCCTAAGGGGGTCTGTTTTCATCTTGCTCCGTCTCCCTCAACTGCATCCCTTCCAAATGGTCAGCCATCATTGGCTTGAACACCCCCAGTGATGGGAGCTCACTTCCTTTAGCTGAGCAGAGTCCTAGGTAATCTATTGCTGCTCAGGGTGGCCTCAGAGAATTTCTCGAGTGTCCACTACCCATCTTTGCAGGCGTCTCTCAGATCTTTCCTTTCCCAGAAAGTCTTCTCTGACCTTCCTGTTAGAATTAATCTCTGTCTCTTAGAAAGGTGTATAGAATTTAATTTATACAACTTTAGTGGCACGGATGTTGTCGTGCTGCTTTGCCATTTCTCTAGGCAGAGGGAAGTTATACTGAAGGAGCTTTCCCAGCAGGACAGCTGAGAGGGCTTCCACTGGAAAGAACAGGTCCCAGAGAGCTGCCATGTGGGCCTAGGCCTCCTCCTATCTCTAGAAGTTCCACCCCCAAAAGTGGCCAGCGTATTTTATGTATTCTTGCAGTCCAGAGAATATTTTAGGCTTTACAGGCCATACGGTCTCTGGCACGTCTCCCCAGCCCTGCCCTGTCATTTCAGTGTGAAAGCAGCTGAAGACAATATATAAAGGAATGGACATACCAATAAAACTTTATTTGCAAAATTGCAGGCCCTGGTTTGTTGACCCCTGTTCTGTTCTCTTTGTAGTGGAGGAAATGCCTTCAATTGCTATGTGACCTTGGGCAGGTCTTTTTCCAAGGACCCCCATCTCCCATTAAATGGATGAATGGACTCCTATGGGTAGAATCGTGTCCCCCACAAAAGACATGTTGGAACTCCAACCGCGAGACCCTCAGTATGTGACCTGCTTGGAAATAGGGTCATAGCAGATGGATTTGATTAAGATGAGGACATGCTGGAGCAGCCTGGTCTAGTGTGACTATCTTGTGCAGCTGACGGGTGTCCTGCTGTGAGGAGAGACACAGAGAGGGAAGACGGGGGCAGAGATGGGAGCTGTGCTGCCCTAAACCAAGGAGGCCTGGAGCTGCCAGCAGCGGATGGGGCAGAGGCGCACGCACCCCTGGAGGCTTTGGAGGGAGCGTGGCCTTGCCAACACCTTGCTTCTGAGTTTGTAGCCTCATGCTGACTGTATGAGACAGTCAGTTTCTTTTTTAAGCCACATAGTTTGAGGGGATTCTTTCTGGCAGCCCTGGGAGGACCATTTTCTCATCGGATTGTTTTATGTGTGCCATGAGTGTGTTTGTGTGAAAATGGACAAAACACTGTTAGCAAAGGCAAAGATGACTGTCCTAATCTATTCCAACTATTTCAACTCCTCTTTAGTTTATGAGGAAAACCCTTACTTCCTATGGAGGATTAGCTTATTACCCTGTACATATGTATTCTTTAGCTAAAGCCATTCTCCTTGTCAAGAGATCAGCCTTTCTTTTTTTTTTTTAAAGGGGGGGAAAAAAAGAAACAACCACTTAGCCATTAGCCTTGAATACCAATGAGTAAACATGTGTTACATTCTGCCTTTTACTTAACCATATTGTTTTTCTTTTTTTTGTTTTTGAGTTCCAACTACCCTGGTTTCAACAATTTATTTCTGTTTCTGGGCCCCCATTCTGTTGATTTGGGGGTGGGGGAGCAGTATTACTGTGTGATAGGTACAGAAAACAGCCCCTGCCTGCAGAGAGCTCCCGGTCCGTAGGGGACACAGTCAGGTTCCCAGTGGCGTGGTGCACAAGGCGGAGCAGCCTAAGCACGGTGCGCGGGAGGGGTCAGCCCGGCGAGTGGTGCCAGGAGGAGGTCAGGAAGGATTTCTGAAAGAGGTGACTTTTAGGGTGGCCCTGAGGAAGGTTAGGAATTTGGTGAAAGCACCCATGTTGGAACTGAAGTCTGCCAGGTGGCAGAGTCACCGACTCACCAGTAGAGAGTAACTGCAGGGAGTGACGGCTGGGTCACAGGGGCTCTGACTGGAAGGCAGGACCTCAGGACGTGGGGAAGCTGGGGATAGAGTTTGCACAGATCACTTTGGCTGGATCTGAGGTGTGCCTCACAAAGGTGAATGTGGCAATGGCAGAAGGCTCCGAGCCTAGAGCAGCAGGTGGAACTCTAATGGGAGTGGAGGGAGAATGAGTCCATTCATTCACCCACTACACCCTGCTGTGGGCCAGCCCCTGTGCCAGGAAGCGAGACCACCAACATGCATGACTCACAGCCCCCGAGCTGCAGACACTCATGATGATGACTCCTCTGCAGCCTGCTTTGGTAAGGGCCCTAAGCATTTTACATACATGATTGTTCTTAATCTCCACAGCAACTCAATGGCCAACATACTATAAACATCTCCATGTTATAGATGAGGACACTCAGCCTCAAGGACACGAAGTGTTGCACCCCAGTCATACAGCCGGGCCCTGATGGAGCTGTGGTTGGCCTGCAGGGTCCTGCACTTTCACTGCTGTACCAGCTGCATCACTCGGGATCCAGTGGGATCTCGCTCTGGCAGCACAGGCGCAGGGTTCTATGTGAGCACACAGGAGAGCCAGTTAACCCGGATGGGCAGGCGGGTGGCACAGGGAAGACTTCCTGCAGGAGGGCCTCATGACCTAAGTCTTTGAAGGCAGAGCAGGGCTGGGGAGGGATGGGGAGCACGGGGGTTCCCAGCAGAGGGGAAGCACAACCAGAGCCTGGAGTGGGGTAAACCACGTGGTGTGTACAGGGTCTCCTGAGTTCAGTGTTGTTGGCCCCTAAAAATAAACCCAGGAATGGGCCTGGGAGAGGCTGGGATGCTGGTGAGGCCAGGTCCATAGGCTAGATTCCAAACAGTGGTTCCCAGAGATATAAAAGGTGTTAGGCAGAGAAATCAGGTAACCAGATTTACTCTCTGATGAGTCCTGGAGATCTAGAGTTGAAAGAGGCCTAGAAGTCATTTATGTCAGCCATTGTCAGATGTCTACATGTGAGGCCGGGTGGTACAGGGAGCTCCCAGGGCCAGAGCGCTCCAAGCTCGGGACGAGACCCAGAAGGCTCAGTCTGTGGTTCAGCTGGCTTTGGGGCCTTCATCCAACATGTCATGATCCAGCAGACTCTGACTGAATCCTGAAATATGCCCAGGCTGACTCTGCTAAACACTTGACATTCCAGGAGGAAGGGTCAGAGTCTCTGCTCTGTGCCCCAGGAGCTGTTGGGCCTCTGGGCAGGTGGTTCTGGGGCTGGGTCGGGAGAGGATGCACGGTAGCCTTTGAGCTGATCTGTGTGCTGTCCCCTCTCACCTCACTCCCTCCCCACCTCATCCACAGAATTATGAGGTCACAGATTTACCTGGGTTTGAATCCCAACTCTGCCCTTTACTACTTGTGAGACTTTGGGAAAGTTATTGAATCTCTTTGTTTTTCCTCTGTTAAAATTTTTATGTAAATCATGATTGAATTAATTCATACACACAAAGCACTTGAAACAGTGCCTGGCATATGAAAAGTAGTACATAGATGCTGCTATTATGTCAGGTCCAGAATTTCTTAGCCTAACCCCTCTAAATGAGGCGAATTTTAGGATTCACAACTATGTTAGCCAAGGTTCACTGAGAAGAGAGAGAGCCCACCTGGTGATCTGCACACGGAACTTTAGTATAAAGAACTGTTCACTGAGACAGGAGACTGGAGTAGTGAAAGATAGGCTGTTGCGAAGTAAAGCGAACTCTAAATGTGTTCTGAAGAATGTGGGAGTAGCAGGTATAAGAGCATTCTCTAGCCTTGGCAGAGAGAGAATTCCCAAGGAAGCGCTCCCTCCTGGGCTGAGACAGAGCATTCAAGGAAGGTCCTCCCCTTCCCTCACCCAGCTTTCCCCCTTGCTGAGATCTTGACTTTGTTTGGGAGGGAGCAGGTGTGCTTACTGAATGGCAGAGAAGGAGCTCTGGTGCCACATCAGTGAACTGTGCTGGAGGAGGCTCTTGGTGGTGGGTAAGCAATTTATGGTGCGGTAAGCTGTTCTTGGTGAGGTGTCTCATGGAACACGCTCAGCTCCCAAGCTGCCCAAGGGAGTAGGTATTCAGGGGAAGCTGCTGGTCACTGAAGCTGGATGACAGAGAACGTGTGCTTGCCGCCAGAGCCTGGACGGAGATCATCTGTCCAGTGGCCTGCCTCGCAAACACACCAAAACCAGGATGAAAACAAAAACAAAAAAGCCTTCCTCTTGCAATGTCTCTCTAGCATCTGCTGATCACTGTTAACAACATGTTATCTCCAAGGGAAAAATGTTTTTTTAAGGATCCAGATCCTTTTTCGCACAGCTGTCAAAGAAGGTAGATTTGAAGTCGAGAGGCAATAAATTGACCAGTGGTACAAGAATCTTTCTGAACTGGGACAGTTAATACAGTCCACACATTGGATTCTATAATAGCCCCAGCAGGGTTTCTGGTTGCTCCTTATAATCATGACGTAATTCCCCCCACCACCACCCCCAACCCCATCCCCTGCTGAGGCAAAAATGTAAGAATATTCACACTAAGTGAATAAATGAAGATTATTAAGTAGCCTCACGTCCATTCAGGTCAGGTTTTGTCATTAAACGAGTTACTAAAAAAGCTTTTGGATTCCGAAATCGAGGCTAAGGGATTGTTGACCCATATTATTTTCATTACCTTTCTCCACACAGCAGCCAGAGTGGTCTTTTGGAAATGTGAATTGTGCTACTGGCTCTCCTGGGCCCGTCAGTGGCTTCCTGTTGTTCTGAGATACAGATTCTGGGCCCCTCTCCACACTGCCACCTCCGCCCTCCATTCTGCTGACCTTGAACAAGCCGCACGTTCTCCTGCATAGAGCCTTTCCACACATCGTTCTCACTGCATGTCTTTGGGTTAACTACCCCACCACACACACACACACACAAACGGCTTGGTTAACACTGCCCCACCTTTGATATCTCAGCTTCACGTGTCCCAGCCTCAGGGGAGCTTTCTGATCCAAAACCCTCACCGCCACCTGCACACCCACCAACTCTCACCCTGCTGCTGCTGCTGCTAAGTTGCTTCAGTCGTGTCCGACTCTGTGCGACCCCATAGACGGCAGCCCACCAGGCTCCCCCATCCCTAGGATTCTCCAGGCAAGAACACTGGAGTGGGTTGCCATTTCCTTCTTCAGTGCATGAAAGTGAAAAGTGAAAGTGAAGTCGCTCGGTCATGTCCGACTCTTAGTGACCCCATGGATTGCAGTCTAGGCTCCTCCATCCATGGGATTTTCCAGGCAAGAGTACTGGAGTTGGGTGCCATTGCCTCCTCCGAACTCTCACCCTACTCAAGACTTTTTTCCTTTAAAGCGTCTTAGTTTGTGATGATGAAAATAATGATTAGTGATTAATTAATATGTCTCCCTACTACACCAGCTACATCCACCATCTCTCTACTACTGTTACAATCTTGGACATGAGTTTGAGTAAACTCTGGGAGTTGGTGATGGACAGGGAGGCCTGGCATGCTGCAGCCCATGNTCCTTTAAAGCGTCTTAGTTTGTGATGATGAAAATAATGATTAGTGATTAATTAATATGTCTCCCTACTACACCAGCTACATCCACCATCTCCCTACTACTGTTACAATCTTGGACATGAGTTTGAGTAAACTCTGGGAGTTGGTGATGGACAGGGAGGCCTGGCATGCTGCAGCCCATGGGGTCGCAAAGAGTTGGACACGACCGAGCGACTGAACTGACTGACTACACCATTAGCGAGGACAGTGGGTGTGTCTGTTTTCTCCCTCATTATTTTATCCCCTGTACTTTCACACAGTGCCTGACGTGACATAACGTGATCAGTGAGAAAATGAACAAGCAATCTTGGATTGGATCCTGAACTAGAAAAAAATTGGCATAAAGGGCATTATTTAGAATCAGTTGGCAAAATTTGGATGTTGACAGTAGACAATCATGTTGTGTCAGTGTTAAATTTCCTGCTTTTGATGTCATAAGTCATAGGATATACAGACCAAAGAATTTAGGAATCAAGGATTCTTGTGTCTTCGACTTTCTCTCAGATGTTTCAGAAAAAAATGATAGCTATGGATAGATCGGGCGGTGGGGGCAAGGTAAGAGGAGGTGGAAAGAGTGACAGCAAACGGATGGAAGGTTCGTCGCGCATTTCTTCTCTGAGTTGGAAAGCATTCGACAACAAAACGTTTTTTAAAATGTGGTGAACAGAAATTAATGAACAGAAGGGCAAAGGGATGCTAGGAGGAGGACCCCTCCCTGCAAGTGTGAAGGCCAGGGGGCAGGAGTGGGGCTTGATCCCTTCAGGGAACTCTGAGGAGCATTTGTAGCTGGAGTGTGTCCTGGGGCTGAGGAAGGACCAGGTAGGGAGGGAGCCAGAGCTCTCACCAGTCAGCCTGAGGGATAGAGTGCTCAGCCCATCAGCCAGCCTTCCCCTGAGTGTCCACACCTCCCCTCACCTCCCCCCCGGCTTCCACGTGGAGATGACCGAGCGAAAGCCCGAAAGCCTGAAACCTGGGTCTCCTATCTGAGTTTTCTTTCAGTTTAGTAACAGTGGAGCTCTCATCCAAGTATGAGGATGACTCCGTCTCCCCTGAAACTGTGACTTTCCTGCTGTCTGCCTGTGTTGAACTCACCATGTGGTTCCTGTTTTGGCTTTATATTACCATATAAAGTGTGGTGGCTTAACACAACATTGATTCCCTCACAGCCTCTGGGGTTCAGGAGTTTGGGCTTAGCTGAGTGGCTCTGGCTCACCAGGTTGCAGTCGAGACGACAGCTGGGGCTGCAGTCCCGTGAAGTCTTGACCGGGACTGAGAAGTCTGCTTCTGAGATGGCTTATTCACCTGGCTGTTGGTGGGAGGCCTCAGTTCCTCCACGCCTGTACCTCTCCATAAGGAAGCTTGGGTATACTCTCTGCATGGAAACTTGCTTTTCCCAGAGCAGGTGATCTGAAAGAGAGAGAGCAAGCTGGAAGCCACGAACCTTCTATGACTGAGTCTCTGAAGTCACACATTGTCACTGACACTTGATTCTCCTAGTGAGAGTGAGTCACTAAGTTCAGCCTACTTGCAAAGAGAGGAGAATTAGTCCCTGCCTTTTGAGGGGAGGAGTGTGAAGGAAACTATCGAACACTTCTGAAGATCTTACTGTGTGATTGGCATTGTAGGTGGTTGAAGGGATCCAAGGCACGGGTCATTCTGTCCTCTGAATGTTTTCATCTATTTAGGAAAGTAAGATGTGCTCTGAAACTGGTGATAAGAACCAAGATATCGATGGCAAACCAAGTCAGAATTGATAGCAAAGGAGGGCCCTGGCGTGCTGCAATTCACGGGGTCGCAAAGAGTCGGACACGACTGAGCGACTGAACTGNTTCATCTATTTAGGAAAGTAAGATGTGCTCTGAAACTGGTGATAAGAACCAAGATATCGATGGCAAACCAAGTCAGAATTGATAGCAAAGGAGGGCCCTGGCGTGCTGCAATTCACGGGGTCGCAAAGAGTCGGACACGACTGAGCGACTGAACTGAACTGAGCTGAACTGAGGGCCCTTTATAGCAGGTGACAATAGGCCTGGGCCTTCAGGGTGAACAGTAATTCCCGTGGTTCTTGACCCTGATGGTTGGCACCATTGTATGTGACAAAGAATACTGATGGTAGCATTTGATATTTTCACTATGATGGGCACTGGGCCAAGCAGGACTGCCTTATAGCACATCTCCATTTGTGAGTAGCATTCCTTGGAACTGTGAAACGAGGCAGTCCTGATGCTGACTACTTCATTTATGTTATCTCATTTATTGCTGTGAACATTCTTACAACATTACTGTTATTATTCCCATTTTACGGATGACAAGGGTAAAGTTTAGAGAGATTAAATGTCTGACTCTTTGCAACCCCATGGACTTTAGCCTACCAGGCTCCTCCATCCGTGGGATTTTCCAGGCAAGAATACTGGAGGGGGTTGCAGTTGCCTTCTCCAGGAGATCTTCCCCGCCCAGGGATTGAACCCAAGTCTCCAGCATTGCAGGCAGATGCTTTACCATCTGAGCCACCAGGGGAGTCTTCTCTAAGATCACACAGCTGTAAATGGCAGGGGGTTAAGACCACAGGCCCTGTAGGCTTAAATTCCAGCTCCCTTACTTTATAGCTTTAGAGCCTTAAGCAAGGGACTTTAACCTTCCCTGTCTCAGTTACCTCATCTGTAATATGCGTATAAAACTATTTAATGTTCTCCACTCCAGTGCCTGGCATGGGGTCAGTATTAGCTATTGCTGCTCTCATTATCAGCTCGGATAGGCAGCTGTGCTGTCCTCAAGTTCTCCCATTAGTTTGTTATAAAGGGTTGAGATGAGAACCGCAAGTGGTAGCTACAGCCACCCCATCTTGTGCAGAGACCATGAATTTGAATGGAAAAACAACCTGTCCAGGCTGAACATGCCAGCAGGGCTTAAGTGACTGTTTCCAATTTCTGCTTTATTTCCAGGAGAAAGTGAATGCTTCAAGAGGGATACCTGCCCGTTGACTTCTCTGTGTCAGAGGAGGGCCAAGGGGTGGCCAAGCTGGGTTTAGAGGCTAAACTAGAGTTGGCAACTTTCTTGGGAAGTGCTTTCCCTGTTGAGAAGCAGGGAGCACTGTATTGGATCTGCTGCTGCTGCTGTGCAACCCCATAGATGGCAGCCCACCAGGCTCCCCGGTCCCTGAGATTCTCCAGGCAAGAACGCTGGAGTGGGTTGCCATTTCCTTCTCCAGTGCATGAAAGTGANAGGGAGCACTGTATTGGATCTGCTGCTGCTGCTGTGCAACCCCATAGATGGCAGCCCACCAGGCTCCCCGGTCCCTGAGATTCTCCAGGCAAGAACGCTGGAGTGGGTTGCCATTTCCTTCTCCAGTGCATGAAAGTGAAAAGTGAAAGGGAGGTCGCTCAGTCGTGTCTTGACTCTTAGTGACCCCATGGACCGCAGCCTAGGCTCCTCCATCCATGGGATTTTCCAGGCAAGAGTACCCGAGTGGGGTACTCCGGTACCGAAGTACCATTGCCTTCTCCTTATTGGATCTAGGGCAGGATAAAAGTCTGTGCTATGTGTCCTCGACCCATAATTGGCTAACCTAAACCTTTCTGGGCTCCAAGGGCCTCTTTTTCTAGATGGGCTTGGCAACCTCTCCCCTCCAGGGTTCTCCATCAGCAAGAAGATGGAGAGGGTGTTTTGAAACCCTCCATACAACTCAGGTGCTAGCCTTTGGGACTCTGCATTCTCTTCCAAATGAGTCTGGAGGAATTGTGGCTACTTTAAGTACTTGGAATACAGAAAGGCTGTTTGATGGGAGTCACTCCCCCTACTACCCACACCCTCTTTGCTAAAACATTCTGGAGAAAAATCAGTTTCAGTCTTAATTCTGAGGATCAAAACAGCTTCCAAACAAAATCAAGAACCAGGTGGATCTCTTTTTGAAAATCCAAACCTGATACTCAACCTAGGGGATGTATCTTTTAGAATTAACCTTTTTTTCCTTCTTTAATGAATTGGCATTTGTCTTCTGTGCCAGTTCGTTATGGAATTCATCCGAATGTTTCATTCACTGTGATCTCAGAAGCAGTGTGCACTCATGGAACACGCCCCCCGACCCCGCCCCGTGGGAACAGCAGAACCTAACTTAAAAAAAAATCTTCCTCCTTTCATTGTCTCACTTTGGACTAAAGTGCTTCCTTTTTTGTAAACTTAAAAAAAGAGGCTAATTTTTTTTCTTTTTAAGATTTGGATATGCATGAACCGATTTTTAGAAAGATTATTGCACATCTCAGTGTATCCATCACCCCCCGGAGGCTCTGAATGAGTCTCCTCTGAATCATCTGGTGGCACAAAGTGATGGGCCGGGCGTCTGGAGGCTCCTCAGTGCCTCTCCTCCATTTTCTCCTTGTTAAAGTGTATTGCCGGTGAGATGAAAAGGGGAGAGGCTGAGGGAAGTGGAGGAGGAGGAGGAAGGGAAATGTCAGCCAGGAGCCTGGGGCTGTCAGTGATTTCTGCTCCCCAGCTGTCTGACCGAAGAGCAATTACCTAAGCTCAGAGCCCCCAACCCATCTCTGAAATGGGGATAATGGCAGCAGTTGCTGTGTCTCAGGGCTGTGGCCATGATTACCTGAGAAAATGTATGTGGGGAAAATGCATGATAAGTGCCGTTATACTCTTGTTGATGCTGAAATAGGATTGTGTACATGTGTAAGTTGTGTGATTTAAAAATATATATTTCTTAAGGGTTGGTTTTATTTGCAGAAGCAGAGTTTGAGTCGGAAGGGAACCTTAGGAATCTTTCAGTAGGACGTCTCACCCTGGGGAGGCGTCCTCTCTGCAGCAACGTTCAAAGGTAGTCATCTGGTCTTTGCTTGAATAGCTCCAGGGACGTGGAGGCCACCTCTCCCTTTTCTTGTTCTCCTTGTCACCCCAGCGCTTTCAGTTCTTCTAGATACAGGATAGACAAGTGATTTTTCTTTCCCCTAGATAGACAGCAAAAGAATAATGTCACGTTAAAAATGAATGAGCGTGCCGTGGCATGCATTATGCAGATCTGCCGTCTGTACATATGGCTGCTGCAGGTATATTCGCTGCTCTCTAAACCATCTGAATTGCTTGTTGGGGGGAATCTGTTGTTCTCTTTACCTGAAGCTTCTAAGTTATGAGGACTAAGCTTTGCCGCAGGGGGAGGACCGAGCAAGGCCCCCTTTGCTTTGAATTCCTTTCTTTTTTTTCAGCTGGGGGTTCCTCTAGCTCTAGGTAGATGTGGATTTATCAGAGGAGTACAGTGCGTGGCAGTAATTGTTACCTTCCCTCCTTTCCCTCTTCACTTTTCCCTCTGAAACAGGAAGACAGGGAACACTTGGTGGATAGCCCCTTGGTCTCAGGCCTGCTTTTGGCACTAGTGTTTTCAGACCTTTCTGTTTAGGATGTAATGGTAAGGACGCAGGGGCCGAAGCTGGGACCACCTCAGAGGGCATCTCCAGCCAGCGCTTTGCAAACTGTGGAAGTCCACCTGGGTGCTTCAGGGATTTGGTAAACATTGTTTCAAATTGTGTTGATTCTTTTTAAAGCTATAATAATACGGGTAAAAAGGTAAAAAAAACCACTCATTTTTGTTTTATACTACCTTTTTTCATGTACAAGGTTACCAGCTTATTCTTCTAACATCTGTTTAATCAAAGAGAATCCTGACATTGGAGGGCAGATTGTGTTAAAAAAAAGTCGTCTACTACCCATTATATCTGAAAAGTTTTCTCAGCATTGGGCAACTAAAGTGAAACAAAGAAATGGTTCTTTGAGGCAGGTGTAAGCTGCAAGCTGTTGCCTCTTAACTCCTGAGGTCAAATTATTTGCATTGATCGAAACAACCTCATTTGTCCTCACTGGTTAACTTCACAGTAAAAAAATGTTCTTAACTTAAAAATTTTTAATTTATGATAATAAAATGTAAATTCCTGCTGCTGCTGCTAAGTCGCTTCAGTCGTATCTGACTCTGTGCAACCCCATAGACGGCCTCCTACCAGGCTCCCCCGTCCCTGGGATTCTCCAGGCAAGAACACTGGAGTGGGTTGCCATTTCCTTCTCCAGTGCATGAAAGTGAAAAGTGAAAGTGAAGTCGCTCAGTCGTGTCCGACTCTTAGCGACCCCATGGACTGCAGCCTACCAGGCTCCTCTGTCCATGGGATTTTCCAGGCAAGAGTACTGGAGTGGGGTGCCATTGCCTTCTCCGGTAAATTCCCGGCTTAGACTCTACTCACTGAAAACCCACCACCCCTTCAAAAAACATACAACTGGCATCCCTTTGTATAGTTTGGATTCTCTTTTAGTCCATCATCACTTACTTATTAAACTGTGTCCCAGGTAGGTTGGATAACTACATGATACTTGCATTAGAAGAATTTTCATGTTCATGTCCAGGCTACTTGTGTGTGGACCCTGGCAGATTTTTCCCTTCTAAATTTTGTTGACCTCTGAAAGAGAAAAATTCCCCTCTCCTGTCCTCATGGGTGAGAAATTCTTTCCTCTGTCCAGCACCAGGTGGTGAGGCTTTAGTTATAAGGATGTAACCTTTTCCCTCCTGTCTAGTTTCTTTCCCAGGCACTCAGAGGCCTGTTGGGCAGTTTGCCCTTAAAAGTCATTCCAGCAGCCATGGAGCCCCTAGGATGAGGACTAGATCGTGCCCAGGCCTCCTGGAGGCTGAGCAGCCCCGTTTCCTCCCTCTCCTTCTCTCACTGCGTCATTTTCCCCATCTATCCGTCTGTCAGATCACCCTACTGTCACTCCTCTCCTTCCCAACCTTTGTGAACTACAGTGGCTCAGCATCCCGATGATGCTGACGGAGCCCACGGTTTGTCTGTTCTGAGGAAAATGAGGCTATCACCCAGCCTTCCTGCTCAAGGGGTGTGTGGCAGGGGCAGGGGCAGTGGGGGTGGAGGGCCTGCCACCTCTCCCCTTGGGGTTGGTATCTGTGCTCGTTACCGTTTCAGCACTCCAGCCCTGCTGATGGCATATCTGTCCCCCTCCTTTCTCATCCCAGAAAAGCAGGTAGGAGATGGAGAGAGTTCCAACTTGCCTTCTAAATAAATAAAATCAGTGAAAGTTTCCACCGTCCCACAGTCAGCGCATCCCTCCTTCCTCCCCCAACCCGACCCCCGAAAACAGATCTGGTAAAGGGGCCTCTCCCTCCAATATCACCCGCTCCTCGAACAAAACACAGCTCAGCAGGCATAAGAGCCTGGATTTGAATTTTGGCTCTGTCATTTGTTATGGCTGTGTGAAACCTCAGGTAAGTTGCTTGATCTTTTTGAGCCTCAGTTTTCTCACTTGTGACATTGAAATAGTTACCACCATCATAGACATGCTGAAGATCACTGTGAGACTGTATAGTCAGGAGGGCTGTGCCTGGCCCTTTGTAAGGGCTCAAAAACAGCTGTTAACTTTTTGGTGATAGCTGGCCTCTGGAGCATGTTTTCCTTTCTACTAACAAACTGCCCAGTTTTAATTTCCCTGTTTTACCCTGGATAGTAATGTTGCGGTTGAGGCTGGAAGAAAGGGAAGCATGCCATGGGCTCTGTCTCCTCTGCTCTTCCTGCCACCTCCCTTCCCTGTCCTGGCCTGGCCCTCCTGTTTGATCAGGAGCAAGGCTGTCCCACCTCCCACAAGCAGAGAGGGATCCTCGGCTGTGCACTGGCTGTGCATTCAGCCCTCTTGGAACAGGCATTTTCAGCCGGTGTTTCCTAGCAGGCTCTGGATATCTTCTCCCTCCCCACCTTGTGGTCCCTCTCTCATTTCAAAAGCCCTCCCAGGACTTCACGATGAAACACTTCCACCCTGGGCAAATCGTTTTCATTGAATTCTCCAGTTCACTGTCTCCAGTGCTGAAGAGAGACATTTTAATTAATTACAGTCCCCGTGGGCTCAGGGATCAATAGCAGTAAAGAGCCGTGGGATGAATTCCTAGCCTCTGCTCTGTTTCCAGCTCTCTCAATGACCTTGCGCCAATTGTTCCATCCCCCTGGGTCTCGGTTTACACCCTTCTAAAATGGGAGTGCTTTTTTTCCTGGAGCACTGGGAGCCTCCAAAAAGGTGTGGTGAACGGAGGCTTGTAAACTGTAGAGTGCAGGCCACAAATAAATGATTACTGAGATTGTATTTATAGTTGTTTCAAGGATGATTCTCTTCTGAGCCATTTCTAGAACTTTTTGTCTTTTGCTTCTTGATACCTCAAGCCCAATTGGCAGTTTTCTGAGCCTGAGAGAAGCAAGAAGCCCAGGTAGAATAAGGCAGGCAGGTGTGTAGAGAGGGTCCTGCTCTCCCAGCCCTAAGTTTCTCCTACAGGGAAGAGTGATCCTACTAGTGGGACCTGGGATAAGAAGCCAAAGTCTGGGATTTTCCGGAGAGTCCTGGTCTCTGACCATTCTGACAGTTACTGCTCTGGCCACTTTTGGCATTGAGCCTTCACAGTCACCAGCAAAAAGCCTTGTTTATTCCAGCCTCTTCTTCCTGCACTGTATTCTACACACAGCAGCCAGGGTGATCCTTCTGACGACGTTCACGTCTGGTCCTGTCCCTAACCCTGCTCTGAGCGCTCCCACGGCTTCCCACAGTCTTCAGGATAAAATCCCCAGTTCTTGGTATGGCGGCCCAGGCCCTGCATCACCTGGCCCTGTCAGCTTCTCCAGTCACCATCTCCTGCTTTTCCTCCCCCGACTCCCTGGGATCCAGCATAGCCCACCCAGTTCCCAGACACACGTCCCCACCTAGCCCCCAGGCCTTGGACATGCTACTGATTGGAAATTCCCCTGGCAGGTTCTCCACGTGTTTCAGGTCTTTGCTGAGATGTCGCTTCTCCCAGCAGACTTCCCTGACCTCCCTGTTTTCCTCAGTCTGGGTAGGTTCCCTGACACCCTGTGCTGGTAGATGTTGTGGCCCCATCTGTATCCCAGGACAGTCATCCCTTTCCTTGACAGTCTCCTTTCCCCTTGCCTGCCCCCTCCTAGCAGTGCATAAGTCTCTTGAGAGTTGTGCCTGTGTGACTTGCTGACTGCCATGACCCCGGCCCCTGGTGTGCCTCCTGCCACAGGGTGCATGCCAAATGATAGAGTTAAGAGTCGACTTAGAATGTGACCATTGGATGAGAAATCTGGAGGAATGGGATCCCCTGACCACTTATCAGGCTCCATCTTCCTGACCCACCCCAGCCCAGATGTGGAATTTCTGTGAGTGTGCCAGAAATCTGCGTGTTCAGCAAAGCACACACCCAGGTGCTTCGGATGCAAGTTTGAGGTCCTCCCAGTGATCTGGTCCAAGCCTTGCATTTTGCAAAACAGGAAAGAGATCCAGAGACAGGTAGTGACTTCGACAAGATCTCAGTCCCCACCCCAGCCCTCCCTTGTCTCTCTCAGTTTCTCTTTCTCTCTCTTACACACAATTTCTATTAGCTGAAGTAGATCCAATACGTTTTTCACTCCCAAAATGCTGATCTTCAGGAAAGCCATTGGAAGCACACGAGAGGGAATTTTTGTCTTTTGTCCCTGTTCTTGCCTTAGATCTAAACTAAGAAAACTTGGCATGTTTTTATTTTCTTTCCATAAAAAGTACTTACCTCAGAATATGGGCTACTTATTTTTAAAATTTGAAACAATTACTTTCACTCAAAGATGTGTATAATTTTTTTAAAACATAGGAAATCCCTGAGGTTTCATTTTTCCTTTTCAGAAGTGATTTGTAAGAGAGTACAGATTATCCCGCCTGATGCCGGGATGTCTGTTTTTATCCACGTGGTCATGCTGAGAGTGAACTGGGAGGACATATTTACTGTTGCTTAGAGTACCCGGTGACGCTGCCTCTCTTTAAAGCTCACTAGAGAAAAGCTGTGTAGCAGCAACATGTGTTTGTAATTCATTTGATCAGCTCATTAGGACAAAACGGGGAGGAAGACTCCACCACGTGGGACAGATAAAGTGGAGTGTGTTCAGAGCAAAGCCCTGGAGACACCAGGGAATGAGGAAGGGCTAAAGAAGCTGGGCTTTCAGATTTTCATAGAAGAAACTGAGGCTGTCAATGCCTGAAGGGCTGGGATGGAGGGAGAGGGCATGAAAGAAAGCAGAACCCTGGCCGAGGGTGGAAAATCCTCCCACTGAGGATCGGGAAGGACTTTCCACTAGTGAAATCCTGCCAGCTGGTGTCCCCAAAAGTAATGAGTTTTCTCATCAAGAGAAATTTTCCAGGCTGGGGCTGTCTTATGGGCCTGTCACAGAGTATCTTGGCTGAGGGCTGGTCTGGACTAGATTAACTCCAAGTCCCCTTCTTGCTGACTTGAGAGCAGATCCACTGCACACAGATCCATGCAGAGAGCCCAGTGAGGGAATGGTTCCCAGGTGGAGGCTGTGGGCAAGTGAGAAGGGGGCTCATTCTTTAGCTCCAGCTGATTGCTTGGGAATGTGAGCCCCGTGAGGCCAGATCTTCAGGTTTTTCAGGAAAAGACAGACATCTAGATTTTTTAGATGGACTCTCCTACATTTTAAATATCATGTGAGCCAAATAAAGCTATCTGTGCCTGCTGGGTCTCGGCCATGCCTTTGGGGGACAGGTGGGTGTGAATTGAATGAGGAGAATAGGGTAAGGACTGTCTCTCCAGGCAGCAGATGGGGAGACCTGGACACCTGGAGTTAAGGGGCTTCCAGAGAGACCTAGGGCAGGGTAGTAAAGTTGAGGACTAGAATTGGGTGAGGCAGGGTGAATGGGCACAGTGAGGAGTGCAGTTTCCTGTCTTGCCTATTCTGACGTTTCACTTTTAAGCTTTTCTCTTAAAATAACGTTTGATGAAGGGAGTGTTGGGAAGGTGACTACTTCCTGAGGGTAGAGCTGGAGCAGGGAATCCAGCCTCCCGGTGGCCCTTTCCTTCTTCCTGCATCCTCCACCGGCACCACGCGCTTTAAGTTGACGGTGAGTGGCGCCCCCTGGGGCCCCTGGGGCCATGCTACGCTCAGTCTGCACATCTGTGCCTGGAGCCAGAAACTGCTTCTCCTCTCCTTCAAGGATCTGTGTCTTTAGGCCTCCAGCCAGGGCTGAAATCTCCATTATAACTGCTTTGGGGTGAACGCATCAGGGTACCCAAATATCTCTTTCGAAACACACGCAGGAAAAGAAGAAAGGCCACAGGAATGCAACCTGACATCTATCTCAGGTTCTGAGTATTGGACTGCCAGGGACTTGGGCACCGAATAAATTAGCTTTGCCATGAAGCCAACCTCAAAAAGCCAGTCGTATCCAAACCACATTTATGGTGCTCCCCACTGCAATCCAAGGCCTGGCGGCCTCACTTCCTGCCTCTCTTTATGCTGAGACAGCACTTTCAGGGGCAGCTTTCAGACCAACTTCAGGCTTTGCTCACTTGGCCAGTGAGTGACTGGCTTGCTTTATTTTGTTGTTGTTGTCTTTGTTTGCAGTAAAGTGTTTTAAGTATCAGTACTTTTTCCATACAAGTTTGTTGTATGAAGTACAGTAAACTGCCCACTTTAAAAGTGTATCACTTGATCAGTTTTAACATACATATATATCTGTGAAACAATCACCACAATCATAATAAACATTTCTATCATCCCCCAACAGCTTCTCTGTGCCTCTTTTTAACCTGTCTCTCCGTCTCCACGCAATCACTGACCTGCTTTCTTTCTCTCCAGATGAGCCTGCTTTTTCTAGAAATTTATGGAGAAGGACTTATACAATTTGTGTTCCTTTTGCCTGGTGTTTTTTCCTTTCCTTTTTACTAAGCATGATGATACGGAAATTCATCCATGTTCTTGTGTGTATCCATGGCTTGTTCCTTTGTATTACTGAGGAGTATTCCAGTGCACATTGTCATTTGTTTAATCCATTCACCTGTAGAGAGACATTTGAGTTGTTTCTAGCTTTTGACTATTATAAATCTAGCTCTTTTTGTTTTTTGGGGGGAGGAGTTTTTTTTTTTAATTAATTTTTATTAGAGTATAGTTGCTTTACAGTTGTGTTAGTCTCTACTGCGGAGCAAAGTGAATCAGCTACATGTATACATATCTCCCCTCTATTTTGACTTCCTTCCCGTTTAGGTCACTACAGAACATTGAGTAGCATTCCCTCAGCTGTATAGTAAGTCCTCATTAGTTACCTATTTTATGCAAAATATCAATAACGTGTATATGTCAATCCCAAGCTCCCCGTTCATCCCCTCCCCTCCCAAATCTAACTCTTCTGAACATTTGTGTACTTTGTGTGGATTTGTAGTTTGTTTTCTTGAGTAAATACCTACAAAAGCAATAGAATGACTGTGTGTATGTTTAATTTGTTAAAAAAAAACCTACCAAATAGTTTTCCAAAGTAGTTGTCCCCTTTTCCATTCCCACATCACTGTATGAGAGTTCTAGTTGCTCAGCATCCTTGACTGCACCTGGGATGGTAGGTCTTTAATTTGAGCTCTTCTCGTGATTGTGAAGAAATGAAATATACTTTTCTCACATGTAATCTACTTGCTTTCATGAAGAACTTTTCTTCTTCTTTTTTTTTTTTGGCCATTTTGTCTCTTTTGTGAAATGTCTATTAAAATCTTTTGCCAGTTTTTAATTGGGTTGTTGAGTTTTAAGAGGGTTTTTAAAAATATATATATTCTGTAATACAAGTCTTTTATCTGATATGTGCTTTGTGGATATATTCTCCCAGTCCTTGACTGTGCCTTTTTGCTCTCCTAATAAGTGAAATTATAATCTAGTAAAAGCTGGAGCATGTGAAGTTTCCAGGGATAAGAAAGACATTGAATTGTTAACAAATGCAGTAAATCCTAATGATTCTGTAGAACCTTAATGTGGTCCCAACATGACTGACAGCTTATTTAATATCACATCCGTTCTTTTCTTTTTAATAATTTTATTTAGTTTTGGCTGTGCTGGGTCTTTGTTGCTGGGCGGGCTTTTCTCTAGTTGTGGTGAGGAGGGTACTAATTTCTAGTTGAGATGCATCGGCTTCTCATTGCCCTGGTTTCTCTTGTTACAGAGCACAAGGCTTCAGAGCATGGGCCCTGTAGTTGTTGCATGGGGGGCTTAATTACGCTGTGGCGAGTGGGATTTTCCCAGATCAGGGATCGAACCCATGTCTCCTGCGTTGGCAGGCAGATTCCTTACCGTTGAGCCACCAGGGAGCCGTGTCACGTCAATTTTTGATTTGGAAATTATTTTGCATAATTTGAAAAACTCTGCCATACAAGGTAGTAGAAGAGAGCAAAGGAAGGGCAGAAGCTTCAAACATGGATACTCTTCTCAGGAGACTTATATCTGTGGCAGAGGGCTATAACATGTGCTCTGATAATAATTATTGCTATATGCTATGTGCTTTAGGAGCATGGAAAATAGGTATTAATGTTGGCAGTGATCAGGCTTGTTTTTTTTGTGGGTGTGAAAGTCTTAGCTAAACACAGATCCTCGGGCTCAGCCTGGCAGGGAAGTTACAGCTTAGCCACTACCAGTGACGAGAGGAAGTTGTGAGAATGTCATGGCTTTTTTCTTCATGTTTACCACTAATCAGGTCCGTCATCTGCGTGGTTTTGTCTTTTGTCAAGCACACCTATAAACTAAACACCAAAACAGGAAAAAGAAAAAGAGCAAAGCCTAGTATGTTAGGCTAAGAGACCCAGGTTCTATCCCTGGTTTGGGAAGATACCCTGGAGAAAGAAATGACAACCCACTCCAGTACTCTTGCCTGGAAAATTCCATGGATGGAGGAGCCTGGTAGGCTGCAGTCCATGGGGTCTCAAAGAGTCAGACACGACTGAGCGACTTCACTTTCTTTCACTTTCATTTTAGTGGCACGCTCTCACTCAGTCTTGAGAACAGTCCTCTGATACAGACTTTCCCCACTTTGCAGATGAAAAAACTGAAGCTTAGGAAAGTTAAGTAACTTACCTAGTTCATACAGCTAGGACATGGCAGACCTGGATTTAATCCCAAGTCTATCTGACTCAAAAGTCTGTGTTCCTAACCTTAGGCTAATTTGCCTCCCAAACGGAGCGTAAGATAGGATGTGTTAAGAATCATCAGAGAGTTGTAAATAGAGTGTTGTAGAATAAGAAGTGAAAAATCTTCCTTTTGGCTCTGCACCAGAAAGCACCTTGGAACAGTTCACATTTGATTTGGGTCTTGAATAATGTCCCCAGCCTCTGTAACAAAGATGGTAGAATGACACTTGAAGGGAACAGTGTAAGACAAGACTCAAGAAGTGAAAACCGTCCTGGGATCTGTTGACTAAAGCCTGCTAAGTCACTTCAGTCATGTCTGACTCTGTGCGACCCCATAGATGGCAGCCCACCAGGCTCCCCCGTCCCTGGGATTCTCCAGGCAAAAACACTGGAGTGGGTAGTCATTTCCTTCGCCAGTGCATGAAAGTGAAAAGTGAAAGTGAAGTCGCTCAGTCGTGTCCGACTCTTAGCGACCCCATGGACTGCAGCCTACCAGGCTCCTCCGTCCATGGGATTTTCCAGGCAAGAGTACTGGAGTGGGGTGCCATTGCCTTCTCCAATTAAAGCCTAGTATTCTTCAGGAAGAATGGTGAGAGAAAGGGTCATGAACATCAGTCCGTAAAAGGCCTTGAAAATCAGGCTAAGGTGTTTTGAATTTGATTCTGGAAGGCAGTTGTGACCATTGAATCATTTGAGCAGTAGGGTGGCATGTAGTCTTTGCATGGCAGCCATGTATCACGATGGGATAACGTCTAGATGGATAAGGATGTAGAATAAGGACTGAGAGCAGCTGAGGACCTTGTAGTCTCTACTGTAGGTACTGAAGGCCGCAACTAGGGGATTAGCAATAGAAATGGACAGGAAGGTATAATTCCATAATTCCATACATGATCTTTATTCTGTTAACTTTTCTATAATCTGGGATTAATCTGACTCAGTCCCTCCTCCTTCTTTGTCCATCTGTATCTTGCGTACTTCATTGCTCCCAGACAGTGGCCAGGGAAAAGAGAGAAACTTGATTTGTCCTGTCTATAATTTGTTGGCTAATTTGATAAATGAAGTGGTGCCTGAGTGCCTGGAGAAGACTGAAACTTTTGACCAAAGTGAAGTTTTATGTTGTTCATACATTCCTTTATTCATTCAGCTAACCGTGTTCATTCATTTACCATTCCAATGTGTTTTGTCCAAAATCAAGTAGTTCTCCAGTTTTTAATGGCACTGACTGAGTATCCTACAAGTTTAACTCAATTCTGATACTTTTCTACCCAGTTAGTGTCATATACCACAGGTTAAGGACTCAGTCCCACAAGATTACCCCACGTCAGATGCCAATCACAAATCCAGGTTGTCATCTGTGCTTCTGGCTGTCTAGGTGTAAATCAGAGGTTCCCACAGCTCCTTCCTCTCATTCAGTTAGTTTGCTAGAACAGCTCACAGAACTCAGAGAAATGTTTACTTATATTTACCAGTTGATTATAAAGGATATTATAAAGGATACAGATGAATAGCCAGATTAAGAGGTATATAGGGTGAGGTCCAGAAGGCTCCTGAGAGGAACTAGGGTGAACCCCCTTCCTCATGTCTGCCAACCCCTAGAAGCTCATCAAATCTTATTTAAGAGTTTTTGTAGACATTAATCTGTTGCACCCCTCTTCTACTTCCCAGAGGTCCTTATGACCAGTCCCATCCTAGGACCATCTGGGGTGAGGGTGGGGGGTCACCTTATTAGCATAAACTCAAGTGTACTCGAAAGAACTTATTATGAATGATGGACAGTCCTCTGACTCTGGAGAAATTCCAAAGGTTTTAAGAGCTTTGTGCCAGGAACCTGAAACAAAGACCAAATATACTTCTTATTATACCACAATCATACATTCATCCAAACATTTACTCATTCAGCAAACTTTCAGTCATTTGAGATATATATATATATATATATTATTATTATTATTGGAGTATATTTGCTTTACAGTGTGTTAGTTTCTGCTGCACAATGAAGTGAACCAATTATATGTATACATACGTCCCCTCCCTTTTGAACTTCTCTCCCACCTCCCCTGTCAATCCCACCTCTCTAGGTCATCACAGAGCACTGAGCTGGGCCTCCTATGCTTAGTAGTGGGTTCCCACTAGCTACCTGGCTTCCCTGGTGGCTCAGATGGTAAAGAATCTGCCTGCAATATGGGAGACCTGGGTGCAATCACTGGGTTGGGAAGATCCCCTGGAGGAGGGCAGGGCAACCCCCTCCAGTATTCTTGCCTGGAGACTCCGCAAGGACAGAGAAGCCTGGTAGGCTATAGTCCACAGGGTTGTGAAGAGTCGCACACGACTGAGCAGCTAAGCACAGCACAGCTCTAGCTGTTTTACACGTGGTAGTGTATATATGTCAACCCTAATCTTTCAGTTCGTCCCACCCTCCCCTTCCCTACTGTGTCCACGTATCCGTTCTCTATGTCTGTGTCTCTATTCTTGCCCCGGAAACCAGCCATTTGATATTTATTAAAGTGTCTAATATGAGCCAGATGCTATGATAGGTGGTGAAGATACAGTGGACAACACAGCCTCTGTTCACAAGAAGTCCATATTTTAGTGGAAAATTATTTCTGCCATCTTTTTCTGGGCTTTGTTATTATCTCACCTTTACATGTCTTTCCTACCCCCACCCCCATCTTTTCTTACCTTCTTTTGAATTATTTTTTTCTCAATTGTCTCACCTTTTCATGTTTTTTTCTTCCCTGTGTTTTGTCTTGCCTTCTTTTGAATTTTTTTCTCATTTTATTTTGTTCTTCTATCAAGAAAGTTCGGTGTTCTGTTTCTATACTTTGATTAGTAAACCAAGAAATTTTAAACTGTAGTTTGAGTCTAAAATTAATTGATATACTTACCCTACTTCCAGTCAATACAGGGATCTTAGTGAACCCAACTTTGATCACTGCCTTCTCTGACTTACCTGCTATGGGTGTCATTATTATTTTTAATTCCATAAGACTATAATCTTATTGTTTATGCAAAACCTTCAAAATGGAATCTGTTTCCTTCTACCTGAAGCATATTCTTTTATTTTTTATTTTTTTTTGTGGTTTTATTTATTATTTATTTATTTTTAAAATTATACTTTATTTTACTTTACAATACTGTATTGGTCTTGCCATACATCAACATGAATCCGCCAGGGTGTACATGAGTTCCCAATCCTGAACACCCCACCCACCTCCCTCCCCATACCATCTCTCTGGGTCATCCCAGTGCACCAGCCCCAAGCATCCTGTATCCTGCATCGAACCTAGACTGGCGATTCGTTTCTTATATGATATTATACATGTTTCAATGCCATTCTCCCAAATCATCCCACCCTCACCCTCTCCCACAGAGTCCAAAAGACTGTTCTATACATCTGTGTCTCTTTTGCTGTCTCGCATACAGGGTTATCGTTACCATCTTTCTAAATTCCATATATATGTGTTAGTATACTGTATTGGTGTTTTTCTTTCTGGCTTACTTCACTCTGTATAATCAACTCCAGTTTCATCCACCTCATTAGAACTGATTCAAATGTATTCTTTTTGATGGCTGAGTAATACTCCATTGTGTATATGTACCACAGCTTTCTTATCCATTCATCTGCTGATGGACATCTAGGTTGCTTCCATGTACTGGCTATTATAAACAGTGCTGTGATGAACAACGGGGTACACGTGTCTCTTTCAATTCTGGTTTTCCTTGTGTGTATGTCCAGCAGTGGGATTGCTGAGTCATAAGGCAGTTCTATTTTCAGTTTTTTAAGGAATCTCCAGACTTTTCTCCATAGTGGCTATACTAGTTTGCGTTCCCACCAACAGTGTAAGAGGGTTCTCTTTCTTCACACCCTCTCCAGCATTTATTGCTTATTGACTTTTGGATTGCAGCCATTCTGACTGACGTGAAATGGTACCTGATTGTGATTTTGATTTGCATTTCTCTGATAATGAGTGATGTTGAGTATCTTTTCATGTGTTTGGTAACCATTGGAGAAATGTCTATTTAGTTCTTTAGCCAATTTTTTGATTGGGCCAAATTTTCCTGGAATTGAGCTGCAGGAGTTGCTTGTATATTTTTAAGATTAATTTTTTGTCAGTTGCTTCATTTGGTAGTATTTTCTCCCAATCCAAAGGCTGTCTTTTCACCTTGCTGATAGTTTCCTTTGTTTTGCAGAAGCTTTTAACTTTTAAATTATGCCATATCATTCATAGAGAAAATATTTTATTGAGATTCTATTTTAATAAAAAGAAAACAAATGCATCTTACTTTATACTATAAAAGTTTTACTTTTCAATGATTTTAGATTTGGGGAAGTTTTCTAATTGCCTCATAGCTGTGAATAAAACAAATGTATTTCTACAGCCAGCCTTGAAGGAAACTGATCAGTTTTCATGGTTATAAATTTTCTAGCTTCCTCATCCAAAACCATGATACAATCCTTTACTTAAATTTCTCTGTTGTACAAATTCTACTGATGTAGCTACTTGAGATCATCTATTAATCTGCTTGGGGACAGGCTGATCAATTATCAATAGCGCTGAAGACCTGGGCATTTTTTTCTCTAAAAAGTGCTGCATTCCTGAATTCAAATACACTCTTCTCCTGCATCATTCTGAAGTTTTATTTTCAGAATGAATGAAGTTTTATTTTCAGTGAATTCTCTTTAAAATTTACAGTCTATATGTAAATTTTGAAAGAAAATATTTAGATGGTAAATGCACAGAAAGAGATTTGGAAATAAGAGTATTTACAACCAATTCTTATCCCTAAATCAAGTAATTACTCATTTGCCTTAATTTAGGGTTAGATCCATATTCATGCTTTTTTTAATTAATAAACTTTATTTTTAGAGTAGTTTTAAGTTCATAGCAAAATTGAATGGACTGTGTAGAGATATCCCCACACATGCAAACCTTCCCAGCTACAGACATCCTGCACCTCAGTGGTACATTTCTTATAATCAATGAACCTACATCAATACATCATTATTACTTATAAGGCCACACTTTCTTTACTTTAGGGTTCATTTTTAGTGTTGAAATCGTATGAGTTTTAAACAGTGCTTAATGGAATGTATCCACCACTGTAGCATAGGACAGAACAGTTTCACTGCCCTAAAAATTCTGTGTTATACCCATTCACTCCTCCCCTAATCATTAACTGATCACAAATCTTTTTACTATTTCTACTCTTTTGCCCTTTGGAACGCAATATAGTTGGAATTATATACTAGGTAGCCTTTTCAGCTTGCCTTCCGTCACCTAGTAATAATGTTCTTAGGGTTTCTTTAGATGAAAAGAAAAAGCCATCTTTTCATGGCTTGATAGCTCATTTCTTCTTAGCACTGAAAAATATTCTATTGTCTGGATTTATCCACTCTCCTACTGTAGGATACCTTGTTTACTTCTAACTTTTGGCAATTATGAATAAAGCTGCTATAAATGTCTGTACGCAGGCTTTTGTGTGGACATAAGTTCTCAATTCATTTCGGTTAAATACTGGAGAGCACTATTACCTGAATCGTACGATAAGAGCATGTTTGGTTTTGTAGTAAATTGTTAAAGTGTCTTCCAGAGTGTCTGTAACAATCATGATCATATTTTAAAATAACAAGTGTTCTCTGTGATAATTATTTTCTCATTTTTACGATAATCCAAAAACTCACAATAAATGTATGGGTTGCTTTCATTTAAAATATATAAACACCCAGCCTCACTCAAAATCCACTGGATCAGAAGGGTGACATCCAGGCGCTGATACATGTCTTAGAGGTTCCTTGATTCTGTTAGGCAGCCAGGATCGAGAATCCTCAGTGTTAATTATCTGGGCAGCTACCTAACCATCCCACAGCACTAAATGAATACAGTGCTCTCACTGCATTTGTATGTATACTTACATTTGTGACTAATGCTCTATTAACATGATGATATTTAACTTTGCATGCCTTGCTAAGTGTAACTGGCTCTCATTAAGCTGCTCTGTTCTATTACAAAGCTGACAATTGCAGAAAGGCAGCCATTTATCCACGTTGAATTACTTCCCCAGTTATAAAAATAAAAACTTCTTTTGTGCTAGTCATTCACAGCTAAAAAATGCTTTCATGTAAACCACACTGCAGTTTAACAAATGACTTGTAAAAAAAAATTAGGCTTGTAATCACAAGAACAACACCAAGTAAATATATTGCTCTTTAACTGTTCCTGGCAACGGAGAAAGAAATGGAGAAAGATTTAATATGAAAATGAAGAAATGTTGGCAAGTGAAGTCCAAATGACCTTTTGAACATGCTGTACCAACAATATTTCACAATATGTGAAAGTGGAGGAGAACTGAATCATTGAACATCTCTTGGCTATACAGGCGTCTCTACCTAAAAAAGATCTTGTTTGTTAGTTGCTAGTACTATGGAACTGAATACACATCTATCTATGCATTGATGTGTAATAATCTGTTACTAGTGAGTGCCAGAGTAGACCACAAGGCATACCAAGAGGAACACTAGGGCAGGCTCCTTTCTGAGACATCAGGAATTCTCTAGTGACCACGTTTAGCTCACAGACTTCCAGTAGCTTTGGAAACACTTCCTTAAGCTTCCAGCAGTCTAGAATATTCAACCAGCCTTCCTCCCATCCTTCCATCATAAAAAGTCAAACTGCTATCACACTTCCTGGCTCTCTGCCCATTCTTTCTCACAGGTGTTTCTTCTCCTAATAAAATTCTTTCATGTCCATCTTGTCTTCTGCTCCTCAGAGGACCCAGACTAACACATGGGTGAAAAAAATTATATAGCTTGAAAATGTGATCTTTTTTCCTTCAGCTGACATCATTTGTCATACTAATTGGATGACAATTTTAACATCAGACTGTTGATTTTCTTTACTTATAAGTAAAAATGTTTTTAAACTATTGTATGTCACTACTAAATATAAAGAAGTGTTTTATATTTCTTTGAAAACTGGTGTGTATGTCATTCGAATTTGCAAAGCTGTCCTAATGAAACATTAAATCATTACAATTCTCTGTAGCTGAGGGGTCTAAGGGGAACAAACTTCCATAAGTTAATCAAACTGACTTCAAGCAAATTGTTTTCCAGTAGAGCTACGTTACCTCCAGAGGCAAAGCCATGGAGCGTGCTGAATTCTCTCCCTGAGCATTATTCTGAGCTGTGCATGCACAGCCCTGCTGCTGCTAAGTCACTTCAGTCATGTCCGACTTTGTGCGACCCCATAGACGGCAGCCCACCAGGCTCCCCCGTCCCTGAGATTCTCCAGGCAAGAACACTGGAGTGGGTTGTCATTTCCTTCTCCAATGCATGAAAGGGAAAAGTGAAAGTGAAGTCGCTCAGTCGTGTCCGATTCTTCTCGACCCCATGGACTGCAGCCTACCAGGCTCCTCCGTCCATGGGATTTTCCAGGCAAGAGTACTGGAGTGGGGTGCCATTGCCTTCTCCGATGCACACCCCTACTAGGAAACAAAACCACTATTACTGCTAATGTGTGTTTTTACTAAATGCATCAACTCCACCCAGTCTTGCTCATTCACCACAACCCAGTTTTTAAACACGGCTCATATTCCTGCTTCAACCACTTGTGCCCCTTTGGGCTGCCTTCTCCCACAATTTAGGAAAGCCTAGAGGCCAATAAACAAGTAAACTTGGACAGCCACAAACCACAGTCCCCCAGCTCTAAACTACTGAGTTTGCTTACTTAGCATACCTCAAGCTGGGGCAAATCCATTGCCACCCTTAGGAGGAGGCCTTCCGGACAACCTCCTGAGAAAGCTGGGGCAGGAACGCATGAACATATGTAAAAAATCATAGCTTCCCTTATTTAAGGATACTGCAGTGAACATTAGGGAGAGCTTCTTTCATTGCTCCAGAACTCTATTATCATTGCTACCATCCTTAAAATGTCTCCTATACCTCTGGGGTCTAACCCACTTCATTTTCTAGGACAACTGCAGGTGGGGAAATGGATAAAAGCAAACATAAGATTCTTGGCATTTCTCTCCCTGTTACTTACTTTTAAACTGAGGCTTTCAACAAACAAGTGAATAGAAGCAGAAATGCAGACACTGTTTCAGTCTTCTCCATCACTGAATAACTCTGAATAGTGTTCAATGTGCCATTAGGGGCCTGGGCTCTTGAAATCTTTACATGCTGTAGAATCACTTGAGAGGAATGCGCCATTAGGGGACCAGGCTGTTTCAACATTTACAGGCTATAGAATCACCTAGGGAGCAGAAGGTGGCAATTTGCAAAACCAGAGTGCAGTATCACAACCAGGAGACTGGTGTTAGTTCAACCCACTATCCAGGTCAATTAAAAGAGAATCTCTGGCAGCAGTTTATGAGTATCTGTCACAGGAAAAGTGAAAGTGAAAGTGAAGTCGCTCAGTCGTGTCCGACTCTTTGTGACCCCATGGACCGTAGCCTACCAGGCTCCTCCTTCCATGGGATCCTCCAGGCAAGAGTACTGGAGTGGGTTGCCATTTCCTTCTCCAGGGGATCTTCCCAACCTAGGGATGGAACCCAGGTCTCCCACATTCCAGGCAGATGCTTTAACCTCTGAGCCACCAGGGAAGCCCAGATGTCACCTTCTGTCACATGAAGATGACTCCAATTTTCAACCACATTTAAGGTCTATTAATCTAGGTCTAAGACATTTGTTCTCAAACTTTATCAAGCATCAGCTTCCTCTGGACACTTGTTAATACAAAGATTGCTGAGACCTATATCACATTTCTGATTAACTGTCTCCTAGATAATGAATCCTGAAGGAGGTAACTCTAAATAGTCATAGGCAGAACTGTTCTTGAAGTTCCAATACTTTGGCCACCTGATAGGAAGAGATGATTCATTAGAAAAGACCCTGATGCTGGGAAAGACTGAAAGCAGAAGAAGGTGCTGACAGAGAATGAGATGGTTGGATGGCATCACCGACTCAATGGACATGAGTTTGAGCAAACTCCGGAAGACAGTGGAGGGCAGAGAAGCCTGGTGTGCTGCAGTCCATGGGATTGCAAAGAGCTGAACATGACTTAGTGATCAAGCAACAACAAAAACAAAGAAATTTGCATTTCTAACATGTTCTCAGGGTATATTAACACTGATGGTCCAGGGATTTTGAAACCCAATACTCTTGGAAATTCTTCTCCACAGAAAGTCCACCTAGCACACTTTTGCTACATTTTATTGGCAATGACAATCACTAGCAGCAACTAGAATAGTAAATATTTAAGTTGAGCACAGTACTTCTCCAAAAAATATCAGAGTTATTAATATCTTAAGAAAGAAGGGGAGTAGAGATATCTGGGAGGTCAGTACTTTCTAAAATATTAATATCATATGAACACAACAGTGATTTTGTTTTGTGTATTTGAGGCACATAGAATAATTTAACATTTATAGAACCTAGACAGCAGCCAGCATCTTCCGGTACAGGCTCTGCAGCCATCCAGTCTCTGTCTATCCACCAGGGGATCAGAGCTCTGTCCATGCAGCTAATGAAACTCTGGATTGACCACTGGAAATGTCTGCTACAAAAATGTACCAAGGTGAACCACTATACCCAAATTTGTATAACCAACTATACTTTAAAGGGAAAAAAGTTCCAGAGTCAGCAACTTTAGCAAGTCAATTTACATGGGAGCAGGTATGATAAAGAATTAACTTCTAATAGCTAAGATGTCTCTTTCCTCAGCAGATTACACTCAGAGAATCATTAGTGAATTTACAAACATATAGGATATATTAGCGCTTTAATCTGTTCTGGCTTCAATCATTCTTTCTTATATACAATTCCCTTCAGATTTTTTTCCTGTGAAGAGATCTGACACAATTCCTGGCTCAAATCAGCTTTAGCATTTTAGCATCATTGCAGCATCTTAGCTGAGTGACTGACCAACAGAGGACATACCAGTATAAAGAGTTCTAATACCTCTAATTCTTCTCTTACCTTCTGCACACTGTGCCCATTTGGCATGATTGCAATGCTTCCCATTTTTGTAATGGTTGAATCTGAAAGAGAAGTGGGCCCTGGGATGCCTTAGTGCAAAGCCATTTTCAAAGATTTGAAAGCTTTTCCCTTAAAGTCACAAAATGTTCTGAAAGCTTCTGACCACTTGACTCTCTTCTATCCGACATAGATCTGACCAAGTTGCCGTCTCATCAGCCCCATAGAGGTTGAAAAATATCTGTCTTTATTCATTAAGATGTTCCCTATTGCTTCAAATGACTCTACTGCTCCTATAAAAGCTAAAATTATTTTCACTTGAGAAAGTTCAAGCCAGTGAGTTCCTTTGCCAAAAAGATAGGGTCCATCAGTAAAAATTACATAAAAGCAATGGTTTACATTCAAACTATGTCTTAGTGTATGTGAATAAAATATAAGGAACTCCTATGTACATTGGTCTCCTTTGCTGGGAAAAAAAGGAGCTTTAGTAGTTGCCACAGTCTTGATGACATTACAAGCTGTTACACTCCGGGTGAGAGTAGAAAGCTCAGCTCATTGCTGGGATGACAGAGTCACAAACCCACACCCTTTGGTCTGTCGCTACCGCTGTAATTTCCAAAACCTATCGTAGGGTAAAGTGCTTTTTTGTTTCTCAGATTGCTTAAATCTTTGCTCAAAATTGGCTACACTGGGTACAATTACCATCTACTAAGAGGGCTCCTCCAAATGCTCTGGGCTTTTATAGGGTAGTAGGGGCTTTTTGGTAAATGTATTCACAATCAAGGATTAGCAGATTCTGTAGGACTGTAGATTTCCATGGCCACACAAAGTTTAAAGCAGTTTTCTAACTGTGATGGGGAAAAGTCAGCAACAGAAAATAATCTTTCCCTCACATACTGAGTGTCCTCTTCTTTCACATCATCTTTACTTTCTGATCTTTGGTCCTCAACTCAACAGCAAGAAGTTAGTCAACTCATTCCCTTATTTCTGACTACCCCCTCACTAGATGGTGAGATCCTTTCTTGAGCACAGAGGAATGATTTTCATGCATAGTCCTTTCCCATCCCTGATATTTGTCCCCTCTCACCCAGCAAATACAGGAGTCTCATCACTGTGAGAGCTCAAGACACACTGGACAAATGGACAGATAGATGGACGGGTCTCTGGATGCCCAGGTCTTCCACTGAGACTGTCGATTGGACTGGTACTTTACTGAAGTGACTACCACAGCTTATTTACATAGCTCCCTCCTAAGTCCAAACTTACTTTTTCAGAGTTTAAAGGATTCTGTCAAAGCAGGTCCTATGTCATGTTACAGAGAGAAAAGTTAAAAAAGACTGTAGCCTACCAGGTTCCTCTGTCTATGGGATTCTCCAGGTAAGAATACTGGAGTGGGTTGCCAATTCCTTCTCCAGGGGATCTTCCCAACCCCAAGATCAAACCAAGGTCTCCCGCCTTACAGGCAGATACTTTGCCCTCTGAGTCACCAGGGAAAGCAGATCATATTTTTCCATGAAGAAAAAACTTTTTACAGAATCTGGAAGGTATCACAGAGAACATGATTATCCTGTTTCCCATGATTTATAGATGAAAAAAGGAACCATGAAAGGTGAAATGGTCTACTTGAGCTTATGTTGCTGGTTAGACACAAAGCAATGACTAGAACCCAGGCTTCTTTACTTTCAGCCTGGGGATCTTCCCAGTACACAACATGGACCACACTTGTGAACAAGACAAAGCAAGGCAGCATCATGAATGTCTTCAACAACTCACTACAGGCTAGAATGGACAGATGGTTGACCATGACTCCTGGATGCCAGCCAAAGGTCTGGGTGGGAGGACAGGGCACCTTGAATTTAGATTTGCTTAAAAGGCTACAGGATGTTTACCCAGAATGTGTAGCAGATGCTGCATCTTTCTGTCAGCTGGTTATGATGCTGAGACCGAAATTCTGTGCGGCCACATCCTACGTAGCACTTCAGCTGTGTTTAGTGCCCACTCAAAGAAAAATTTAAAAAACAAAACAAAATAATAACCTTAAGAAAAACTTGAGGTTCGGGAAAATCAAGATATTACTGAAACCATGCTAGATATTCCTTAATTATAACATAAGTACAATTTTTAACAGAGTGGGGTTTTTGAAATAAAGCGAACAATGGTACGGAAAAACATTAAGAAGAATTACTGCCTATGTTAATGAAAGGCATTCCCTTTATTATCTAAATTAATAGTGAGATTGTTTTGGTTTATGTTGTTGTTCACTCAACATTATCACCCACAGATGGAGTAGTTTGTATAATCTGAGAGGCAAATAGGAAACTCTGCCAGCCTACAAGCTAACTTATTGCAGCATAAGAAGTAACTCCCTTGCGTTTAAAAGGCTGACCTTAAAGAGCAAATAATTTGGATGTTATGTCATAAATTTACATAATTATACCTTTATAAATTAGTGAACACACCTTTAATGAGATGGCAAAAAAACCTGCCAATTCTGTCATCGGTAGAGTGGGCTTCTTGCTGCTCTGGCCCTGCCTGACATCTCCAGCTCAGTGAATTCCACACTGGGTAATGTAGAACAACACACTCTTTCTTTTCCCAGATAACTCTTAAGATGCTTCCAGTTATAAGTAAAAGGATGATATCTAACTCAAACAGTTTTTTGCCTCTGTGTTCATCTCAGATTTTGGTCTTTGTAACCAAAAGGTGAAAAGGGTATGCAAGCATCTTGTCCCCTGTTCTATCCCTGAGTAAAGTCAAGAGTTGACTCTTACTAGGCCAAATTTCAATACACGACCTTCCCTAAACCAATCACTGTGGCCCCGGAGGGATGGCCTGTTCTGATTAGCTAGAACTAATTGGGGCCACACCTAGAACCAAGGTGATATTACTACAGGGAGGCAGAGATAGAGGTTTGCTGCCATGACCACCACAGAGTGCATGTTATTCCATGTTGTTAAAAGACAGGAGTTTTCATGGTAGATGGGGGAATAGGAGAAAAGATAGTCAGTTTAGAACCTGGGGCAGTGCCTGAAGAGAAAGGCTATCCTTGGACTCTAAAATGGGAGTTCTGTAGTACTGGATTAGTGCATCTCTCAGTGGCAGAAGAAGGGTAGGTAGTTGAGAAAGATTCAGAAAAATATTTGACAAGGGCATGCATTTTCTTAAAGCACAAATGCAATAATTTATAGAAATGTTCGGTAAATCTCCTGCTCGAAGTTATCAGGCGTGGATGACAAGTAACAAAACATTTACATTCCTCATTTCTTTTCTCTTTCCATATGAACACAGATCAAATTCAATAACAATAGGATTCTATAAGCTATGCACAGCCTTCTGGGTGGGAAAAAAGCATATAGAAAGAGAATTAAGTTCCTTTCAACCTACTGGCACCACTCTGACGCTTATTTTACTCTTCAGATATAAATGTTTAAGATCACAGTCATAATTTTCCTTAAAATTAGAGGTTCATTTGTTTGTTTTGTGTCAAAAATCTTTAGAGTGTAAATATCGAGTCTTAAAATTATTCTTTTTTTCTTTCTTTTTGTCCTGAAAGGTCACTCTGTATTCCTTCTCAAGTCTTTCTACAGTGAAGCTCTTAATATACCGTAACATGATCGCGTTTTTATGAAGTTAATTCAGTGTAATAATGCTGCTGACAGAAATTAGCAGCACAGAATACTAACAAGTGCACTGCATTTGGAAAATGCAAAATCTAGAATTCAACTATTAACTGTGAACTTTGGTCAAGTCATTCATTTCTCGGGGCTTCGGTAGTGATTTCTGTCCAAGATGAGGTAAGAATTAAGACCTCACCTGTCTAAAAGCAGAGAGGTGAACAAGATGATCTCTTAATTCCCTCTCAGAATGAAAATATCTATTATTCTTGGGGAAAAGTCAACAAATGACACTTGCGAATGACATGGTAATAATCCTATGATATTTTGAAATGTTAGTATTAACATAAGTGGGCTATTGCTGTATTCATTGACGGTAAACAAATACGACCGCAAGGTAACTTAGTAAAAGGGCAGCTTTCATTTTGAGATTTTGTGTCCTGTGTCTCAATCAATCATTCTTCAATTTAGAGATCAGTTTTAGTTGTAAGTTTTTTGTGATGTGTCAGTCTATGAGATAAAAAAAGGCAGTTGTTACCAGGATCAAAACTTACCCCAAACTGATGACTTCTCCACTACTCTATAAATGCACTGAATATTTAGAATTAATATGTTAGAGGACATTACTATCAGCTTTATTACTCTTTCTAGAAACATACTTTTATATTTAACTGTTTCCTTCATAGTCCTAAAACAAGAATTAGGACTTATTGTAGCAGCCAGTTTCAAGCAGATTATTTTTTTTTATTAATAATAAATTTGAATAGAAAGTCTCTTACTGGAGAGGGCTGAGGGCAATGGACCTAAACAAGTGTGTTTCAGAAAGTTGTAGGGATTTGCTAGTGAGACCTGTGGATTGCTTTAAAAGGCCACCAAAAACGCCTGCACTAAAAGCTAATTTATAACACGTGTGGTGGTGGTGATGCACAGTCGCTCAGCCATGTCTGACTCTTAACCCCAAAGAGGCTCCTCTGTCCCTGGCATTTTCCAGACAAGAATACTGGAGTGGTTTGGAATTTCCTCCTCCAGAAGATCTTACAGACCCAGGGATTGAACCTGCGTCTCTTGCATGTCCTAATTGGCAGGCAGATTCCTTATCACTTTGCCACCCAGGGGGCCCCATAACACCTGTTAGTTCAGTTCAGTTCAGTTGCTCAGTCATGTCCAACTCTTTGCAACTCCATGAACTGCAGCACACCAGGCCTCCCTGTCCATCACCAACTCCCAGAGTCTACTCAAACCCATGTCCATCGAGTCGGTGATGCCATCCAGCCATCTCATCCTGTGTCGTCCCCTTCTCCTCCTGTCCCCAATCCCTCCCAGCATCGTGTACATGTAGTTAAACATTCATTCATATATGCATGCATTATTCATATACACTGAATACTCATTATGTGCCAGGCGTCATGTTAGGAACTGCTTACAGAAGAATGAATGAATGGAGGCTTCCCCTGGCTACATGGGGCTATGAGCAAATGTCAATGACAACACAAAGGAAGACATGAGTATTCTACACAGAGGAGCCTGAAACTTCACAGACTTGGGTGGGTATCTACCATATATCTATGATGGCTCAGTGGGTGACATTTCCCAGGAAACAGTGCAAAGCTGGAAGATAAGAAAACAGAGTACATAATATAGGGGCTAACCTAATTTTAAGGAGCTAGTGGAAGAAGAGAGCTAAGGAAAAAATGGTGAACAGTATGGAGACAGACTATCACATGGCAAATACATAACATTTTATTTACAGAATAAATCCCTGGCCTATAGAAAGCATGGCACAAATGATATCAAAGGAGATTGAAAAGCTAAGGGATGCTATAGAACATATAACTTTATAATCAGGCAATTAAGACAATCTATCCATGGCATTCTCCAGGGAAGAATACTGGCGTGAGCAGCCATTCCCTTCTCCAGGGGATCTTTCTGACGCATGGATCAAATCCAGGTCTCCTGCATTACAGGCAGATTCTTTACCATCTGAGCCACCAAGGAAGCCCAAAAACTATGGGAGATATATATAGGCCAAACAGCCTCTATCTTGGAAGGAAGGGAACACAATTTCTTTCTTTTACCTCCATACTGTAATATCAATCTTTGGGTCTCCTACCTTTCATTAGCCTCAGGTCAACCCACACACAGGTAAATCATCTTATGCTCATTTGGACCATGAGAGAGGAAATCTGCATATTTTCTCATTTATAGCTCTACGCTCCCCCCTGCAGAAGAAGAACCTATGTAATTTTATTCCAAATAGGGGAAGAAATAAATCCACTTCTGCTGAAACTTCACTTTGAATGACAGTAATTATATAATATCTCAGCAAGGTGTATTCTTTTTGTTACATTCATGTAAAGTTGATATTCATAATCTGAGTACTAAGCATCCTTTGTAAATATCCTTGCTTCTAGCTGCATCCTCATAAAGCCATTTTAATGCATTTCCCCAGGGCTATAGGCAAACAATACAACTCATGCTTTTGATAGGGCTATGAAAACGGGAACAAATTATGCTGTATAAAACCAGAGGGCAAAGTGAAAAGCAGGAGAATGAAAATAAATACTCAGTTGTATAACCATCAAGGTGTTTGTGTTTTGTTGTGTTATCTTTTAATCTTTGACTTACCTATTTAGAGACGAGGGCTGCCTATAAGATTGATTTATTCTTTCATTATTTTATTAAAGCATTTTCCATTTTTATCCTTCTGCTACAGGGAATGTTGAAGGTAACCTTGAAATGTGTTCTGTCCTTTAAGGAGAGATAGGGAACTTCCTGTGAAGGTTTTGCGAGCGAAAATAGCCAATCTTGTTCTGGTAGCTTGCGTAGTCTTAAAAAATCCACATGTCCGTGATGCTAGACCTTACTCTACCTAACTCACATAAGCCCCTCACACATCTCATTCTTGGTCCACCCCTTCCTTCCCTCTGCTTGCTGCTGGGCTTCTGTAGCATCAGGTCTCTTTCAAGCTGTGAGTCACTCCGTGGAGCTTCCTGACGATGTACTTTTCTTCCTCCCTCCTGAACCTACCTCAGCTCCAGAGCGAGGTCTTTGGTCTCCCCAGATACCCTAAACTCAACATCTGCAGAATAGACCATATCCTTCCATCCACCACTTCCACCAAGCAACCAATTCTGGGTCTCACTGGCTACCATATTTCAAACCTAAGATATCCAACTTTCTCACTGAAAAAATTCTGAAGTCTGCCTGATAAGGGATGGCATCCTAAAAATACTGTTGCAGGGCAGAAGTCTTTAAAAGATGATTTTTGAATCGAAGAATTTAGTCCTAAATGGCCATATGGCTGAAGAGGCTTGCCTTGCATATTATCTCTGTATATGAAGTAGATCTATTCCTCAAAAACTAACTCCAAACTACAGGATAAAATACTCCTATTTTCCTGTTAACTTACTTGAAAAAAAAAAAAAAGTCACATCCAATGGTACATCAAAATCATTCTATTTCTAATGCAAGACCAATTTTAAAATTAAATGTTAACATCCCAGGAAAAGTCAGAAGATAAAAATACTTAAACTAAATATATGATGATCAGCAGATGAGGAAGGGCAAGTAACACATCCTAAGCTTTCAAGATTTGACTTCAGTTTTTCACCTGCTTACAAACCACATTTCCACCTCCAGTTTTAGTAACTACTTTGTGCTCTGATTTTGCACTGTCTGCTATCATTGCCGTGTGGCCTTCCTCAGACTATTTTGACCTCAGTTCATCAATCAATCTATCAATCATTCAATATCTTTAAAAAATCTCAACAGCTAATCAGGGCATTATACAAGAGGCCCAAATCAATCCAAGAAACTCTTAACTACTCCCACGTTCAAGATGTATTTTAGATTCTTTAAGAGATAAGTTATAAACACATTCACATCTAACATCCCAGCCCACACATGCAGATGCTCAACAAATGTCTATTGCATAATAGACATTTTATTGACAGATAATGATAGCAATACACTAATACTAACAATAAAATACATCGTGCGACAATGTCACATGAGCAGTGCAGATCTCAAGAACCGTTGGCTTTCATAAGAGGGAGATATGTCTATAGGCTGACCTTATCTGTGGGTACCTGTGCTCAAAGGTGAAGTCTATGATAGCCCATACGTACAGTTTGTTTTTGCTCGTCTGGAGAAAGCATCCATCCCTATAGGTAGATACACCCCTAGACTGTGCTGCTTCCCAAACAAAGCATACGCTGCATTTTAGCCCCTTTCCCACACACTCGACCAGATGGCCTTGCTCAGTAAGCATCCTGAACAACTAACTATTCACGGCAGCACTGAGAAGAGGACAATATGTACCTGAGAAACAATACTTCTCCTGGATTAAATTTGCTTTTCCAAATTCCTCTTTCCTTCTCTCAATGGACATAATCCTTATGTACCTAAAATTGTTAGTGTCATTCTCTCCATGCCTGGGTCTGTCTCACTCATGATGTAGCAACATGCTTTGAAAGTTATTTCTGCTTTGAAGTCATGTTTTGCCCCCCTACTTTATTCCTGATCAACTTTAAAAATCATTGCTGTCTCTCCAAGGAGAATATAAAATCATAGTAAAATATGGATTAAAATAGGCATTTCATATGTGAAGGAGGAGAGCGAAAAAGTTGGTTTAAAGTTCAACATTCAGAAAACGAAGATCATGGCATCCAGTCCCATCACTTCATGGGAAATAGATGGGGAAACAGTGGAAACAGTGTCAGACTTTATTTTGGGGGGGCTCCAAAATCACTGCAGATNGCATCCGGTCCCATCACTTCATGGGAAATAGATGGGGAAACAGTGGAAACAGTGTCAGACTTTATTTTGGGGGGGCTCCAAAATCACTGCAGATGGTGACTGCAGCCATGAAATTAAAAGACGCTTACTCCTTGGAAGAAAAGTTATGACCAACCTGGATAGTATATTCAAAAGCAGGGACATTACTTTGCCGACTAAGGTCCGCCTAGTCAAGGCTATGGTTTTTCCTGTGGTCATGTATGGATGTGAAAGTTGGACTGTGAAGAAAGCTGAGCGCCGAAGAATCGATGCTTTTGAACTGTGGTGTTGGAGAAGACTCTTGAGAGTCCCTTGGACTGCAAGGAGATCCAACCAGTCCATTCTGAAGGAGATCAACCCTGGGTTTTCTTTGGAAGGAATGATGCTAAAGCTGAAACTCCAGTACTTTGGCCACCTCATTCAAAGAGTTGACTCATTGGAAAAGACTCTGATGCTGGGAGGGATTGGGGGCGGGAGGAGAAGGGGACGACCGAGGATGAGATGGCTGGATGGCATCACGGACTCGATGGACGTGAGTCTGAGTGAACTCCGGGAGATGGTGATGGATACGGAGGCCTGGCATGCTGCGATTCATGGGGTCGCAAAGAGTCGGACACGACTGAGCGACTGAACTGAACTGAACTGATAAGTATTCATTATTATCTCCTTTAATCTTTTCAGCCAACTAAGAGGTAGGTATGACCAGGAGTCCCATTTTACAAAAGAAAAAACTGAGACCTGAGAATTTCTGTGACTATTCAGGTTCTTGCAAGAGCTAATGGAGACTGGACATGAATCTTAGGATTCTGAACCTGAATTCCTGAAGGTACAGTCCGTGAGAATAGACCCTATGTATGTCTCCTCTACTTTCAAAGTCCTATGTCCTGAAATATTTATTAAATTCATATGTATTAAAAAGGCAATACATTCAATGTTTATTTTTAGCCCCTACTATTTGGCAGTTATTATTTTAGACACTAGAGATAGAGCTGTAAGTAAAATCAGTAAAAACCCTTAACCCTCCAGAAGGGAAGATAATAAATAAATTAGCAAGTAAATTATCTGGCATGCTGGATGTTGACAGATGTTATGGAGATAAATCAGAAAAGAAGGAAAGAGAATATGAGATGGGAGGAGGGAGGTGAAAGTGGTAGGAGACTTGCGATTTGAATAAGGTGGTCAAGAAATGTTGTAACAGTTGCCTGATACTTGAACAAAGAGGAGAGAAGTAAAATACATCAGGTCGGAGCTTGTCCTGCAGAGGGAACAACCAAATCTAAAACCCTGATGAGAACAACTCATTGAGGATTTCACTTTGCATGTCTGAGTAACAGCAAAGGAATTAATTTTGCTAGAAAGAAATGAAGAGCAAGAAAGCGAGATAGGAGGCTAAAAGGAAAGGGTGAGACACACATTAGACCACTGTTAGGACTCTGCCTTCCACCTGCAGTGTGATGTGAAGACACTAGAGATTTCAGCAGAACAGTGATAGAATCTCCTTTCCACTGAAACAGGGTCAATCTAGACACATGCTTACAATTGACTCTTGAGCAAGGATGAAAATAGAGACTAGTGTGGAAGCATAATAATGACACACTTGTAGACAGAGTTGAGATAGTTTGCAGATAAATTGGATGTGGAGTTGGGGCAGAGGGAGAGAGAGGAGTCAAGGATGACCATGGAACAAATGTTCAGCCTTGCTCTTTACTAAACTTTACCTGCTCTTAATAATGACAACACCTCTATAGTGTTGTAGTTTACAAAATAATTTTCTATGCATTATTTTATTGAACTGTGAGCCGGGTTCTCAATATGTGTTACCTCCTCCCAATTGAGGTTTATAAGTTTCAGGGTTTTTTGTAATTAATCAAGTTGGTTTCCTTAATTAATAATTTTAAATGAATAAAAAGAATAAAAATTAAAATAGGGAAACCCCAGGAGACTGATCTACATTGAAACATATGATTCAGATATTTCCAAAGTTGAATAAAAGATTCAAAACTTTATAGATACAAAACTACCTAATGTTTTTTTAATAACCTGTCTTATACTTTTCTGAAAGTTTTTCATATCATAAAGAGCTCACATATTTTAATTTCTTTCCACAGAAAGACTGAATAGTGTTTTTCGAGGATTATAATCAAGAGTATTTTTATGTTTTTGAGAAGTTGGATACTTGGATTTCACATTGTAGTTTTACATTTACTTTTATTGTCTAAATGATTTACTTAGCTTATTTATTTCAATCAATGCTTATAAGGAAAAGTTAATGTATTGTTTTAGACTATTACCTAATTTATGTCCATAAGATTTTCAAAATATTCCTGGAATCACTAACTAGAAAGAACTTTAGTGCGTACTTGATTCAGCATTTCTCAATTATTCCTCAATTACTTTTCATCCACAATATTTTTAACATTATGATACTTTTTAGTATTACAAGACTACCTGAGTCATGATAACATGTCCTTGAATATGTGGATTTTTCAGGAATAGGCCTAATAGGAATATATTTTTTAAAGTCTAGAGAACTAGAAGAGGGTTGCCAAGAAAATTAAATGAGTTCATACACATTTATTGTCTTAAACATCAACTAGCTTTACCCAGAACTGTGTCTTTCTATAATTTGGGGAATGATCAACTAATCCCTGTTTCCGAGAATTTTCCCCTTTTGCTTTGAAAGTCCCAAATCCTGGGAACCCCCTCAGTTTCAGACAAACTGGGACACTTGATCATCCTCTTCCAGAGACTTCCCCTCTCATCCTCATGATCATTGTTCTAACCAGACGTCTTTGTTTCTGAAAATCACAGAGTTTGCCCTAGATCCTGGGTCTTCTTACTCAAAAAGAAACCCGGACACAGTGAGAGTTTAATGATAGGAATGTTCAGTGAATAAACACTTTGTGTCACCTCTCCTAATTTCAAACTGTATATGTAAGGGTGGTTTGTATGTTTGTAAGCATGTAAATTGCATTTCAATCAAATATATTCTCTTAAAAACAATAAAGTCAAAATGGAATTATATTATAGATCAGCAATACCATTCTGTCTTCACTACTGTAGCCTCACAATATTAAAACTGGATGGTATGATTCCACCAACTATGATCTCCTTTTTCAAAATTATTTACCTTTCTTATGAATTTTAGAATCAGCTTACCTATATTTATGAAAAATCTTTCCACATTTAATTCACTATTCTTTCCCTAGTTCCCTAAATTAGAAGTTTAGAATGTGGACTTAAGACAGCTTTTTTCTCTATTATAAGTGTTTAATATCCTAAATTTCCCTTTCAGTATTACTTTAGTCGCATCCTACAAAATTTTAGTATTTTCATTTTAATTCAGTTTGTAATATTTTATAATTTCCCTTGAGATTTCTTTCACCCTTGGATTATTCTGAAATGTATTATTTAAATTTCATGTGTTTGAAGATATTCTTGTTACCTTTCTATTATTGTTTTAATTCCATTAGAATCTGAGAACATAGTTGGTATGACTTAAATTTCTTTTACGTTTCTTAAGTTTTATTTTATGATCCAAGTTATGGTCTATGTTGGTGGATGCTCCACATATGCACTCAAAATATGCACCCTGATATTTCTGAGTAGTCTGTAAATGTCGATTATATAAAATAGGTTGATGGTGTTATTCAGTTCTTCTACATTCTTGCTGATTTTTTTGTATACTGATTCTATTACTGAGAAAGGAGTGTTGAAACCTCCAACCATAGTTGTGGGTTTGTTTACTCCTCCTTTCATTTTTGTCAGTTTTCCTCTCTTTCATTTTGACTATCTCCTAGGGGCAAACAGGTTTGGAATTGTCTGACTAGATAACTGGTTATCTATTATGCATTATCTCCCTTTGTCTGGAGGACAGGATGAGATACAGTTGTAACCAGTGAAGACCTCTCTCGGTGTTCTTAAAGTCACAGTTCTCTCTACCTATCAAAAAGGAAAGTGCATTCTCCATGGAGTTTTAGCGCCTAGCATTTCCTGTAACTAGCACTGCCATTTCTGACGCACATAATGGAGAAAAAAGAGACAGAGAGAGAGATGGATTTCTTCAATATTAAAGGAATTTTCTTTTCCATTTCTTAAGCCACAGCTGGGGGGCTTTCCTAGCCCTCTCCTTCTGTACCATTGTTAACTTCTGATTTCCCAGTTGCTTTATGACAGAAATTAACAGAGTGAGAAAAACTAGTTAATTCACCAATTTGGTTGTCTTTCAAATTCTGATGTTCTTCCCAATCTGCCTGTTGCTATTTCCTTTTCACAGTACTCAAAAAGCTCTTCCCTGCATTTTGTCCCATGTTTTATAGTTGTACTCAGGACAACTCAGTAGGTATGATAGGAAAAATTGTGCTTAGTCCATCTTACCTGGAACCAGAGCCCTATAGGTTTCCTTTACAATTATATAATGTACTCCTGGAAGGCAAGGCCAACATGTTGCTGCTGCTACTAAGTCGCTTCAGTCATGTCCAACTCTGCGCGACTCCATAGACAGCAGCCCACCAGGCTCCACCATCCCTGGGATTCTCCAGGCAAGAACACTGGAGTGTGTTGCCATTTCCTTCTCCAATGCATGAGAGTGAAAATGAAAGTGAATTCACTCAGTCATGCTAGACTTTTAGCGACCCCATGGAGTGCAGCCTACCAGGCTCCTTCGTCCATGGGATTTTCCAGGCAAGAATACTGGAGTGGGGTGCCATTGCCTTCTCCGAAGGTCAACATGTTAGTCCCTTCTTAATCATTCTGGTATCTAGACTAGCACCTGGGATGTAATAGTGTTCTCTGTAATATGTGTTGAATTTTTTTAAAAGTAACATTTCATTAATGGTAAATGATGTAGAGTCTAGAATATCAGGCAAATGCCAATTCAAATTAAATTTTCTTGGTAAAATTATTATTTTAAAAAAAAACCAAACTGACTAACACAGTGGCCAATAAATGTAGCCACAATAAATGTGGCCAATACATTTATTTATTCAAAATGTAAAGTAACTCTTCTAACCTAATGAAAAGAAGAACAGACAGACTTCCCACAATCTTGGAAGACTGCTTAGGGGTCTAAATATGGAAGACTGACTCTAAGAACTCACTAACACGATTTCGAATGCATAGAGCAATGGTTTTTTCAGAAAGGGAAAAAATATTATATCAGAAAATAAATAGCTATTAATGGCTGATATCACTAGTTAGTGGCTCAGCGGTAAAGAATCCACCTGCAACGCAGGAGCCACAGGAGATGCAGGTTTGATCTCTGGGTCAGGAAGATCCCATGCAGGAGGGAATGGCAATCCACTCCAGTATTCTTGACTGGAGAATCCCATGGACAGAAGAGTCTGGCAAGCTACAGTCCATAGGGTGCAAAGAGTCGGACATGACTGAAGCAACTTAGCACATATGCACGCACGCATCATTGGTTAGAAGAGAAGAGTTATATTAAATCAGCTTACCATAAAGCTGAAAATACATTTTTATTAAGTATTATAGAAGAGTATGTCATCTTAAATGTGGGTTAACTGTTACCTAGCCAAGTCGATCGGGTTGGAACCTTTCTGATTATATAAGAGGCTACATCATGAAAAGCTGACCACTTCTGTATGATTACTTCTATTATGGTGTCATCCAGAAAAGTGTTTTTATAGTGAATCATTTAGAAGTAAACTAATGTTTACTAAACATGACAATCATATGGGACATTATAAAGTGTCTAAAACTAAGGTACTGACATAGCTTCATAAATTCCTAGTACACATTATTATTTATGTCTCTGATGATATTGTTATTTATCTGAATATATATATACTGAGCTTACAGAATAATTCAGAAGTGGTTTCTTTTAAACTGAATAATCAATAATTATTCATTTGTATGCTCACTCGAAGTTCCAGGTCACACTATGAAGAAACACTAATATATAAAATGAATTAAACATACTGTTTCCGAAACTGTCTATTCATGTATTCATATATTCAATAATTTTAAGTACCAACACATGTAACAAAAAAAGTTTGAGATAAATATACAGTTCCTTTTAAAACCAAACTTTGTTCTTAAACCCATCTTTAGGAGTATATGTCACCTTCCCACAAGTAAGGTGTGCAAAATGCAAATACTCACCCTTCTCCTCAAGGATGACCATCTTGTAAAGAAGGCCCACATATCAGTCATACCAGCTCATCCAACAAGGTTTTGCAATTCACTCTTCCTCAGATTAAGTAGGAAAGTAAGATTACACATGCATGTGTGTGCATGTGTATGGGCATGGGTGTCCAAGCATGCACATCACCCAACCCTTCCACTGAATAACAGACGCCACATCAAAGATTCAGCTTTGTTATATAGCTCTCATTACTAGGCACTTTCATACCAACCAGTCCATTCTGAAAGAGATCAACCCTGGGATTTCTTTGGAAGGAATGATGCTAAAGCTGAAACTCCAGTACTTTGGCCACCTCATTCGAAGAGTTGACTCAGTGGAAAAGACTCTGATGCTGGGAGGGATTGGGGGCAGGAGGAGAAGGGGACGACCAAGGATGAGATGGCTGGATGGCATCACGGACTCGATGGACGTGAGTCTGAGTGAACTCTGGGAGATGGTGATGAACAGGGAGGCCTGGCGTGCTGCGATTCATGGGGTCACAAAGAGTCGGACATGACTGAGAGACTGAACTGAACTGAACTGAAGTGAACTGATATATATAGGTCAGACCAAATGCAAGGAAGATTACATGGAGGGAAATAAAATTAGGGGCAAGGTTTGGTGGTTTGGAGGTCAGAATCATTATTTTTTTATACTTGTTGCATGAGAGATTTAACTGCAATTTCAAGTTTAAAGTACAGTGGTATAAATTACATAATAGAAGTTTGATATTAAATGAAACACATAGAGAAAGACACTGTTATAGCTCAAACTCCTCATCTTATAAGTGACAAAAAGAAAACCCTCACCTTATCTAGAGATTAATTAAAATAACCTTAAATTAAAATAACCTTAAAATAACCTAACAAAATTAGAAAAGAAAAAAAAAAGTGTGCTGAATCTAAGTGGATTTGTTGAGAGATGGAAGAATAGCATTAGAAGCAGGTTGGGTTTAAATTCCTACTGTGTTAACTCACCAGCATCTCTTCTTCTTCACAAAGAAATTAAGGATAATTATACATACATCAACTGTCCTAAGGTCTTTGCAAGGTTTAAATGCGAACGGCAAATAAAGCTATTTTCAACATATATGTCACATAAAAGCACTCAGTAATGCTAATTGCTAAGACAGTGTCTAAGAAAAGAAAAAAAAGGAAGATGTTGGAAAAAAAAAAAAAATCTCAGAATTAAAATATCCCCATTTACAAGAGGATGGAGTGTTAGCACCCTTGTCTCTAACATGTAAGGTGGCTTAGTCCCTTCTGTTTAGAAATAAATTTGAGTTCAAACTCTATGAAATGCACTGGGAAGCTCAAAAAGAAGTTCCAACCACAAAAATTAAAAAAAATATATTTTTTTCCCTTAACGTTAGGGGAATAAGTGGGCTGGCCCTGGTAAACACATATTTTCAGAGTCAGCTTTAAGGTTTAGCTGTGGGATTAGCATTCCTATTTGGTGGCAGATGCAAATAAGAAAATAATAGCACAAATCTCTAGAGTTAGGAGGGGTGACAGTTCTAGTTCTATTTCTTTCAATCTCTAAACAGAAGTATGAAAACCATCTAAATTATTCCACTTTAAATTACTAATTTCAGAGTTCAAGTCATCAAACTAAGATCGGAACTAAATCCACACACCCCTCCAGAAAGAGATTTCCATTTCAGAAGGGACCATTTCAGAAGGCACTGCCCTTAGGAAGTCTCCTTTCCCTGAAACGTCTAGTATTCATCTTTCACAACCACAAAGTATTAGAGAAGTTGCTAGCTTATTCTCTGCAAGACTCTTGGAAGAGTTTGCTGGCACATTGTGTCCTATCTTGAGGTTGCAAAAGGGAAAGGACAGTTTGAAAAAGCCATGTCAGGGAAATGTCATTTTTACCAGCAAGCCAAAGGTCAGATTGTAATTTAAGCAGCAGTTGGCTTGTCAAGGGTTAGAAGACGCCCTGGTTTCATCTCACAGAGAGGGAGAAAAGCAATCCGTTAGCAGTCTTCAAATGGAAAGTTTAAGTCAGGACAAAAAGAAGTCAACGTGTTTTGCTTTTAATTTTTATTTTTTTCTGACTGGTCAGCAGACAGCTTTGTAATTGTTCTGTTGATGACACAGGATTTTTTCATATTAGTTTTTTTTTTCTTTTTTTTTTTTTAATGTTAGAAACATTAGATATCTGATTTTGTTTGATGTCCTTTTTTTTCTCTCTCTGGTCTCAAAATACATGGAAACCTAGGCCACTGAAGGTTCAGTGGATGCCAGGAAACTAGCAAATCACTACACAGATGTTGATTTTAATGAGTCCAAAGTTCAAATACAACCCAAACGATTTGCACACAAAAAAGCCCATAACTGCTTACATAAAGACAACATTACAGCTGACTTGATTTGATTAAGAAGCCATGATTTGTGATGCAGGTTCTTTGGAAAACACAGCCATAATTTCAGTGTAACACTTTGGGAGGATCTGAGGGAAAAGAGTTTAGAACTCTGAGACCCTCCTCTGGTTCCTAGAATTTGAGTGGACTCCACTTTCAACTTTAACCCCGCTGAAGAGAGCTGCACCTCTGCCTGTTGGTTTATTGTTAGAATTATCTTCTGGCCTACATGTTTTTGCTGTTGTCGTTGTTCCTGCTGTTATTTCATATACTATTAACCTGATTTCACTTGTCAGCTTAGTATTTAGCAATGTTAAAATATTGCTTAAGTTTGTTGACCTAAATTGTAAAAATACCACATTTCCATTGCAAAGGAAAGAATCTAACCATCCAAAAAAAGCCTACTCCCGAAACAGCAAATCTTAGTTATGTTGAATTCAATCTCATTTTAACGCCTCGTCCTTGTGGAGTGCCACGTCTCTCCCACGGACTGCAGCAACAGCGTCGTACCTACTTCCCTGGGGCCTCTTAGACCCTGGGCTTTTCACTTTCCACACAGCAGCCAGAGTGATCTGTTCAAATCTAAGTCAGATTGTGCTACTGTCTGTGCTCAAGCACTCCCATAGCTTCCCACTGCGTTGGGATGCAATCTAAACAATCCTGAGATGAACAGCCTCTTCCAACTCTCTCTTTGCACTCTTTCCTCCAGTCACACTCACCTTCTTGCATTTCCCTGATCTCACCCACACTTCCCTGGCCCAGGGTCATTACCCTTGCTACACCCCTCACTGGGAACACCTTCCTCAGGTGTCTGCTCAAAGAGGACCACTCTCTCCTGACACCCTCTCTTCTCTTATTTTGCTCGATGTTTTCCTAACAGCATTCATTATGGAGACTGTATTTCATATTTGTTTCTTCTCTGCCTCCTTCCTGAATATGAATTCTACAGGAGCCAGGACTTGTTTATTCCCTGCACTGGGTTATGCAGCTGAGGAGGAGGCATTAATTACTGACTGAAACTCATTCCACTAAAGTAACCACTGTTAACACTTTAGTGTAGATCCTTCTAGATATTTTCTACCTATTCACAAGCAGGTTTTCAGAAGCAACTGTTTTCAGTGACATTGCTTTGAAAATGTCTATGTATATGTATGTGCATTTTCAAACACTCTTTTTATCTAGATTTCCCAGAGCAGAGGTCACCAAGTCCCTCTCTGGCCATTTCACATTAAGTTGTCTATCCTTGCCATGATCCACCCTCTCACCTGCCATCTTCCTTAGGACTTGCTCCATCTCCTTTTGATGTTAACTTTGTCAATATTCATTGTCTCTTTTCTATTTCCCGTTGATATGCTTAGATCTTGGCTTTCTTTTAAGAAAAAACGTGTTTTTCCTCAAATCATTTCTCTCTGCTATTGTATCACTTTCCCCCTTTAACTACAAGTGTATCCTACATTTTCAGTCTCCTCTTTCCCACAACTCAATTGCTCCATAAGTCCCCCTCCACTTTGCTTTCTGCTCATAGGATTCTAATAAAACTGTTTTCCAAATGCACCAATTACTTTCTATTTGCTAAACCCGAAAGCTTTTTTTAGTATAATTTTCTAGATATCTGATGACCACCTAAAAATAATTACTATAACAACTCTTTTCTGGCCTCACAGCAGGCATTGCACTCTAAGATGGCCATGATTTAGGGAGCTTTACCACACTTCACTTCTTCAAAATTCAGTTGCCTACAGGTCAGTTCACTCTTTTCGTGGAAAATAGTAGAATCTAGCTAATCACATATCTGAACCATTTGACCCACAATTCCCTAGAACTTGGAAATAGTTCTAGTGCATCTTATACTCAAAAGGACCAGTAACAAGTTATTGAACTAAACTATATAAACTGCAACTTTCCCACTTCTAATTAAATAGCCTTGTGATAAAGACTGATTTAATTGATCCCTCTAGTTCAAGTTTTTAGGGGTTTTGGAGTTTCTTTGTCTCCATTCATAAACACTGATGTCCAATAGTAAGCCCTAATGTATATCCTAGCTACTTGGGCCCAGCTTTCTATTTTGTTTCTATTGGCCCCGGTCTGCTGTAGAACTGGGTTTTGATCCCTTTCTGGCTTTTTCATTTAAGTGGATTCCACTGTTACATGAAGTATGCCACTGTCTGGGATGCCCTGGTGGCTCAGTGGTAAAGAATTCACCTGGCAATGCAGGAGACAGGTTCAATCCCTGGGTCAGGAAGGTCCCCTGGAGAAAGAAACGGCGACCCACTCTAGTTTCTTGTCTGAAAATTCCCGTGGACAGAGAAGCCTGGCGGGCTACAGTCCATGGGGTCCCAAAAGCGTGGGACACGACTTGTGACTAAACAGCAAGAATAGCATTCTCAGCTTCACTAATCTTCTGCTGGCCTCTGGCTTACTCTCCTTGCTTTGTTTCGTTTCTACTTTTGTTGCCCATGATCAGCATGGACAGCTTCATCCTGTGAGGTCCTCTAACTCCCCATCAATGCCGATTCTCTGTCCAAATGACAGAAAACAATTAGAAAGAGTCACAGCTATTGTTGCCAGGGATGGTTTCTTGCATTTTGATGGAAATATGCAGTGTTACTGCTTTGGGAAACAATCAAAGAGCACCAATTAAAATTAAAAAACATACTCTCAAACCAGTGGTTCCAATGTGGGAATCTCTGCCATAGCAATAAAAGTAGCAATATATAAGATGTCTATATAAAGGGGTATTTACTGAAGCACTGCTTATAATGGCCTAGAAAACTAGAACTAAACACCCATATCCTAGGACAAATGACTTAATACAGGATCATATATGCACATCACAGGATGACCATGAATTAGTGCTACTGCAGATTATTTTAAGGGACTGTTGCATGAGAGAAGCAAGCTGTAGAAAAGGTTTTACTTAGGATAATATCACTTCTGTAGAAGGAAACTATTACCAACTCTTCCATATACACACATGCATATATATGCATATTTTTATGGAATTATGTAAGTACAGAGAAAATATGTTTAAATACTTATTAAATGAGCACACTGAAGCATGGGCTATCTGGGGTATGAATGGGCTTGGGGACAGTGGCCTTGATGTGAGTGGAGGAGAAAAGTGAGAGGAAGAAGAGAACAGAGTCCTTTCCACAAAGTAAGACTGCTTTTTATAAAGGACAAATGTTCACATTCATCCATTTCTATAAAAATAATAGCAAATATTTTGATAGCTCCTACTCTATTCCAGGCATTGCCTTAGTGCCAAATATATGAAATGTCCTTAATCTTCCACCAACTCCATGAGGAAAACACTATTATAAACCTCGCTTTTACAGATGATGAAACTGAAATACAGGAAAATTAAGAGACAAGCTAAAGTCACACAGTGAGAAAGAGGAGGTCTGAATCTAAATCCAGACAGTCTGGCTCCAGAGATCACATTCTTAACCATATGTGATGATGCCTCTCAGGGTATATGCCATGTATAAAGAAAAGAAAATTAAAGGTAATTCTTAAAGATGCACACACAAAGAGGTAATAAAAGGAATAATCTTGCTTTTAAATTGTGTATTTTACTAAATTAGATGAATCTTTTCCTTTATTTGGAACTGACTGCATTTTTGTAAATTTTATATTTAACTATATTTAATATGACCTAATATTACTTTGCAGCTCGTGGATGGTATCATTTACACCTAAAATGATCTTGGTCCCAATAGTCATCAGAAATCTAAGTATCAAGGATCTCATTTCAAGAGCTATTGATAGAAGTGATTAACTGCTTGTTACAAGTGCTTTTTTAGATATGATTCTCTTCCGCAGTGAAATATGGATTAGCTAAAAGGTGTTTTGTGTCAGAATGAAAGAAACTTCTTGTACTTAATGCAAGAGTCTACAATGTGTTACCCTCTATTTGGTGGGGAAGGACCAATGTGAAGGAAACATTATTCCCTGAAAATGAAATTAGTAAAAATCAATTCCCATCACAAGAAAAGACTTTCTTACTACAAAAAAAGAACTTGGGGCTGGAGGTACAGGTTCAAACTTGACTCTGGTTTACCAGGCAGAGCCTGCTAAGTGATACTCTTTAAGTTCTCATTCAATCAAGCAAGCTTCAGAGCTCTGGTTTTATTTTTGTTTGTTTTGTTCTTATGTTTTTCTTACTGAACTCATTTAAACAGCAGTTTCTTCCTGACCGGAGGAAATTAACTGATTCGGCTTATCTTGTGCAAACTATCTTCCACTTCAAATTTATAATCTGACATCCTGGTTGCCAAATCAGTGTTTGTGTGTGTGCACTTGTTTGGTCTGAATCTGTGCTCCAAAGTTTAGCACCTCTGAAGAAGCTGATTAATAGAGACTCCGGACTTGCAGCAAGGAGAAAACTTCATTCCCATGTTACCTCCCAGGCCTTGTTCTGTATCCAGGCTTCTTCCCACAATCTGACATCTGTGAGCTGCAATGCCTCACAGCAAAAGGCCTCTGACCATGAAACCGTCTATCTTTAAAGATACATCTTGATCTTGACATGCATCAAAATGCATATTCAGGGTTTAGGAGAGTGATGCCTAAGGTGATTCTAAATGATGGAATGGAAGAGGGACAAAATGAAAGATTCTTTCATTCTTAAATAGATTGAGTATGCATCTGAATGCCTGGAGGCGAACTCTGATTGACAGAGAAGATATATATTGGGACAGAGGTTAAAGGTGGACAGAGAGGTTTCAGAATTGTCAATGGAGTCATTGTCACTAAAGCATTCAGCCAAAAGAGGCCACTAAGATATGCGGAGAAAGGGAAGGAAGCTAGTGGGTCAAGGACAGACTTCTCTGAAAGAAAAAGAAAGATGTGGCAAAAGAAAGAAAGATGAATGGCAAGAAATAGCATTTATAATGAATGCTATTGCTAAATAGGAAGGACTGGGATTTGTAGAATAGTTGGAAGAATGGGAGGGTTGACGTTAGGTGAAAATCAATGGTTCTTAATTAACACCACCCCAAAAAGGAAGGATGATGGAGGCAGAGAAATAGATATTTATACAAAGTAAGGTCAATCTCAGTTAGAATAAATTACAGAATTTTTAGTTGGTCACAGACACTGTGCATTTAAAAAAAAAAAAAAGTATTGAGTTTATGAGTAGAGAAGCATACGAGTACAGAACAGAAGCTATTCATATCCAATCAATAGCCTGCTCTTACAAATAAAGCAAGCTGCCATTACTAAAACGCGGAACAATGAATAGGTGACCTTATGTCCATGATCCAGGGGTCAACTCACTGAAAGGCTCTTTGCTTTACAGATACTCATTGTAGCCTGACTCTGTTTCATCTGTCATGACTTCACTCTGTACACTGGGTTTTCTCCTACAAGTAGAAACAACAAACCTGAAAATCTGAATCTATAAATCCATGTATAGAAACATATCAAAATATAAAAGAGAAAGGTTTAGCCTGCTTAAGAAGAGAACTATCACAGATGTTAAAAAAAAAATAAAACTTCACACGTGTAATGGAAAGAATACCAATCAGCTTTTTATGAAAGGACAGAGTAGTGAGGGATATAAGAAATAAAAAAGAAAAGGAGATTTCAGCACTACATTAAGCTGGCACTCAGTTAGGCACTCAGACAGCAGTATGGAGACAGGATGATGAGGTCATCAGAGGGGCTACAACCAGATAGAACAAAGAAGGAAGGAAAAAATGTAAGACTGTCTGCAGAATACATGGTTTTCCTTTTCTGATCATTAGGAAAGGAAGAAGAGATGCTGAATATTGAATGTCCTAGGAAAGACAGTCTAAAGTAGAAAAGACCCAATCTCAATGTATTTAATAAACTTTGAGTGTGTTGTCAAATTCAAGGCAAAATCTTGCAGACATTTGAAAAGGTTAAAGTTTGAAATCACAGAGCTACTAAACTGACTTACATGAATTTTCCTAGCTATTAAAGCTTAGAGACATTTAGATATGAAAATCATAATTAGATTAACTCACATGGTATTGGTAACAAGGGAAACGGTATTTATTTTGTACTTCGTTAGTATATTATTTTATATCTCACTCTTTGTTAGCAGTGAGCTAACTAGGATTTCTCCAGTGCAATAAACAACTCAAAAAAGTGTTCTGATATTTCTATTTGCATCACTTGCATTATTTGCATATTGTTTTAAAAAGGGCCTTTGGTGTGTAGAAGGAGGTTGATATTATTTTCCATGATTTTCCTGGTTTGGGTTTTGTTGCTTTTTTTTGTTTTTAATCTCCCTGACCTCGTTTATTTACTTCTGGATTAAGTTCCTACTTTGCTCAAGCACCCTGCAGTCATTCCACCCTTAGCACCAGTACGCCTGGTGATAGCTTCCAAATTTTAGGCACAGATTTTCAGTAAGAAGGAACCAAGTAACAAGAACCAGACCTAAGAATTCTTTCTTTGAGGGTTATGCACTAATACACAACAAAAAAATAGAAATTAATATTAGAACTATTTCCTGGAAAAAGGCCTTGAAAACATAACAGTGCCTTTACCCATCCAGAGTAAACTCCTGTTGCAGGAAAATCACAGTATAAGATTAAAAAGGCAGTTCGAAAAAATAAATCATCAGTGACCAACGTAGAGCCAACATTTATTTTAAGTTGATTTCTGCAAAAAATAATAGACTTGGAAATGGCATAATAGACCTATTGGGTGTGCAGTCAGGAACAACCACCACAAGGGAGTGAGAAGAGAAGAACAAGGCCCCTTCCCATCCCAACTCTCAGCTGCTGCACCTGCCCAGTCAGAGCCCTCACTTAGCACAGCAGACCTGTTGGGATTAACTTTCTCTAGGACACTGTTACCCTTATAATTGTGTTCTGGATCTGATCTTCAGATTTTCCTGCCTCTTTCTCCAGAATATGAGACTCTTTTTGTATACCGCTAATGGGCTGCAGTCTATGGGGTTGCTAAGAGTCAGACACGACTGAGTGACTTCACTTTCACTTGCATGCATTGGAGAAGGAAATGGCAACCCATTCCAATGTTCTTGCCTGGAGAATCCCAGGGACAGGGGAGCCTGGTGGGCTGCCATCTATGGCGTCGTACAGAGTAGGACACAACTGAAGCGACTTAGCAGCAGCAATGCGCTCCTCTAGCTATCACTCTTTGCTTTAAGTTGATTCATCTTCTTCACCCTTATTTCTTCAATGCATTCAACCCCCAAAATAGCCATCTAACCTTGTGAACATTGGCTTTCTGGAATTTCTCAAATGCCTGAGATATTTTTTACACACCCATGCATCACTTTCTCTGGTCTCCCAGCTGAGTTCATCAGTTCAGCACTAGTGACAGTTTGTATAAAGTATCAGTACTTTCTAGGAGTGATCAATATTCTATTTACCTGGAGTAAGAGAGTCCCTGTTGTCAGCAGGCTGGCAGATAAACCAGCTCCAAAATATCTTTTAAAAGAGTCTGTTTCCTAGGACCACTCTTGGCACTCTGTGTCTCTAGTTGGTTTCTGGAGAAACAAATACTGAGATGGCAGATTTGCATTCAGAGGGTTTATTGGGCTGTGCTTTCAGAAACATGTGTAACAGGAGGAGGGAAGCAGGACTGCCCAGAGGATGTAATTGCCATGGAAGACTCAGGGGCTCTCATAAGAAGCCGTGAAACTGCACAGTCCTACTGAGATGATTCTAATCAAGGCAATGGGTCCCAGAATTATAGTCCTACATTGACCACTGAATGTGGCCTGCTCTTGAAGGAGCAAAACCACTTCCTTTGGTTAAGGGCAACTCCCAGGGTAGGAGTTAGCTGTGAACTGTCGGCTGCACCATTCTTTAGCCACTGGGAAACGAATGCTTCATGCCTCAAGAGTGGCCCTTGGAAGAACAGCAGATTATCCACTATGGCATCGAAGCCACAGGTGACATCCTGCAGTGAAGGAAACCAGGTAATCTGTGCACACCGTGTCCCAGACTGATGCTGTAGCCTGAAAGAATTTTCCCATTCAAATCCTGTATGACATCCCTCTTAGTCAGTCAGGCTGAGGTGCCTTGACCAACATCTTTTCATAGAATAGAGTTGTCAATAATTTGCCTGATCAGGGTATATTTTCTTCTGTGGTAAGGTTCTTCCACAGTCATTAGAATCAGCATGGCATAAATTACCTCCAAACCGTGGTTCTACACACATCTTGATATATTATGAGTAACTACCCAGTATATCACAGGACTAGTTAACATCCTTGCTTCCTCTGATCCAGGAGACATAATGAATTCCAGGGGGTTCTGGTAGAGTTGAAAGCCTTTAGCAAGCCAAATGCTCCACAAAATTAAATGTAGATTGGGGAGAGTTCTGCTTGAAAATCAGAGTGAAACAGCATAACATATGGCCCGGGTGTCAAATTTAAAAGGATATTGGAGAAAGAAGTGTGCCTATCTGGAGGAAAATGGCCATAAAGCCCAGGAAAAGAAACTCCTGGAATCATTTCAAGGTTAAAACTCAAGTGCGGTAAAGGTGATCCACAGTATTAATGTTGAAATTTCTCTCTTTCTTTTCGATCACCTTTAATGCTTCCTCTGTGAATCCACATAAGCCTCATATGTCGATTCCATGAGTTTAAATCTTGAAATTTGGAAATGAGTACCCTCATAAGGAAAGGGAAAGAAAAGCCAAGTTTTCAGCTCAAGGTTGAATATGTACTTATTTGCAATGCAAAGTAACTGATAACAGAAGATGGAGACGTGAAAAAAAGCATCTCACTCAGATTTAATGCAGCTATTTTTACTCCTGTGAATGTGTGCTTATCACACATCTCATTAATAAACACATAAACAAACTAAACAAAAACATTCAAAATTTTAAGTAAAAACTCTCAAGTACACATGGATTTTTCTCATTCATTGCAAGCAGGGTTAACTCTCTTGTACAATGTAAAATGGAAGGCCACTGTCTAGCCACTCCTGAAGTTTCTGAATTCAGTGCTTCCTTAGCACTCTCAGAGGATGACATCAAGCTTATACAGCTTTTAAGGGAAAAAGAAAAATAGAAGCTACTGACTGGAATATCCTTAACTTTTGGTTGCTACTGCTAAGTCACTTCAGTCATGTCCGACTCTGTGTGACCCCATAGACGGCAGCCCACCAGGCTCCCCCGTCCCTGAGATTCTCCAGGCAAGAACACTGGAGTGGGTTGCCATTTCCTTCTCCAATGCAAGAAAGTGAAAAGTGAAAGTGAACTCGCTCAGTCGTGTCCGACCTTCAGCGACCCCATGGACTGCAGTCTACCAGGCTCCTCCGTCCATGGGATTTTCCAGGCAAGAGTACTAAACCTTTCTCCCACCTGTTACAACAAAGGAGAGTTCCTCCAGGTATATACCACCAATCTTTCAGCCTGTGGTCCTATTCCATCCCCCACAAAATTCTCAGAAAGTTTCTGCTTGTGATTATGCTTTTTCTTTCCTGAGCTCTTTTTTTTTTTTTTTCCTCTTTCCCCACTGGAACATTTCAATAAGCCAGGTAACATGTGTAACTTGCACTATGCTGCTGCTGCTAAGTCTCTTCAGTCATGTCCGACTCTGTGCAACCCCATAGACGGCAGCCCACCAGGCTCCCCCGTCCCTGGGATTCTCCAGGCAAGAACAATGGAGTGGGTCATCATTTCTTTCTCCAATGCATGAAAGTGAAAAGGAAAAGTGAAGTCACTCAGTCATGTCCGACTCTTCGCAACCCCATGGACTGCAGCCCACCAGGCTCCTCCGTCCAGTGGATTTTCCAGGCAAGAGTACTGAAGTGGGTTGCCATTGCCTTCTCCTTGCACTATGCTGCTGCTGCTGCTGCTGCTGCTGCTGCTAAGTCGCTTTAGTTGTGTCCGACTCTGTGTGACCCCGTGGATACCAGCCCACCAGGCTCCCCCATCCCTGGGATTCTCCAAGCAAGAAGACTGGAGTGGGTTGCCATTGCCTTCTCCTTGCACTATGCTAGCTGCTTCTATATCTTCCTCTTAAGTAAGACTTTCCAGCTTACACTCCCATAGTTTCCATTCTCACCACTGAAAAGGCTCTTGCTGATATTACCAATAATTTCAAATGGCTAAATCATCTTTTCTGAATTTGCAGTAGAATTTTTTCCCTGTTGAATAATCCCTGTGTATGTTCAGACCACCCAAGATGGCTGTTCTCTTGCTCTCTGTACATCCCAACTTGACCAGTACCTGCTTCATCTACATCCTACTCACATAAGTGACTTTCTCTCTTAATCACAGAGCCCTGCCCAGACTAATGACTGTTCTCAGTTCAGTTCAGCTCAGTCACTCAGTCGTGTCCAACTCTTTGTGACCCCATGGACTGCAGCATGCCAGGCTTCCCTGTCCATCACCAAATTCATGTCCATTGAGTCAGTGATGCCATCCAACCTTCTCATCCTCTGTCGTCCCCTCCTCCTCCTCCTTTCAATCTTTCCCAGCAGGGTCTTTTCCAATGGTTCAGTTCTTCGCATCAGGTGACCAAAGCAGTCTACCACATTAGTCCTCCCAATGAATATTCAGGACTGAGTTCCTTTAGGATTGACTGGTTGGATCTCCTTTAAATCCAAGAGACTCTCAAGAGTCTTCTCCAACACCACAGTTCAAAAGCATCAACTCTTTAGCACTCAGCTTTCATTTATGGTCCAATCCTCAAATCCATACATGACTACTGGAAAAACCATAGCTTTGACTAAATGGACCTTTGTCAGCAAAGTCATGTCTCTGCTTTTTAACATGCTGTCTAAGTTGGTGATAGCTTTCCTCCCAAGGAGCAAGTGTCTTTTAATTTCATGGCTGCAGTCACCATCTGCAGTGATTTTGGAGCCTAGGAAAATAAAGTCTGTCACTGTTTCCATTATTTCTCCGTCTATTTGCCATGAAGTGATGGGACCAGATGCCATGATCTTTGTTTTTGGAATGTTGAGTTTTAAGCCAGCGTTTTCCCTCTCCTCTTTCACTTTCTGTAAGAACTATCTATTTATCAAAGGGACAGGCCCCTCTGCTGGTTTTCCTCGCAATCAATGACCAGTTCCTCACCCTCTTCATAGCAAAGAATGACTCCATGTCCTGTTTGCCCTCTGCCACATATGGTGAGGCATCACTCCAAGACCTTGCTTCAGATGTGTAAGATCCCCAATATCCATTAAACTGATGTCTCTGTCCCTGGCTCACAGCTTTCTTCAGTCTCGAGGATGAGCAAGTACAGGGCGTGCAGGCCTGTGGGGTGCAGCTCAGCACTTACTTCTTTGATTATCATGAACTTCCAAACTTGATCCTTCCTTTTCTTCTCTAGCTACTTCTCATCTCCCCAGACTTTAAGTGTTGACATTCTCCGAGATGTCTCACTAGTCTCTTTTCTTATCTTACCTTTTATTTTCTCCTTAAGTGAGCTCATTGTCCTAGAAAACTATTGCTGCATAATATATAACAATAAAATATCAGTGGCATACATCTTGCCAATGAATCTATGAGTTGGATTCTTGTTAATCTGAACTGGATTTGACTTGGTTTGTCTTCAAGGGACAAGTTAGGTCCAGGTCGGCTCACATCTTTCATACTCCTTTTACCAGCAGCTCACCAAGGCTGGTGAAAGGCTATCACACAATAGGGAAAGCCCAATTGCATAAACACAAGTTGACTATGTCACACTTGCTAACCTGTTATTGGTCAAAGTCACGTGGTAAGCCCTAAGTCTGGGAATGGGGAAGTAAACTCTTTTCATGGTGGGAGGTAGGGGAGGAAATAGATGTTTTATGAATAGTGATTTAATCTCCTATATTAATCATATACTTAGGACAATGATTCTCAAATCTATATATTTGAGAATATATATATAATTCTAAATATATTATATATTATAGTAAGTCCTATTATTAATATATGTCTTAAATATATTATATATATATATCCAGTTCAGAATTTGCTCTTAACATTTGATCTATATATGAAGTGTTGTCTACTTGACATCTTCAACTAGTTAGTCAGAGATACTTCAACATTAACATATTCAAAACTCATTTTCTCTCTTGTCAGATTTTATGATTCCTTTATGATTCCCTAATTCAATACATAGTATCATCATTCACCAAGTTGTATGACCCAAGTATCTTTAATACCTTTTTCTTAACTACGCCCAAGAAAATAGAATTAATAATGGACATTTACTTAAAATCCAAGATGGCTCTTAAAAAAATATCTAGACCCACAAACAACCTAACAACCTAAAGATACTATCATTTCTTGCCTAGACTATAGCAATAGCTTTCTGACTTTCAACCCTACATCCACTTTGTCCCACTAAACTCAAATCCATTCTTGACAACGTACTCTGATATTTTTTCAAACAGGACTTATTTTCAGTGATGCTGCCCACTGACTCTACACACACGTACACACACACACACAGTGACATCCCTTCAATAATCTCAACAGCCTTCTCTTGTACGCCTTTCTTTGTTTTACTCCGTGTTCCAGCCATACTGATCTTTCTTCTATTTCTCAAAAAATTAATGTTCCTTCTCATTCAGGGCCTTCAACCATACCATTTCATCTTTCAGAATGACTGTTTGTTCCATCTATTTGTTCATGTTGCACAGGTCACCTCATAAGTCATTCTATTTACTGTATAATCTCATAGCATTCTGTACTTCTTTAAGACTCTTATAAAACTTATGACTAAATTACCAATTGTGGTGTTTATTCTACCCCTATCCATCTGCATTCTTCTCCCAGAAATAGAATGTAAGCCTCATGTGAGCAAAGACCATGTATTATTTAGTCATTTCAGTAATTTAGCACCCAGTTCCTGGTACTTAATATATAATTAATAAATACTTGTTGACTTTCTGAATAAGCAAATAAGTTATTTACTAGATTATCACTGAACATTAGTATTAAAATAATCCCTAAGAGGACCTTTAAATAACCTTCTTTAACCCTCAGTCTTACAACTGAATTCTCTGTGAATTCATCCCCCACGTAATTCCAACAAAATTAAAGAATAAAGTTTCCAATATCACTGAAGCAGTGTTTGCACATTTAGAGGTTAGAACCACTGCTCTTTTTTAATGTTTCTGTCCATACAACCCACAAAAAATTAAAACTCATATGCCCTAAATATAAAAATTAAAATCAATGTTACAAGCATAAATCCTATGTCCATGATATACTTAGAGCAGTAGAGCTGCATATATTAAATGAAAAAAATAATATCACTATGAGAATCAGAAGACAGCCACAGACTGGAAGAAAAATAACTGATAAAAGACTGGTATTCACTATATACAAAGAACGCTTAAAACTCGATAATAAAGGAATTCCCTGATGGTCCAGTGATAAGGACTTGGTGTTTGGTGCTTTCACTGCCATGGCTCAGGTTCAATCCCTGGTCAGGGAACTAAGATCCTGCAAGCTATGCTGTGCAGCAGAAAAACTCAATAATGATAAAATGGAAAAAAAGTTAAAAAAAAAAAAAGGGTAGAAGACAGCAACAAACACCTCACCAAAGAAGATAAACAAATGGAAAATTAGATAAAAAAAGATGCTCAACAGCATATGTCATCAGTGAATTTCTAAATAAAACAAAAACGATACCACTATATATCCATTATAACAGTCAAAATTCAAAACAACGACAGTAGCAAATGTAGGCAAATATGTGGAGAAAAAGAGCTCCCATTTACTGTTGGTGGGAATGTAAAATGACACAGCCACTGTGGAAGATAATGGCAATTTTTTAATGAAACGAAACATTATATTAACCATACAATTCAATAATCATGTTACTATTTACCCAAATGATTTGAAAACACGTCCATACAAAAACCTGCACACAAATGTTTATAGCAGGCTTACTCATAGTTGCCAAAACATGGAAGCCTTCAATCAGCAAATGATGAAAAAATTGGGGTATTAATACATCTATAAAATGGAATATTATTTGGTGATGAAAATATATATGCTATCAAGCCACAGAAAGAAATGGATAAAACTTAAGTGCATATTGCTAAGTGAAAGAAGTTAATCTTCAAAGGTTGTATCTTGTGTGATTCCAACTATATGACATCTAGAAAAGGCAAATCTATGGAAACAGTCAAAAGAACAGTGTTGCCAGTTTGTTGTTGTTGTTGTTGTTGTTGTTTTCAGAAAGGGGAAAGGAATGATTAGGTGAAGCATAGAGGATCTCCAAGGTGGTGAATTTCTTNAAAAAAAAAAAAAGGGTAGAAGACAGCAACAAACACCTCACCAAAGAAGATAAACAAATGGAAAATTAGATAAAAAAAGATGCTCAACAGCATATGTCATCAGTGAATTTCTAAATAAAACAAAAACGATACCACTATATATCCATTATAACAGTCAAAATTCAAAACAACGACAGTAGCAAATGTAGGCAAATATGTGGAGAAAAAGAGCTCCCATTTACTGTTGGTGGGAATGTAAAATGACACAGCCACTGTGGAAGATAATGGCAATTTTTTAATGAAACGAAACATTATATTAACCATACAATTCAATAATCATGTTACTATTTACCCAAATGATTTGAAAACACGTCCATACAAAAACCTGCACACAAATGTTTATAGCAGGCTTACTCATAGTTGCCAAAACATGGAAGCCTTCAATCAGCAAATGATGAAAAAATTGGAGTATTAATACATCTATAAAATGGAATATTATTTGGTGATGAAAATATATATGCTATCAAGCCACAGAAAGAAATGGATAAAACTTTAAGTGCATATTGCTAAGTGAAAGAAGTTAATCTTCAAAGGTTGTATCTTGTGTGATTCCAACTATATGACATCTAGAAAAGGCAAATCTATGGAAACAGTCAAAAGAACAGTGTTGCCAGTTTGTTGTTGTTGTTGTTGTTGTTGTTTTCAGAAAGGGGAAAGGAATGATTAGGTGAAGCATAGAGGATCTCCAAGGTGGTGAATTTCTTATTTCTAATACTGTAATGGTGGATATATACCATCATATATTTGTGGAAACCACAGAATGTACAACACTGAGTAACTGTTATGTTAGTTAATAATAATGCATCCATGTTGGCTCATCAGTTGTAGTAAGTGTACCACATCTGAGGTTAATAATACAGAAAACTGTGTCAGTGTGATAATTGAGAATGCATATGGGAATTCTCTGCTGTCAGCTCAATTTTTCTGTAAACCTAAAGTGGTTCTAAAAAATTACCTATTAATTCTTAAAGGAAAAGGGATACAGGAAACATTCATATTGTAAATAGTCTGTGGTTAACAGAAAAAAAGAAAAATTCTTTAGCATCTAGCACCATGATTGTCGTGAACCAACTGGGCTTGATAAGTTAGTAGTATACTAACTTATGAACAGAGGATGTGGGAAAACAGTGCAACACAAAGTTGGTTAAAAATAAAAGTAATACCCTTCATTCTCTACTGTTGATAAATATAGATAGGATACTGAGAATTTGGTCATGAATTTACTTTTCAGATGATTGCTTAGTTTCCTAATAGCAGTCTTCAACCAGTTTTTTCTTGCTCCTATTAAATTCTTTCATAAGACAGTGGACAGATGCTTAGCAGCTGTTGCTGCATGTCAGGAAGCAGCTTTATAACTCTGTCTCCCAGTGAAATAAATACAAAGTGTAGGTTATAGAAGTTCCAGTTTTCACATCAGTGGTATGTACTGGGAACGCTATAATGGCTACCACCTGATACATGCAGAAGGAAAGCAAGTACAAAAAATGTTCCACGCACCTCATGCCTTTCTGAAAAATGATAGCTTTCCCCCCAAGACATATGGAAACAACTGCTTTCCTGAATGTGTAATGTCTCAGGGTACAGACGAAGCCAGTCGACTTGACAGATAACAGCAAGGAGAGAAATATATGAACATTTCTCTTTGGGCCAAGAAGCAATAATGTGTCTTACTAGAGTTACTGCCTCTATTAAAACGAGATACAAGATATTAATTGTATGAGTACAGGAGATAGAAACAAGGGCTGGAGCAAAGCTCCAAAACAGCATGGAAACTGTCACTTCCCCAGTTCCTCCTTCTCTAATTAAGTCCCAGTGGGGTCTCCTGTTCATTTCAGTAATGGGCACTTCTCAGGATAAATGATATTTAAACACACAGAAAAATTCCTCCATCCAAATTGGTCACCAATTCAAATTCTTTAGTGGGCAGTGACTGCAAATTGGTACACACTCCTCCAGTGTCTGTTTGTTTACCAGCAAGCAATTGTGAGTTAATGAGCAATTGGAGTTAATGCTTCTTCAGAGCAGACCATGGCTATAGTTATGTCTCAAGTCATCAAAGGACAAGAGAGACCCAAACACCAACAATATGGGGCAATATTTAAATTCAGTTTGGCAGGAACCAATACCAGAACCAGAATGGCAGCTGTTTCCAAATTTGTAGTGTTCAATTTAGCTGATTTGAGGGAGGGTTTTCTCTTTTTCTAGAACACCTCCAGCCACGTCTAATACGTTTTCTGTGAGCACTCATAGGAGAGCCAGAGGGAATACACGTGTACTGGCTGTGTTGGCTCACTGTACTGGCTCCAGTGTGGCTGTGCCTCTTTGCTTATTCACCTCACCTCTACCTTTGTTTCCTATGCTTGCCTTTCTCTACCCGCTGCTTTTGGGCTCACTCTAGTCTTTCTCCACACCAGTGCTCAGGCACCTTTGAGTGCTCATTTCGCTTTGCCTGGACTTTCTCTGATCTTATTGAAATTTTCAAAGACAGGAAACAGAACTATGTCTCAAATTGAAAATCACAAAAACTGCCAAAACCTATCATAATGGATATTTATTTGTCCCTTTTTTTCAAATCTTGAATTCCTAAAGGTAGAAATTATTTTTTTTCCAAATGAAAAGTCCACGAACATATAGATACAGAGTTAAAAGTAGCTAATTAGATGATTAAGCAAGTTGCCAGTTCCAGCAGCAAACAGGCTCTGAGGACTGATTCAATAACTGTGATGTACACTTGGGGCCCTATCTGCCTAGAGCCAGAGGTGAGTTGCTGATCTAGAAGGAAAACCAGCACACCCCATTCACCTGGTCATTTTCATTCCCTAGAGCCTTGCATACTTCACTGCTGCACTATTAATAAAACCAGTGAGTCCCAGGAGGACATCTATTGCACTACGCTATTATTCCATAGGGTGTGTCCTAGGTTAATAAAGCCTCATTAACAACTGCCAGCAGAGCCCCTCAAGCTTTTCAAGAATTCATTTTTACAATAATGGAAAGAACATCACAATTTCCCCCCATATCCAATTTCAAATGCCCTACAGCAAAGAATAAGAAGTTACAAAACACAAAAAGGTGTATACTATCTTTTGCAATGTCAAAAACAATCACTCTAGGGGTCACTGTTAGTTACTGAACAACCAGTGTGGGATTAAAAGTGCTGCCATTTTAAAACGGCATAAAGTGCTGCATATTATGGTCCTGCACAGCACAGCACTATGTCAGACAGCCCATGGGAAGAATCCACAGCTTTTGTCTCAGATATTCTAAATTTCCACAAAGGATAACAAGACTTTTTTTTTTCCTTGAAGCCTCCTAACATAAGCAAAATGGAGTTATTGTGCTATATTATATCGTTGTCATTTTTTTTAATGTCGTTACCATGTTTGTTAGGGTGAATAAAATACACATGTTTGAAACTTCCATCAAGAGACTTATGATTATTAACACATGTTGTCTCAGTAATTAAGAGGTAACTAGGTCATTAAGAACTCATTAATTTCTGTTTTTTTATCCTACAGGATTATGTGAGAGGGTGAAACAGGAGGAAAAAAAAATGTGCTTTGCCTTTCCATTGGAAATGAAAGGCCATTATGATGAAGAGCCTGAATTGCGGATCTCTGTTTCATTCACTTTATATTTCAACTATAGAAACTACATTATTTTAGAGTATGTATTTTGATTTTCTTTTAAAAGATATATCTTCTAAAAGATAAATCTTCTAGTGGTCCAGATATAAATGTTTTGTTATATATGTGTCAGATTCAGCAAAAATAGTTATAATTTTTCTTGGTTTCATCTGTACTGGAGTAATGAAAACACTGTCTTCCTTGTCAGCTCCTGGTCATTCTTCAGAGGCTCTTCACCTTTGCATGCTTTTGCCTCCTTTCCCTTTTTATGGAATCCCTTTCCTTCCAATCGCTCACTCTCTTTTTAATTCCTGACTACCTCCAACTTCTCCAAGATGTAAGGCCATTGTATTGCTTTAAAGTATAAAATCGTATTTCCTGGAGCACTGCACGACTAAGTCAAAGATTTCCTAGCATCAAGAACAAAGACTCATTTTGTAAAACAGTCCTGAATGATCCTCTTTCTTAACGGAGAATTTCAGCATTTTGCTGAAGGCTCAAAGCCATTTAAGCCAGGCAGTGCGATAGAAAGAAAAACTCACAGTATTTTCCCCTAGAATGTCTTTTATTGAAATAATGATCTTGGAAGATGGGAGCCTGACAGCTCAAGAGACAGAGATATTCTGATTAGCCAAAGGGTGAGCATCACATGGGTCAGCGGCAGGACACCAGGCTTACTTCTCTGGCTTGAGGCACATCGGATCGAGTCAAAGTGCAGGCTGTCTCTTCACCCGACTGCAGAGCCCAGCCAGGATTAGTACCAGCTGTGAGGGCGAGCTTTCTGATGGAGAGAGGGCTCAACTCAAAGCTGCATCAGCTCCCCAGCCTGCTGCCACAAAGCACCATTCCCCTATAAAATCGCTGCGTGCCTACCGTCCTAATCAAGCCCCAATCAAAGATACACCCAACAGCACATTACTTTTTTCTTTGGCATCTCTTTTGCCCAACATCAATAATGAACTTGTGAATCACGTCTGCCCAGTGTGCTGTTTTGATCAAGCCAAAAAAATAAAATCCCTTGTGCTTTTATACTTCATAGTTCAAATTTGATTTCTGAAAGTGTTCTCTGATAAACATGCATGACTTTACAAAGATTATTGAGAAATCAGTGCCCAGTGATTCCTTAGTTCATACATTAAACAATACTCCATGGAAATTAATTTTTACAGAAGCTGTATTAAAAGCCCCCATTATCTCCCACCTCCATCTGAACTTCCAAGGAAAGCCAATGAAAAGACATGTAAGGACAAATACAAGGTCTCTGTTTAACTGCAATGTGTCTCATACCACCGATAAATCATATACAGTAGTAGTAGCCACCTTTCCAAAATAAGACCAAGTTTGGCGCCACCATTGTTTTCTTAGGGTGAGAAGTATAGTGGCATTAGCATTAAATAACCAATGAGTATATCTTACTTGGAAGAAAACCTGAGGCTGTGTCAGATGGCAAGCAGTAACTTCAGTGTACATGAAAATGATTGTAAAACATAAATACAGCCCAAAAGACCACCACATCGGTATTCCTAAATGAATTCCCTCTTAGCTAGCTCTTCCCAAGATGTATACTGCCACCCCAACACTAGCCAACATGATGGGAAATGTGGTGGAAGGGAATTCAGAAAAGAATATCAACTTCTATGTGAACATATAACCATGTTAAATTTCCAGCACCCTTCTCAAGGCTATAGAAAGGTGTGATGTAACAAAAGGCCTTGAAGCTTAAACTTCTTAATTTTATCGCAGATTTGCTTCCAGTTTTATGATATGTGGGAAGTTCTATATGAGGTCATTCCAGAAATTCAATCCAAATGTGACAAATCTGTTGACTTTTCAGTTGTGCCAAAAATGATCATTATGCCAGGCTCTGGTCTAGTTACAAAAACCCTAACACTTACAGTTTATAATCTAGTGAAGAGGCATGCAAATATGAATAAGCAAAATCATTCATTTCAGACAGTGGTAAGTGCTATGAAGAAAACAGCAAAAATATAGTATGCATTCTCAGTGGGTGGGGGGTGGGGGTTGCTTTCTCTAGGGTGATGGTGACGAAAGATGTCTATAAGGAGAAAAGTGTGGAAAAGGAGGTAAGGTGTCACATTGGCCTTGGAGTCCAGTGGTCTCTGATTTGGACTTTGTCCTGTTGTGAACCAGGCCCAGTCTGACACTGCACAGGAATTCCTGGGTGGCCAGAGAACCAGTAGATGAACGACTTTGAAAGGTACCACACTGACTGGCATCTGTTCCCCATCAAGAATTCTGGCAAATCCAAATTTGTTTGGAAGGAGAAAGGAGTGATTTCTGTTTGGACTTCCAGAGAAATGTGACATATCCAAAGATCTTTACCTAATGCCAGAGGAGGTGGTCAGTGGCTTCCACATATAAATTGTCTATTAAAAAGCCAAAGTGTAAGAAAGTCCACAGAAGAATCCAACTATAATACACATCAATTCATATTCTTTATTTCAAAATATGTCTCAGAATCTTCCAACAGTACATTGTTCGTTGCTCTTAAGTTGCTAAGTCATATTCAGTTTTTTGCGATCCCATGGACTGCAGCACACCAGGTTTCCTTGTCCTTCACTGTTTCCTGGAGTTTGCTCAGACTCATGTCCATTGAGTTGGTGATGCTATCTATTTAATCTTCTGCTGCCCACTTCTCCTTTTGCCTTCAATCTTTCCCAGCATCAGAGTCTTTTCCAGTGAATCATCTCTTTGCATCAGGTAGCCAAAATATTGGAGCTTCAGCTTCAGCATCAGTCCTTCAGGGTTGATTTCCTTTAGCATTGATTGTTGGATCTCCTTTCTGTTCAAGAGAATCTCGAGAGTCTTCTCCAGCACCACAAATAGAGAGCGTTAATTCTTTGGTACTCAGCCTTCTTTATGGTCCAACTCTCACATTTGTACATGACTAATGGAAAAACCATAGCTTTTGACTATATAGACTTTTGTTGGCAAAGTGATGTCTCTGCTTTGTACTACACTGTCTACATTTCTCATAGCTTTCCTTCCAAGGAGCAAGCGTCTTTTAATTTCATGGCAAGAGTATCACTGTCTGGGGAAGGCAATGGCACCCCACCCCAGTACTCTTGCCTGGAAAATCCAATGGACGGAGTAGCCTGGTGGGCTGCAGTCCATGGGGTCGCTAACAGTCGGACAGACTGAGCGACTTTACTTTCACTTTTCTCTTTCATGCATTGGAGAAGGAAATGGCAACCCACTCCAGTATTCTTGCCTGGAGAATCCCAGGGATGGGGGAGCCTGGTGGGCTGCCGTCTATGGGGTCACACAGAGTCGGACACAACTGAAGTGACTTAGCAGCAGCAGCAGCAGCAGCAGCAGCAGTATCACTGTCCACAGTGATTTTGGAGCCCATGAATATAAAACCTTTTGTGAACCAGGCCCAGTTCACAACTTTTTCTCCTTCTGTTTACCATGAAGTAATGAGACTGGATGGCTTGATCTTAGTTGTTTGAATGTTTAATTTTAAACCAGCTTTTTCATTCTCCTCTTTCACCCTCATCAAGAAGCTCTTTAGTTCCTCTTCACTTGCTTGCCATTAAAGTGGCATCATCTGCATATCTGAAGTTGTTGATACTCTTCCCGGCAATCTTGATTCCAGCTTGTGGTTCATCCAGCACATTTCATATGATGTACTTTACATATAAGTTAAATAAGCAAGGTGACAATATATAGTTTTGTTATACTCTACGTAGCACATAGTTTTCATTATGAACTTTAGTGTCAACTAAAAGAAGGCTGAGTTCATGGAAGTGCATAGCTATGGAATTCACATGCATGTATGTTTAGTCGTTAAGTCATGTCCGACTCTTTGCAAGCCTTTGGACTGTAACCCACCAGGTTCCTCTGTCCATGAGATTTTTCAGGCAAGAATACTGGAGTGGGTGGCAATTTCCTTCTCCAGTGGAGTTCACATGACAACCAACCAAACAATTCTTAGATATTTGTACATATACACTGTACTTTTTCAAAACAATTCCTCTGGGATTCACAGAAAATCAAAAGTTCTGCTGATGACTGCAAGGGAAAGAAAATGAAATGTTTTCATCCACAAATTTCATATGGAAATAAAATAGATTGTGAAACCTTTTAAAAAAACCTAGATTTGTGGGTTCTGGTTGTGGAGCATGATTTAGTCTTAACAAATTACACACTTAATAATACAACTGGAAAGATCATATTGAATATATATCAATAATATGTAAACTTTGTTCAGAGATAGAATATTCAGCTCCAACCAACAAAAACCAAAAGCCAAATTAGAGCTGAAGGGCAAAAAGGAAAAATGCAGGCTCCCTAAAGCCGGAGTGGAGAATTGGGTTGAACAGTATGTATAAAGAATTGATGTTTTATACTCTCTGTACAGCAAGTTAATCCTATCAGGAATAAGTATTGATTTACATTTCACATCTAACTTTCCTAGCTTCTGTCAAATTTAATGAATGTTGATGCAGATATTGATTTCTCTAGCAAAAGGAAATTAACAGGACAATGTCCAATTTTGACCTTTACTTAATGAGCCATGTATACATCAAAAGCCTTTCAAAACATGTTGTTGGTCAGCCACAGACCTGCAAAAGCAGTATTCTGTACCAAAAATAAATAAATAAATAAATAAAGACAGAAAGAAAATATTTCAGACTTTTAATGATCCCTCAAACTCATAATTACTGTTGAGACAGGGCTCAACAGAAATACAAAAGAGGGCAGTTCCCTTGCCACAATCTAGGCAATGAGAAATCTTTAGTGGCTTGCAGAAAGTGGAAAATGGGATATGTCTACTTATAATTCAAATACCATATTTTACAAGGCCCTGAGGGGAGTTTATTTAATAGCAATCCTGAATAAAACCTCTGGCTGTGTACCTTGATGTCTAAAAATAAGTCCCAGTGCATGTTTGTTTAAATCAGTGCTACTGGAAAAGCTTGACTTTAGTTTTGATGTTCTTTTGGACAAAAATTCAATTCCAGATCACAGAAAAGAAAATCATATGTTGGGGGGGGAGGGGTGTATTCTGTTGATCTGATGCTTCTAATTATTTCATTTTTTTTTTCTCCAATGTGTGCTTTGTCTAAAGGATTGGGATGCATGGAAATAAATCAATGTTTAGTTCCTCTGAATAAATGTTCTTAAGTAGGTATAGAAAGTAGAATTTTGATCAAATGTTCCAAGTAAGGTCATATCTTGTTAATGTAGACTCTAAGAAACTTCTATATTTTATATTTTATTGAAACACTGTAGTATTTTGTCAAATTGACAAAAGCAATAGCTGCTACTTAGTCTTGAATATAAATAGTTCATTAGGTAAATATGTGTGATAATGGTGTTTCTTGTAACAAGATTCCGATAGCCCCAAGTGTAAGTTATTGATATAAGACTGTAAAGAGGTCTATACTTTTTGTTGAGTCAATAAATTTTGAAGGTCCCTGCAACTGTCTGCTTGACAATCTTCTTTGTTTAAATTAAGGATTTCTCAAATTCAACAGGCTCAAGGAAGGGCAAATGGAGCTCAGAGGCATTTTGAAACTGGACAAAGAGAAGAGAAAAAGGAAGTAAAAAGAAGACCAGATCAAAGTGAATTGGTCACATATAATGTTATATTCAAAGGCAGAGACATTACTTTGCCGACTAAGGTCCGCCTAGTCAAGGCTATGGTTTTCCCTGTGGTCATGTATGGATGTGAAAGTTGGACTGTGAAGAAAGCTGAGCGCCAAAGAATCGATGCTTTTGAACTGTGGTGTTGGAGAAGACTCTTGAGAGTCCCTTGGACTGCAAGGAGATCCAACCAGTCCATTCTGAAGGAGATCAACCCTGGGATTTCTTTGGAAGGAATGATGCTAAAGCTGAAACTCCAGTACTTTGGCCACCTCATGCGAAGAGTTGACTCATTGGAAAAGAATCTGATGCTGGGAGGGATTGGGGGCAGGAGGTGAAGGGGACGACCGAGGATGAGATGGCTGGATGGCATCACGGACTCGATGGACATGAGTCTGAGTGAACTCCAGGAGATGGTGATGGATAGGGAGGCCTGGCGTGCTGCGATTCATGGGGTCACAAAGAGTCGGACACGACTGAGCGACTGAACTGAACTGAATGCAGGAACACACCAATCATCTTATAAAGGAATGGAAGGGCATCATTATCTGCTTTGTGTAAGTGTTCAAATGAATTCCTTGACTACTGAACAACTGTAGTTTATTTAAAAGTCATGAAGAAAAATACTCATATTGCATATGGTTTACAGATATATATCCTGAAATTATAATACTGTAAATTAAACTGTGCATAAACATGCTCTGTCTTTAAATCAATCCGTTTGACGAGTGATTATATATTATTATAAATTCCAAGCTACAATGGAAAGTGGCCTAGTGAGCCTTTTTTATGAATAAATATTCCTGATTACACTATAAGCCTGATTATATTAAGGAAATTATTCCATAAATATCTGCTTTATTAGGTTCTCGCAAGTATTTTTCCCTAATATTTTAGCTCAAGTCCAATCACAACTCTTTTAAGTCTGATTTTTAGACTATAATCCATAAAATACATGTAGATACAATAAAAAACAGAATGGAGGAGGACATCTTTTGCAACTTCACATAGCAAATAGATTTTTTAAATCTTATAAGAAAATTCCCTTAAATAAAAGATTTATAGTCAACACATTGACCTGATTTCAGGGTCAAATCCCATCTCTGCCCACTCTGTATCCACTACTTACTGCTGCTGTTGCTGCTAAGTCACTTCAGTCGTGTCCGACTCTGTGTGACCCCATGGACTGCAGCCCACCAGGCTACTCCGTCCATTGGATTTTCCAGGCAAGAGTACTGGGGTGGGGTGCCATTGCCTTCCCCGACTACTTACTGCAGCTGTGTAAAATAGTTGAGGTCAGTAATTCTTGGGGCTTCCCAGGTGGCACTAGTGGTAAAGAACCTGCCTGCCAATGCAGGAGATGTAAGAGGAGAGCATGACAACCCACTCCAGTATACTTGCCTGGAGAACCCCTTGGACAGAGAAGCCTGGCAGGCTACAGTCCACAAGGTTGAAAGAGTTGGTCAAAACTGAAGTGATTTAGCACACTCCCACACAATGATTATTGACTAAAATTCCAGTCTCCATCTTGAATCATGTTCTTTTCTATTAGATTCTATTACATTTTCTGAAACAGAGATTAAAAAATATATTTTTGTGTAGGTGAGAGATATTAAAGCAGTAAAAACAAATTATCAAATGAAGTTGTGGAATGTTTCTCTTCAGTCACATGAAAAAAAAAAATGTGGGGAAGTCATAGGGATGATGGGACTGTGGTCTCTCCTGAATTGGGGAGTGGGCCATATGACTTCTTAAGATTCTTTCCAGCTCACTGAGTCTATAATTTTATTTCTTAAATGCACTAGCAATGTGTAAAGACCCTTTAGAGCTATGGGATTGGGAATGATTTTATTTTTATACTAATGATAAATTGTAGTCACATAATGTTCTTTCCTCTAAGGATCTGGGAGAACTTTTTTGACATTTTCTAATTACGTTTTTTTGCATTTTTCAGAAGCATGCATAAGGCATATGTTATTATCCACTTTGAAGGCATAGCAAAGATGAATGCCTAGGATAAAAAAAATACAGTGAATCTATACTTGTGAAGTTCTGAATACTCAAAAAAAGATTCGCTGTGCTTCTACTAAGGTAGAATTTACAGAGAAGGTGCAGATGCTCATAATCTTATATTTTTTAAGAGAAAAATGAGAAACACATCTTTGAAGAAAGCTATCTAGATTGTATGCAAGACATTAGTGAAAGTGAGGTCGCTCAGTCGTGTCAGACTCTTTGCGACCCCATGGACTGTAGCTCACCAGGCTCCTCTGTCCATGGGGGTTCTCCAGGCAAGAATACTGGAGTGGGTTGCCAGAATGAGGATCTGAGATTGGTTCTGACAGCAGTTTTCAGGAGAAAAACCAAACTCCAAATTGATAGATGGTCCAAGTTTTACGTCATATGGATTCCATTTATAACTAGACATTTTGATGTATATATAAAGCTATATTTTTTAAAGTCTTATCAAAATGTATTAAGGAGAAATGAAAGCTAGAAGAAGGTAAAGAAGCATCCTTCCCAAGAAACTTCGGAAAGAGCAAGACCTTACTAACACCTAGATTTTGAACTTCTGGCTTCCAAAATAAGATTCTTTTTTAACATGCCATTTATAAAGTAATTTATGTGGCAATATTAGGAAACTGAGCTTCCCAGGTGGTGCTAGAGGTAAAATCCACCTACCAGTGAGGAAGACATAAGAGACATGTGTTCAGTCCTTGGGTGGGGAAGATCCCCTGGAGGAGGGCATGGCAACCCACTCCAGTATTCTTGCCTGGAGAATTCCACGGACAGGGGAGCCTGGCGGGCTATGGTCCACGGCGTCACAAAGAGTCAAGACACTACTGAAGTGACTTAGCATGCATGCAGTAGGAAACTAATGGGGGAATGATCTTGTCTATGTTTCTTCTTTTCCATCTTTCATTCTGAGAGTACTCTCCAGGACTAGATATTGGATAGCTGTAATTCCAGTAGAAAAACCTCAACATTGCTGGACTGATGGATCAGAATAGAGTCTGAATCAACCATATCCCTCAGAAGGGAAGGCATCAAATGCTTGAAAGGAAAGAGTCAGAGAAAGGGAGCCTCAAATTCTATATATACACTCTAAGTTTCTAGCTGACCCTTGTGTGATTCAAATACATGCACTATGCAAACAACAAGCAGCCCTGGCAAGACTAAATAAACAACTGCAAGGGAAAAAAAAAAAAGCTTCAGTTTGAGTTAAGCCAAGTTAATAGTCTGTAAAGAAAAACATGGAACTCTTTGGCAGAACATATAATAGGCACAGAATCTCAATGACATGTCATTCATAATGTACAGGATACAATCCAAAATGACCCAACATAAGAAAAAACAGGAAAACCTAAGCCATTCTGTACAGAAAAGACAATGCACAGAAATCAACTCTATTAGTAGATGTTGGAATAGCACAAGAGCAGCTATTATTAGGATGTTCAAGACTAGAAAAGAAAATCTGCTCCTATTGACAGAGGATCTCAGCAGAAATATAGAAAGTATAAAAAAGAATCTAAAGTAAATTATAGAACTGAAGAATATAATATTTAAAACTAAAAGTTCACCAGATGTGATTAACAAAAAAATCTTCATTATCAAAATGAAGATTTTATAGGAAAGATTTCATGAATTTGAAGTCAGTTCAATAGAAACAAAGAACAAAAAGGGGGAGGGGAAGAGAGCTAAAATGAGCAGCACTTAAGGGACTTGTGAGATGATTCAAAAGAAAAGAAGAGAGAAATAATGGAGCTCTCTCTCTCTCTCTCTCTATATATATATATATATATATATATATATATGTCAGAAGAAATAATGGCTGAAAACTTACCAAGTTCAATGAAACACATAAAGTTACAGATTCAAAAAGCTTATGAAAGACAAAGCAAAATCATCAAAAGGAAAACCTCATTTAGACACATCCTAGTCAAACTGCAGTATTTATTTTCAATATAAATGTTAAATAAATATTTCAATTTCTATTTTAAAATATACCTGGATTTCTATTGTGGTCACTTTAAGTTTTTAGAGATAATTGAGGAGTTAAATTATAACAATTTTGAGGCTTACATGAACAAAGCACAATTTCACTTATTTGAATTTTATTTAATTTCTCTCAGCAATATTTTGGAATTTTCAGTTTAAAGGTTTTTTATGTGCTTTGTTAAATTTAATCTTAATTATTTTCTGTATTGATATATTTCAAAGTTCTTACTTTCACTTCAGTTTCCAAGATATTGGACACTGTTAACATATTGAAATGTAATTGATATTTATATGCTGAACTGGTATTCTGTCACCTTGCTAAAATCACATATTATCTCCAGGAAGTTTTTTGTAGATATTTGATAATTTTTCTAATTAGAGAATAATATTGCTGCAAATAAAATTGCTCCTTGGAAGAAAAGTTATGACCAACCTAGACACCATCTTAAAAACCAGAGATGTTACTTTGCCAACAAAGGTCCGTCTAGTCAAAGCTATGGTTTTTCCAGTAGTCATGTATGGATGTGAGAGTTGGACTATAAGGAAAGCTGAGTGCTAAAGAACTGATGCTTTTGAACTGTGGTGTTGAGAAGACTCTTGAGAATCCCTTGGACTGCAAGGAGATCCAACCAGTCCATTCTGAAGGAGATCAGTCCTGAATATTGATTAGGACTGATGCTGAAGCTGAAACGCCAATACTTTGGCCACCTGATGTGAAGAGCCAGCTCACTGGAAAAGATCCTGATGCTGAGAAAGATTGAAGGCAGGAGGAGAACGGGACTACAGAGGATGAGCTGGTTGGATGGTGTCACTGACTCAATGGATATGAGTTTGAGTAAGCTCCGGGAGTTGGTGATGGACAGGGAGGCCTGGTGTGCTGCAGTCCACGGGGTTGCAGGGAGTTGGACATGACACAGATTGCTGCACATAAAATGTTTTCTAAATTGGGTGCTTTTTTTTTTTTTCTTGTTTTATGGAACTAGGTAGGACCTCCAACACAATATTGAATACTAGTGGTGAGATATCCTTGATTGTTCCTGAAATAAGGATGGAAACATTCTGTCTTTCCTTATTATATATAGTGTTAGCTCAGTTTTCATACATACATTCTCAGGTTAAAAATTTTCCCTTTATTTTTTGTCTGCTGGGAGTTTTGTTTTTTTTTTTAATCACAAATGTATATTGAATTTTTGTTAAATACTGTTGCTGTCTCTACTAATAAAAGTATTCTTTCTGAATGTGATGAATTAAATTGATGAATTTTCACATTTAAATTTGCATTTCTGAGATAAATCCTAGTTGAACATAAAGAGTTATCATGTTTATATACAGCTGATTATGATTTGACAATTTTTAAAGAATTCTGATTTAAAATCATTCTGCTTGTGGGATAGTGGTCTGTAGTTTCCTTTGGTAACAACTTGGTCTCATTTTGTTTTCTGTGTAATTCTAGCAATGGCACCCCACCCCAGTACTCTTGCCTGGAAAATCCAATGGACGGAGTAGCCTGGTGGGCTGCAGTCCATGTGGTCGCTAACAGTCGGACAGACTGAGCGACTTCACTTTCACTTTTCTCTTTCATGCATTGGAGAAGGAAATGGCAACCCACTCCAGGGTTCTTGCCTGGAGAATCCCAGGGATGGGGGAGCCTGGTGGGCTGCCGTCTATGGGGTCACACAGAGTCGGACATGACTGAAGTGACTTAGCAGCAATAGCAGCAGCTAGACACATAAAATGAGTTGCAAAATTTGCCATTATCTTTTAGATTTTGGAGAAATTTGTATGAAATTATATTTTTTATTTTTAAATATGAGATAGTATTTAACAGTGAAATTACANGTGGGCTGCCGTCTATGGGGTCACACAGAGTCGGACATGACTGAAGTGACTTAGCAGCAATAGCAGCAGCTAGACACATAAAATGAGTTGCAAAATTTGCCATTATCTTTTACATTTTGGAGAAATTTGTATGAAATTATATTTTTTATTTTTAAATATGAGATAGTATTTAACAGTGAAATTACATAAGCCTGAATTTTGTTTTGAAAAAGTTTTAAATTATTAGTTCAGTTTACTTGGTGTAGAGATATTAATACTATTTGCTTTTTTAAAATTTTGTATAAATTTGTGAGCTATGTATTTCTTGAGTAAACTCTTTTGGTTTGTGTCTTTTAATTGTGTATGTGTATGGTGATCTGTTAGTCTCTCAGTCACATCTGACTTGTTGCAACCCCATGAACTGCAGCCCACCAGGCTCCACTGTCCATGGAATTCTCCAGGCAAGAATACTGGAGTGGGTAGCTATTCTCATGTTCTGATGGGCCTGGCGAAAAGCAAAGGAGAAAAGAAACGATATAAGCATCTGAATGCAGAGTTCCAAAGAATAGCAAGAAGAGATACGAAAGCCTTCTTCAGCAATCAATGCAAAGAGATAGAGGAAAACAACAGAATGGGAAAGACTAGAGATCTCTTCAAGAGAATTGGAGATACCAAGGGAACATTTCATGCAAAGATGGGCTCGATAAAGGATAGAAATGGCATGGACCTAACAGAAGCAGAAGATATTAAGACGAGGTGGCAAGAATACACAGAAGAACTGTACAGAAAAGATCTTCACGACCCAGATAATCATGAGGATGTGATCACTAATCTAGAGCCAGACATCTTGGAATGTGAAGTCAAGTGGGCCTTAGAAAGCATCACTAAGAACAAAGCTAGTGGAGGTGA